>CM070632.1:16280704-16718825 GCA_036346255.1 Ampelocalamus luodianensis | reverse complement strand
CCAAGCGGCGCCAGCGCTGACAGCGAGCAAACGAGCCACGGCCGTTTAAGGCACGGCCATTTGGCCCGTATACTATTCGTGCTTAGTGAAGCGACCACCGAGCCGGAGTGTGCGGCGAACGCGATCCATCGGGCATTAGATGCGTGCTTGAACAACATGCAATTATATATTCATGCAAGGCATGAACAAAGGAATAACCATATTGTTCTTTTCTGAAAGTAGCGTTGATAGTAAATCAATTAAATAGATCGTGAAGCATACTTGGAATGATATAATAAATAAAGTAAATAATTGTTTTGAAACAACAATCCCAATCATTCCACTATCCAAAATCCTTATGAAAACTCTATACCTTGTGTGAAATTCCCAAGCATTGTCCATAGCAGGGGACATAATTGTTTAATAGTTTTAATACTATTGTAACATCCCAAAGGTTATGTTACAAAATAAAATAAAATAAAGTTAATATTTTATTGGATTTTACGAAATTTGATAGAGTTTCATTGCTTTATTTGAATTTTTGAAATTTTAAAAGTCAAAAGTGAAATTTCTTTGAAGTTCTTGAATTTTTATTTGGTTTAATCTGAAAAATAAAAATTAAATTACTTTCTATAATTTTAAATTTTAAAGCTTTTATAATTATTTCTGAGACAAAACAAATTTATTTACAAAACTAAAGACAACTTTAAGTTGGAAATAATTCTATTAAGTCCAAAATAAATAAAGGAATTTCTTTGAATTTTCTCATAATTTTTGGATTTTATTTGCTATTTTCTAAAGCCTAAATGAATTCTTGGAATTAAATTAATCAGAAAATCAAATTAGAAATCCTAATTTGTTTTGGTAGAATCTCCCGATCAGCCCATTCTCTCGCGCCTGCCGGCTGAGTCGGCCAGCTCTCACCGCGCTCTCCTCTCTGCTCCGCGTCAGGTTACATGGACGACCCTCAGCCCAGCTCCGCCACATTTCCTCCGCTTTGTTGGATGGAAATCCAACGACTCGCCTCTTTCTTCTCCGCAGCCCGCGCTGCCGCCACCATTCTCACGCGGAGCTCCATCAGCAGCCGTCCCAGCAATCCACCTCTCCGCGCGCGTGCGCGCCTGCGCACGCCCCCACCGGCGCCGCGCCTCCTACCCCCCTCGCGCCGCGTCTTCGCGTGAGCTCGCCACGGCGCCCGCCTCCCACGCGCCGATCTCCGCTCCGGTACTCTCAAGCCCCTAAAGGAGCCTCGTGGCGCCTTCTCCTCCCATCGCAGCGCCACCATTCATTTTCCCCTCTGCCGAGGCTCGCCGCAATGAGAGTCTTTCGCCGCTGCCGCCGTGAGTCTCGCCGCCTCTGGCGCCGAACCACACGCCTCGCGTCCTCGCCACCGACACTATTGGATTCGCGCAGCCTCGCCGTCCCGTCTGCGCGCGCCTCGTCGAGCACCACAGCGCCCTCGCACGCGCGACCCGACCACGCCGCGCCGAAAGTTCTGCGCGGCGTGAATCGCTGTGCCATCGTCACCACGGTGAGCCACGAGATCCCGACCCTCCTCTGACCAATGGTACCTCGCGCCGTTGAAAGCGCCGCGTTCGCGATTCCTTGGAACGAGAACCACCCCGTCGTGTAGGCGTGGCATACGCCACGTAACGCCACCTCGAGCGCCACCTTGGCGCTTTGCGTCGTGGCTGTCATGTGTGTAACATCCCAATTTTACGAGTTAAAAATCTTTTAATAGTTAGTAGGAGAAAATTCACCATTTGAATTTATTTGAATTTAAATTCAAAAAGCTTAATATTGGACTTTACAATTAAAAACCTTTAATGTGAATAATCCCACCATGAACATTAGCCAAAACTATTTTATTTGGGTTCTATGTGCTCATATATATTTCTAGATTATTCTAGAATTTTTACGATTCATTTGCTATTTTATTGCTTTTGAATTTACGGTATTTTATAAAATAGAAAAGCTATTAAAATCTCGATAATCAGTAGTGAATCTTCTAAACCCAGCCGTTTCCTCTCTTCAGCCCGACTCACACGAGGCGGCTCCCATAGTAGCAGCCTTGCTCGCTCCCCCTGGCGTGTGGGCCCCTACGTCAGTCTTCAAATCCCCGTCGTCGCCTTCGTCTCATGCGAGCAGCGCTGCGAGTCCACCATTTGGAACTCGAAGCCCTATCCGACAACTTGAGGTTTGAGCAGAACCCCTTCTAGAAAGCGCGTGGAATCTTATCCCCAACCTCCGCATCTTTCGGATCAAAACCATATCCAGGTCTGATTTCTATCTCTTTTTCCTCGCGAGTTCATCTCGGACTCTTCTAGAGTTTTGCCGCGCCGCTCGCCTAGCCCCTCGGCCTATAAAGGCACCCAGGATCGCGTTGGCGTCACTTTGCAGAACCCCTCAACCAATTGCGCGCAGGCCTAAGCCGGCGCGCCTTTCGAGCTTTAGGTTTTTCTTGGTGCGCGCGCGCGGTGACACCACCGCCCTTGTGAGTGCACGCCGTCATCACTTGTCACTGGGCTACCTCGAGACCACCACGCCACCTAGACCTCACCGGAGGCTCGGTCCGAACAACGGTAGAGAGCTCCGCGCTCAACCCTCGCGCGGTCGTCTCAGTCGACCTTAACCACGAGTTGCACCCGAGGTTCGCAATGGCGCCCTCTGCCGGTTCCACTCACACCGGTGGATCGCGCCGTTCACCGTTGTCGTCGGTTCCCGGCGCCGCCCCCCTACGGTGGCGTGGTCGGTCCCGTCGGCGCCACCTCGGTGGTGCGCTGCGTGTCATCGCGCTGGTGGCGCGTCGTACTCTCGTCGGCCGCGTGGCGATCCACCTGCCTAAAAAACGAGGCTCGGTGAGCCGGTCTAGTGGCCGTGTCCGACATGGGGTCCCATGTCGGGATTTCGTTATTTCTTTTAATTTTCGAAATTCCTCGCTGACATCGACATTCGCGCAATAATCCGATTTTTCTTTGAAATTCGGAAAATCCAAATTAGGGTTTCTTTTAGATTTAAAACTTCGGAGAGCCATAACTTTTGCATCTAACTCAGATTGAGCCCATTCAAATTTCTAAATTTATCTAAATTCAAGCTCTATTTATCTGAGATTTTTATTTAATTTTTGGAGCTTGTTTGCCTCTGTTATTTATTTGTTTTGTTTGTTTGTTTAGTTTCGAGAGTAGGCGTCGATTAGTCGAATTTAGTTGAAGAAGGAGCACCGAGATCAAGACTAGTACATAGACCTTTTCCAAGGCAAGTCATACCTTTGATCATCTTGAACCCAGTTTTCAAATTACTTTGTGTTAAAGTATTGCATTTTATGTTAATTATGTATTTAAATGCTTTGGGCATAGTTATTATCCAAATTTGTTATCACACCTGGCCTTGTATGTCATATTTCCTTGTCACCCTAGATTGGTTATTAGTTGGTAATATTATTATAGCACCAACGTGGGTTGGTTAGATCGAGTACAATTGCTTTAGCCATGCTACAAGTCTCACTTCACATGAAAGTTGTAATTATTAAATGTGACTAAGTGACTATGGAACTTTGTGTAAAACTGTGTGCTATGTGTTATTACTTCGTGATGGCATGTGTTGCACTAAAGCCAATTGGGTGTAAAGGATTTAGGTAGGGCAAGTGGTGGAAGGCGTGTGATATGGTGGAAGCTATGTGCATGG
This sequence comes from Ampelocalamus luodianensis, assembly GCA_036346255.1. Lineage (NCBI taxonomy): Eukaryota > Viridiplantae > Streptophyta > Magnoliopsida > Poales > Poaceae > Ampelocalamus > Ampelocalamus luodianensis. The sequence goes on along the minus strand of CM070632.1, from coordinate 16,715,162 downwards.
GTTTGATAATCTTTGTGACTTAGTTAGAACATGGAAGTCTTACCTTGGTCAATTAAGAACTTAACTTTGTGCACCATTGAATTGAGCCTTACTGTACGACCACATGCCTAGTATGGGACGAGCCTAACTTAGTAAGTTATGGATTCTCGGCATTGATGTTCGGTGGATAGGTTAGGCGTGTGTGAGGTGGAGGTGTGACTACTTGGTGGTTGCATCGTGGGACGGTTCGCCTTGCTTCACATCAGCGGTGTGTGTTATACTAATTCTATGTGAGGTGGTATAGCGGAAAGCACATCGGGAATGTTAATGTTTGAGATGAAGTTTCGAACTGTTTTTATTCGATTAGTGCTTGCTACACTAGTTGTATCTTGTGGGTAAAGTGTACAACCTCTGCCAGTGTTAAATCAATCTATTCGAATAGCGCGTCATGATCATGGACATCTTTCGGGGATTTCACACGAGGTAGTTTTCATAAAATGTTTGGGATGGGGCTGTGTGACCTCAATCATATGGCTATGTGAAATAATCAGTTTAGCTTTGTGTCTTTGTGGAAACAACTGTTAAATTATTATCGTCTATTTGTTTTGAACTACATTTAAATCTATTATTGTATTCAATTGCAAATGTTGCTTTTATGCAAAAGAACCACAAAAGCCTTTTCTTTGGAATAAGCTTGCATCTATAAATTGCATTCTGTGGTATGATTTGCGAGTGCGGTTGTGTACTCACGCTTGTTGTAAAACTTGCGCCCAAACCTACTGAGAAGAGGAGGAGTCACGCTGCTTTCGAGGAGTTCGCGGAGGTTCTTGATCGTTAAGGTGCGGATCCCGATCGGTTGCTTGTGGTGAATTGGCGGGATCTCTGTTGGAGTTATTTCCGTTCATTGCTTTGTTTTATTCTCAGTAGCCTGCGTGTGCATAATAAGTGTAAACTCGACTATAAGGTCAAAACCCTTATTTGTTATTCAAACTAATCGTTTACCTTATTTATCGTTTGTGTGGATTGGTATTCACCTATGTTGACCTTGTGTGCACTAGCGTGATCTGGACTAGTGCGGTATATACGAAGGGTTCGAATCGTAATTTTGGGTCCCGACAATTTGGAAATTTCAGCCAAAAATCAATTGTGGTTTAAATTGTATCCATAGTATTGGTGTGTTATGGAAGTTTATAAATGATTTTGAAAAATGAAATAAATGATGGTTTGGACTTGGCGAAATGGTTGTGCAGGTGGGTGTAGGTTTATGCACAAGATCAGCTAGGTAGGTTGAGGCCGGGGTTCCGTTGGTTGTCGCCAGTTAGTTAAGGACCGGTCTTGAGCGCATCTTACTAAGCCACATCGTACTACCACATGTCTTGTATGGGCGGGACACAGTTGAATAATTTGCAAAGTTCCATCATGGTCGTTCCTATTGATGTGGTGGGTAGTCTTTCATGACCTTTGTTAGTCCCACAGCGCGCGAGAGGCTCGAACTCTGGACGGGTAGTCCAAAGGCGAGAAACCTTAGCGAGGAGGACTATGGTGGAATGATGCATTGTAAAGGCCTCGTGATGATCACTTAGTCGCACACCCCGGAAGTGTGTCGAGGCGGACATTAAAAGTTGATTATCTCTTGTGGTAAAGTTGTACGACCTCTGTGAGTGTAAAACTATTCGAATAGCCGTGTCCACGGTCATGGACATCTTGTAAAGCCACTCAAGTTAGACTTTGATTTTGACTTAAAAATGTTTTGGTAAAACAATTTTGTCATGGATGAGTGTCCATGAGAAAGGTTGTGGGTTGAAGCCCGGGTTGGTGCCCATGTTTATGTTGGTGCTAGGTTGGTGCCTACATTATCTTTATCAATACAAAATCAATTTTAGATTTTATAAAACTTGAGCTTTTGAACTTAGTATGGTATTTAATGTCAAATGTTGTTTTTGCACAAATAACCCTTTAATCCTTCCTTTGTTACATCCATGTATGCATGTCATTACATTACTTAGCGGGTGTAACTTGCGAGCACGAAGTTGTGCTCATATTTGCTTTATGCAAACAAATTTGAGAGAGAAAGACTTACGCGAGAGTTTGGATCATGGCGACTAGGCCGCTACGATCGATTGCTGTGGCGGTCAGTGAACTCCACTACTTCTTCATCGTCTTCATTTGTATTCATTTAATATTGCCTGTAAGGCTATCTTGTAATCAACTCTATTGTTTATTAATAAATTTTAGCGTTTATGGTTGTGTTATCACATTTGTTTCTTTGTGTGAGCTATTGCGATCTTGGGACTAGTTCGATTATGCACAGAAGATGCAGGATGTTAATCCGGGTCTTACAACTATCTGCGAGGTTGTACATTTTTACCCACAAGATACAATCAATGTAGTTAACACTTGATCATAACAAGACCTTTACAATGGTCCATCTCAACAGATCCTGCCGCTAATGTTTCACCATTACATCCACCACAATAGGAGGCCCATTTTGCGCCATGTGAGTCTAACAGTACATCTGGAACACACACCACCAATGGCGTACCAAATTCAAGATATTGCAAATTAATCGTGAGATCCATCTCATCTTGGGCATGTGGTTGTATGATATGGCTCAGTTCAAGGCGCACAAAGTTAAGTCTTAGTGTTTACTCGGGTGAGACCACTCCATCCCAAATGTGCAAATGGCACCTCCTTTGCCACGATAACGCGTGAGCATGAAACCATTTTGTTTAACCAACATCAATGGCATCCACGCCATGGCACATAATTTTACAACAATGACATGCACCATAATTCCATATCTCATTAAGTCGAATTGATATAATAATTGATTATATGAATATGAGCCTATCGTACAACTAAGCATTGCTAAGCATTACCATGTCAACCCATGTTGGTAGTACAATATCAAACTAATAATAAACCAACCTATCGTGACAATGGATACATGACATTCAAGATAATCAAGGTGGCCAAATGACAAGTAGGTATTTAACTACTCTAAGAAAGCAGATTGATATAAAAGTAACATGCACATTGATATGTAAATAAAATAGCAAAACATAGGTTCAACATGATCAAAAGTTATGACTTGCCTTGGCCTTGCTCAATTACCACATTACGATCTTCAAATATTGCTCCTACTCCTTGGAAATCGTTGTCTAAGCAGAGAGAAAGCGAGCGAGGCACAAATAAATTCAAACAAAATACAAAATTAATCAAACTAGTACCAGAATAGGGATCTTAATTATAGATGAGTTTAGAAAGAAGAAGCGGGCTGAATCGGAGTTCGGATGAAGGAGAGCAGGCTTGGAAAATTGGGCGAGAGAAAATAAAAACTAATAAAGGAAATAGGTTATGGGTGGCTAACAAGTGGGGACAGGGAATATTCCCAAATCTTTCTTTTCAGTTTTTGGAAAAAGGACAGAGAGATGACATGTGGGCCCATGGTCTATGGACCAGTCCACAGTGCTCTCAACGCATAATGATGGGTCTGAGAATAGTAGTGACAAGTGGGATCCACATGGTCGAGGATGGAAGCATCTAGGCCCATAAAAATATTGTAATATCCCAAATTCCAATTGGAGAGAATATTATTCGGGAGAGGATTTTAATGGAATTTGATTAAACTTTGGGACATGGGCCTTGGCCCGAGCTAGAAGCCTTGTGGCCGCCTTGTGGGGGAGAAGGAGGAGTGGCACCCAAGGAGCCCAAGCCCAGCCGCCACCCCTTCCCTTAAACCCTAAGGCACCCCCTCCCCCTTTCCTTCCCAGCGCCACCTCCCCTTTCCTCCTGTCAGCCACCCCTCACATTCGGGCGTCGCCTACCTTTTGTTCGCCCATATTCCTCTTGGGCCGCCCCTGCTTCTAGGTCTTCGCAAAGGAAGGAGGGAGTTTGCGGTGGTTGGCGAAAGGAAGGAAGGATGAGGAGAGGAAGGAGATCTTCTTCATGGGATTTGATCAGCAATCTCCTGTGGTTCTACAATGGTAATAATCGATGCTCTTCGCTGGTTGAATCATAGTAGATGTGAAATCGATTATCTTTAGTGGATCGAAGTCTGCTGCGAGTAAATCAGATTCATCCAGTTTATTGTGCGACTATTTTCATATATTTAGATTTAGAATTAGAGGATCTCATCTCCTAGAGTTATGTGGGTTTCGTTCTTAGCTTTTGGTAGACTCAAATATCACTCAATTCTAAGTTCGGTTTAAAGTTATGATGAATTCTTTTATGCTCTCCCGAAAGTCAAGAGAAGTGTGATCATTTTGTTTATTAAAATATGATTATGTTAGGAGCTGATTCAGAAATATTTCCCAAAACTAATTACGTAGATAATTCCATTAGCTTTCAGGATTGATAAAGAACACCCTTTTGGATTTGTAGAACAAAAGTTATGCACATTTCAATTTTCTTGTCAGATTATAAGTCGGGTTCAACGGTAGTTTTGATCTGTGTGCTACTTTTTGTTAAAGGCAAAATCTAAGTTTCATGCCAACTAAACTTTTGAAGGTTATGATCTTAACTTTCGAGAATGATAAAAATCTTGGATTTTGGTTAATCCAATCAAAAGTTATGATTATTTCTTTCTGCTGTTTAGTTACGCTAAACAATTTATACATTAGACTTGCATCTGAATATTAGCCTAAGTGTTTGGCGAATTGGAGTATTCAGCCAACTAGACTATTGTGGAGCTTTTTGTTATCTTTCCATAGGATCTGAGATCATGTCATTTCGAGTTTGAGCAAAGATATGCTATTTTCGTACTACCATCCGAATAGATTTACATTAGCATGTTGACTAAGCTTGATTAGATAAAATGTTTAATCTTGGGTTATGGGAAGATGATGTAGAGCGCTGTGAGTAATATCTTGTTAAGTATGTTTGTTGATGCCTAGTATCATTCTTGGTTACTAGGTGGTGGTGAACCAGTGCTAGAGCGTTAGCCTTTTGTCTTCTATCTCACGGTTGAGGCAAGTGCGGATAGTAATAATGAGTTGCTTTATTTTATAATCAATGAATGCCATGGTTTAATGATGAAGCTTTATGTTTGATAATGTTGATGAACATTACATGTTCATGATGAGTTGATATTGTGATTTTAATTTTGCATCATGACATACATTACGTATCTTGGTCTACATGGTAGCTAAGGATTGTTCCTTTGAGTCCCCATCACATTGGGCAGGCATAGATCTGTCATGCATTGGGCGGGCTTGGGTCCCTACACTCATGGAGTGTGGGCATTGGATCCTGTGCCTAGAGGAGCACAAACTTTGAGTATGTATCGAGCGGATATACTACTCATTATTGCGGCAATTATAAAGATGATGAAGAAAGAGTATCCATGACATGTTGGTACATTTACGCATAAAAGATGGATTTGTGATATATGTTCTTTGTTGTTCACGATGGGAGTGACTACCCTATTGGTTGCTTATGATGTTATGAAATTTATTACTATTGCACTTTGTTGAGTCGTGGACTTACTCTTCTTTGTGTTGTGCTTTCTAGGTACCTCTCGGCGCATGCATGCATGGGGAGGGATAGACATGGTGCACTTCACATATACATAAACCACAACGATTAAACTAGTTCAATTATCTACAATTCATGGTCTTGATGTCTTCTTTAGATTCAATTTTGTGACCATCCTTCGTGGTGGATAATTTCAAGCGTGATCATGGATGACCCATTTATGTTCTTAATTCTTCGTCATTGAGTTCATTTAATTTTATTTGATGGATTAGAAGGTTAGATTGGATTATTCTATCATCTTTATTGTTTGGTTGATCAATGATGTTTTAGAGGTAGCTATTTGATCATTAGTTGCTTGAGCATAGTAATATTGGATTGCTTTGGATTAGTTGTTAAAAGGAGGCTTCATAAATTGATTAGTACTCAATTGATAGATGTTACGCTCTGTTGAGTGATTATAGTTTGTGATAGTGTTGATTATCAGTTTTATATCCTTCATGAATGAATGGTTGAACGTTTATTAAGATGTTGAAATTAGTTGAGTCAATAGAGTAGTTGGTGGCATCCTAGGCTCTCTGTTGGGCTGGGGTGTTACAAATATTTTTGGTAATTAATGTCAATAATGTTTTGTGGGACTAACATGTGTGCTAAGATGTTTAAAGGTTTAGCTCCACTGTGGGAATGATGACATAGATATGGCAATGCAAAGATGATAAAAGATCGATATGGCTCAAGGCAAAGGTATCTTTTAGTCTAAGGATCCTTTTGTAGTTTTTATCGGTCTCGGTGTTTGGAGAAAAGACCGGATTTGCAGGCTAGATGTCGTACTACAAAGAGAGATCATGGCTAGTAGCTTGAGGATCTATTTATGTGTCATCTTCATCAACTAGAAGTCAAACATTGCATTTGTTTTGCTTCTGGAAAACTGTTCAGAAAAATCGGTATGACCACATTTGATGAGCGGTATTACCTCAAGTCGGTAGTACCAAAATCTAGATGGCGGTATGTATTTTCTGAGAGTTTGATTTTGGAAGTTTTTCTTGAAATCCCAAAATCGGGATGACCGCATTCGATGGCGGTGTTACCATAAGTCGATAGTACCAAAATCTATATGGCGGTATGTATTTTATAGAGAACATGTTTGTGAGAGTCTTTCTTGAAATTCTAAAGCGGTATGACCACAACATATGATGGTATTATCGCAGTCGGTATACAGAAATATAGTTAGCGATCACGTAATTCTGAGTATGCTTTTGGGAGTTTTTATCTCCCTTGAAAATCGGTATAATCGCATTTCTCGGCGGTACTACATGCAAGTCGGTAGTACCATATTTTACATGGCGGTATGTTATGTCGGAGAGGTGTTTTCTTGTGTTTCGACCCTTTGGAAATCGATGAGTACCGATCTAGGTGGCGGTATCACCTGCGTGCGAAATACCAATTTATAGATGGCGGTAGTACCACACCTTTTTCATAATGGCTAGTTAAGAGCATTGAATGCTACTATTCCGACCGTTGATCGGTGTCGGCGGTAGTACCAAGTTTGAGCAGTGGTATTCAGTAAATCTGAAATTTTGGAAATTGATTTGAATGGCTAGTTTGGTTGGTGAAGGCTATAAATACACCCCCACCAGCACCAAGGCAATTACTTTTGAGCATATTCACTCTCATTGAATACATTTGAACTCTTAGACACTCTCTACTACTCATTTGCTTTGAATTCTCATTTTGAGGTAGTTGAGAGCATTCAAGTGCATTGCCTCATTAGTTGATCTTGGTTGCACTTGAATTTCCCCAAGCAAACACTTGGTTTATTACTCTTGGTGCTTACCGGCACCTAGATGGCTTTGGCTGAAGTTTGTGCGGTGAGCTCTTCAAAGAAGATTGTGAAGAGTCCCAGCAATGGATTGTGAAGTGGCGTTGTGATCACCACCTCGGAGAGGATAAAGAGCAACCATAGTAATCGAGTGTTAAGGCATAATTCATGGAGCTGTCCAATTCGTTGGACTTTCCTCAATGTGCATTAGTGAAGACCAGGCAAGTCTTGATACCACAGAAAAACATCATTGTCTCCATTGTGGTTTATTCTTTGTCACTACTATTTTCGCATTTACATTTCTAGCAATTTACTTGTGTAGATTTGCTTAGCTAAATTATATCTAGTATTGACATGAGCGTATAATTGTCTTAAAAGCATAGTAGTTCTTTCATTGTATTTGTGCTAGAAAGCTTTGTTAAGACAATCAAGATTAAAATTGTTAATTAATTGAAAAGTTTTAAAAACCTCCTATTCACCCCTTTAGTCGGTTATCCTTGATCCTACAAGTGGTATCAGAGCTTGGTCTCTCTAATTTCAGACTGAACCGTCTAGGAGAGAAATGATGGCTAGTGAGGGAATGTCGATAGGCAAGGCACCTTTATTTGATGGATCAAATTATGCTTATTGGAAAATTAGAATGTCTATTTATTTAAATGCCATGGGCCCAAGCATATGAAGAATTGTTAGTGAGGTTTCATTATGCACTTGATCCTCTACATCCCACGGATCTTGAGAGCGAAACTCCCATCTCAATGCTCAAGCGATGAACACTCTTTTAGAGCCTTGAAACCGCTCATGAGATATGGACTACGCTTTGAAAATTCATGAGGACACATTCACGATTAAAAAGCCAAATTGTATAGGCTTGGATTAAATATAAGACATTCACAATGTTGCCTCATGAAAATATCACCGAGATGTATTCTAGACTCAACAACATTGTAAATAAGCTCAAAGGTCTAGGCACTAACCTTCTTGATGTTGATATTACGAGAAAAATGCTTAGGGCTCTACTAGATAAATATGAGACATTGATGGCGCTATTTCTTAACTCTTACGAGTTGCCAAGAATAACGTCAACCGGTCTCTTAGGCAACCTCAACACAAATGAGCTGTACAAGAAGGACAAGGAGGAGCTCTTGGAACCTTCCTCCTCCAAGAAGAAGATTACCAATTTCAAGGCATAAGTGAAATCAAGTAATGAAGCGGAGAATAAAGAAGAAGAATTTGCTCTCCTTGTGAGGAGAATGAAGAAATTCATGAGAAGGCGCTCATATCGAAGCTTTAATTTTGACAAGAGCAAGAAAGGTGTAGGATCAAGGATAACAGAGCTAGAGGGTGAATAGGAGGTTTTAAAACTTTTCAACTAATTAACAATTTTAAAATTTGTTGTCTTAACAAAGCTTCCTAGCACAAATACAATGAAAGACTACTAAGCTTTTAAGACAATTATGAGCCAATGTCTATACTAGATACAACTCTAGCTAAGCAAATCCACACAAGTAAATAGCTAAAAAGTTAAATATAGAGTTAGTAAAGACAAGAGATAAACCACAATAAAGACAATGATGTTTTTCCGTGGTATCGAAGACTTGCGGTCTTCACTAATCCACGTTGAGGTGAGTCCAATCGAATTGGACTAGCTCCACAATTAAGCCTTAACCCTCAATTACTAAAGTTGCTCTTTATCCTCTCAGAAGGTGGTGAACACAATACCATTTCATAATCCATTGACGGAACTCTTCACAATCTTCTTTGAAGAGCTCACACTTAAAATTCTTAAAGCCATCTAGGTCTGACAAGCACCAAGAGTAATAAATTGTCACGCTCGTTTGAAGACTATCAAGTGCCTAGGTGATCAACTAATGATGCAATGCACTTAATAGCTCTCAACTACCTCAAAATGAGAATTCAATGCAAATGAGTAGAAGAGAGAGCACCAAGGACTCAAGTGCACTCAATATGACCAAAGGCTCTTGGCGATCTTTGGTAGGGGTATTTATAGCTTCCAACTATAAAACTAGCCATTTGGAACAAATCCACGAACTTTTCGTATTTGCGGTAATATCATTGTTCAAGCCCGGTATTATCGCAGTAAAAAAACAACGATCATTGTTGTTCATTAAATGCGCTATTATAGCCGTTTGAAAAAGTTGTGGTACTACCGCCAACTATAAGCGGTACTCTTGCATTGCGATATCTTGCTCAATAATATCGGTATGTGCGATTTCGGAGGATCAAAAACTCAAGAAAAACACCGTCTTTGGAAAAGTAGTACCGCCAAGTAAAACTCGGTATTACCAACTTGCGGTAATACCGCAGAAGAATTGCGGTCATACCGATTTTAGGTTTCAATAAAACTCCCAAAAACATGTCCACTGGAAAATACATACTGCCAACTAGATTTTGGTACTACTGACTTGCGGTAATACTACAGAAGAATTGCAGTCATACCGACTTTGGGATTTCAAGAAAACTTCCAAAAACTTCCTCTCCGGAAAATTCATACTGCGATGTAGACTTCAGTATTACCGACCTGCGGTAATACCGCTCAATATTTTCAGTCATACCGAAAATGCGGTAATACCACTCAATATTTGCGGTCATACCAAAAATGCTAAACAGATTTCTAGAGGAAAACAAATGCAATGCATGACTTTCATTGATCAAGATGACTCATAAATAGATCCTCAATCTACATTGTTGATATTAATTACTAAAACTATTATTGGGGGCTAGATACTTTCAAAAGGGTAATTCTCAAATGACAAGAAGTGCTATAGCAACATTTGTTGCTATGAGTGCAATGATAAGAGACACATGGCCTCTCATTACCTAAAAGAAGGATGACAAAACCAAGTCATCAAAGAAGAAGAAGTACAACGGCAAGAAGTAGCTATTCAAGAACCTTCATAAAGATGGCAACAATGAAGCTAATATTGAAGAATGGGACTCGATGAGAGTATTAGACTCGGCTCAATGAAGAAGAATCTTCAAAGTAGACAGGACTTGTCGGCATCGCCATCAAGGAGAAGCTGTCACTCTTTTCTACTCCTACTTGCCTCATGGCAAAAGGAGATAAGGTAAAATCCATTAGTGATAATGAACCCTCATATGATGAACTAATGGATTTGCTAGAAGAATTAAATGAATACTTTAGAAAAGAGAAGTCAAAATTTAAAGTCTTCAAAAAAGAGTATATCTCTCTAAAAGACTCTTATGAGGAGCTAAAGAAAGCTCATGACTCTCTCATTTTAAAGGATATTGAAAAATCTTATTCAAATGTTGGAATTATTTGTAATTTGATGAATGAGATGCCTAGAGTAGAAGTCAACTCAAATGCTATTTCAATGTCTAGCACTTCTACTTCATGTTATGATCTATTAGTCATGCCATGCTGCTCTAAAATAGATTCAAAAGCTAATATAATCAAATCATGTGACCCATTGCTCATTGTTAAAAATAATGAATTAAAAGAGCAAGTCACAAAATTGAGTAAGAGCTTGGAAAGATGCTTAAAGGAAAAAGCAACCCTTGACAAATTATTGAGTGAGCAAGGTGCTCATTCAACAAGGAAGGACTTGGATTTATTCCCAAGAAAGGTAAGAAGTAAATTTACATGCTAGCAAGATTTGTAAAAGAAAATAGTAAATATTGCAATAAATGTCATAATATAGGACATTTACAAAATACTTGTTCAATTGCTAAAACTAAATCATATGGTATTTATGATTCATGCTACATGCTACATGCTTAGAAAACCTAAAGATGGCAAAGTTGTAGCAAAATTTATTGGCACTTCAATTTTAGGAGCTAAAAAGAATGCCATTTGGGTGCCCAAAGCCTTGGTTACTAACCTCGAAGGACCCAAACAAATTTGAATATCTAAAAGAACTTGATTCTTATTTTGTAGGTAAACTATAAGACCGGTGGAAAATATTAGGTGCTTCATAGCGGATGCACTCAACATCTGACAGGTGATAGAAATATGCTCACCACATTTGAGAATGGAAAAGAAAATGACAAGATCACTTTCAGTGACAATAGCAAAGAAAAGGTAATAGGATTAGGTAAAATTGTTATCCCAAATGACTTTTCCCTATCTAATGTATGTTTATTAGAATCGCTAAATTTTAATTTGTTATCTCATTACTCAAATATGTGATTTTGGTTTAACTTGTTCTTTTTCTCAAGATGGTGTTTCTATTTTAATTGAAAAGATAATTCTTTACCTTTCAATGGTTTTATATTTGAAATCTTTACTTGGTTGATTTCACTTCAAATGATTCATGCATAAAAACTTGTTTGATTGCAAAAACTTCTTTAGGTTGGCTTTAGCATAGAAGGCTAGCTCATGTTGGTATGATTCAACTAAAAACATTTCAAATATGATTTAATAGTTGGCTTGGAAGATGTGAAGTTCGAGAAAAATAGACTTTGTAGTGCTTGTCAAGCGGAAAACAAGTCGCAAATTCCCATCCTTTCAAAAGTATCATGCCAACTTATAAACCATTAGAACTCTTACACATGGATTTGTTTGGGCCAACAACCTATAAGAGTATCGGGGTAATTGAAGGGATACGGGTAGGCTACGCTAGCAACAATTCAAAATTTATATCACGTAAACCGGGATGCCAAGCAAGATAGATGATCACAGATCATTACCACGAACAGCGCAATGCGGCGGAAGTAAGTCGGGCGACCTAGTCCGCGAAGCAGCGATGTAGTGGTTGTAGAAGATCGTCCAGCGTCTCGTAGTCGATCATCTCCTCCGCAACCTCTGCGGTTCCTTGTGAAGATGCGGATCGTCCTTAGCGCGCGGCGGCGCGGAGTGCCTCTACGGTATCCACCGTCCGGAGAAGGAACAACGTGCGTCGGTGTGCTAGCACCAAGTCGCGCGGAAGTCTCTCTCAAGAAGATGGCAGCTAAGGTTTGGTGGAAACAACTCACGTGTCTTTCTCGCGTCATTCACACTAGCCTCAAGCATCTCCTTATATAGTGCCCGTGTGCGGATCCTATCAGAACATGTTTGACTAATCGTATTCGTACTGGTTTGTTCCAACCCATTAAGTGTGTGACCGTTAGGTTTATGTGTAATAGGTTGTGGCTTGGAAACCCTTTCCGAACCACGAGTCGTAGCAGTACCTAGCAAGGACATAACGATTCCGAATACACACAAATTATATCGGACAAACCTTAATGCAATATGATCTACGACTAGGTCCTCATCACTTACGACCAGGTCCTATCTCTATACGACCAGTTCACACTCGGTCACGACCAGTTCGTAACTCCTTACGATCAGGTTTCGACCACTCTGTGATTTCATTCGATCACTCTACAACTTGCTCGTATCACTAAACGACTTGTCTAGATCTGATCAAACTAAGTGACTTACTCTAGTATTCTCCCTTTGCCTCACGATATCTGGTTTGAACTCTAGGTGAGATAATGTGTCATCCATGGATTGTTCAATACTTTCTCGATCGAGTTGTCGGATAACTTTGTGGTCGAACACTTGACTACTAGTGGTATGGCCATGCACTTTCTTTATCAGACCACTTGAGGGCCAGAGACATATCTCCGTTATGTTAGGAGGGCAAATCCATATCAGACAGTCATATCCCTCCGCATGTTTCATAGCATGCCGAAAGCTACCTTTATAACTACCTAATTCACGAGTAGCGTTTGGCAACCACTAAGAGTGCTATTACACATGTAGGAAACCATGTTGATCTCGAGTCTAAGGATTATACATCATCGTTGCTTGAGACCAACTAATGACACATAGAATCATAACAATCTCAATAGTATCTCAAGGTGGGTCAATCCAACCCCATGTTCTCTAACATGTGTTCACATTATTGATTCGATATCCCTATATCCATAACCGGTGAAACATGGTCATCAATCAATATATCGCTATTGGTCGTAGAGTCACTTTGTTGTTCGATCGGTGACATTCGACCGAGGATATTTTAGAATGACATCATACAAGTCGAAGAGTTTCACCAACAAGTCACATACTCGTTGATCTTGAACTAACGATTCATTCAAGGAACATAATAACATTTATTCAAAAACTTATAAACATAGACGTGATACAATCATCTCTATGATTGCCTCTAGGACATATCACCAACAGTAATAGCTATTGTTTAGTCATTGTGAATGATTACTCTAGATATACATGGGTATTCTTCCGAGATGACAAAGATGAAACCTCAGGCATTTTCAAAAGTTTTGCAAAAAGAGCCCAAAATAAATTTGATTTCAAAATTAAGAAAATCTGTAGTGACAATGGTTTTGAGTTCAAGAATACTAAAATTGAAGATTTTTGTGATAAACTTAGAATAAAACATGAACTTTCCACAACCTACACTCTGGAGCAAAATGGAGTTGTAAAAAGGAAAAATCGAATATTAATTGAAATAGTTAGGACAATCCTTGATAAATATAATACTTTCGATAGCTTTTGGGTGGAAGCAATCAATACCGCTTGTGATGCCATAAATCGTCTTTATTTGCATCGCTTTTTTAAAAAGACTTCTTATGAACTTCTTGTTGGAAGAAAACTAAACATCTTATATTTTCGCGTATTTGGTTGCAAGTGTTATATTTTGAGAAAATGTGTTCGTCTTTTAAAATTTGCAAGTGAATGCGATGCTACTTTCTTACTTGGATATTCATATAATAGCAAAGCATATCTATTTTCAACAAAAATACCAATTTAGCTAAAGAGAAAAATGTGATGTTCGATTTGATAAAACTAATTGTTCTCAAGTAGAGCAAGAGAATTTAGTTGATGTAGGTAATGAATCTTTAAGACAAGCTATGGAGAATATGCAAATTGGAGACCTCAAGCCAAAAGAAGATCCAAATAACCCATCATCTTCCACTCAAGTTGAACCTCCAAGTTCTTCTACAATAAGTCAAATTCAAATCAATGAAGAAGACAACAAGGAAGATGAACAATCATCCAACTTACCACCAAGAATTCACAATACAATTGCAATAGATCAAATATTGGATGATGTGAGTAAGAGTGTTCAAACTCGATCTCGTGTTGTTTCTTTTTGTGAACATTACTCTTTTGTCTCTTCTCTTGAGCCAAAGCATATAGATGAAGTACTCAATGATATGGATTGGGTGAATGCTATACATGAAGAACTCATAACTTCACGGAGCGAAGTTTGGGCGTTGGTGGAGAGACCCAAGAAAAACAATGTGATTGGCACAAAGTGGGTCTTTGAAACAAGCAAGATGAAAGTGGAATGGTTGTGATAAATAAAGCTAGATTGGTGCACAAAGGATTCTCTAGAGTTGAAGGTTTGGATTTGATAAAACTTTCCTCCCATAATAAGACTTGAATCAATTCGGATATTACTTGCTTTTGCATCATGTTTTCATATTAAATTATTTCAAATGGATATTAAAAGTGCTTTTCTAAATGGAAAAATATCCGAACTTGTGTTTATTGAATAACCACGGTTTTGAACATACCAAGAATCCTAATCATGTTTATAAACTCTCAGGCGCTCTATGGTCTTAAGTAAGCTCCTAGAGCATGGTATGAACACCATAGAGATTTTTGGTTTCAAAATGATTTAAAATTTGCAAAATTGATTCAACATTATTTACAAAAATTTTAGATGATGATTTTTTTGTATCAGAATATATGTTGATGATATTATTTTGGTCTACTAAACAAGATTTTTGCAAAGAGTTTGGTGATACAATGTCTAGGGAATTTGAAATGTTCATAATTGGAGAACTTAGCTATTCTGTGGGCCTCAAATCGGGCAACTCAAAGATGGGACATTAAGTAAGTCAAACAAAATATCACGAAGGATTTGATCAAGAAGTTTAGCATGGAAGGCGCAAAACCCATCAAGACTCCAATGGCAACCAACGGTCATCTTGACTTTAATGAGGAAGGTAAACGGTAGATTTAAAGATCTATAGATCTATGATTGGTAGTTTACTTTATCTTCTGTATCTAGCCCGATATCATGTTTAGTATTTGCATGTGTGCAAGATTTTAAGCATCACCAAAAGATTGTCATTTGGTGGTGTGAAAAGAATTATTAGATATTTAAAGGAATAATTAATAATTTTCCACTACAAAGGTGTGAAATTTAGGATTTTCCATTGCATGTGATTAAAATGTGGGTCCTAGGGCCATATGTCATAGGGACATAAGTGACAAATCATGAATTGTGCATGTTTGGCTGTGGCAAATAATCAAATCTCCCATATATCAAAGCATTCCTCAAGCATTGGCTTATGGTATCTTAAAGGTGTAAAATTTGATTTAATTGGGTATTTGAATTCCGATTATGCAGGTTACAAAGTGGATAGAAAAAGTATCTCGGGTAGTTGTCAATTCTTATGAAGATCTTTAGTTTCATGGTCATCCAAGAAACGAAATTACGTAGCCCTATCCACCGCTGAAGCCAAATATGTTTCCACGGGTAGTTGATGTGCTCAATTGCTATGTATGGGGCAAACATTAATGGATTATGGAATCAAATTTGAAAATATGCCTATTTTGTGTGATAATGATAGTGCCGTGAAGATTGCAAATAACCCGATCCAACACTCAAGAACCAAGCATATAAGTATCCAATGCCATTTCTTGATAGATCATGTGAGCAAAGGGGACATCAAAATTAGCCACATAAGGATTGATGATCAATTAGTCGATATCTTCACCAAACCATTAGATGAGAGTCGCTTTTACAAGTTGGGGAATGAGTTAAATGTCATAGAACATTTTAATGTTTCTTGAAACTCTTGCCTCATGCCTTTATGCTCTCATTTGGTTTTCTTGATGTATTTATGGAGATAATTTCAAAATCTGTCTTAAATTCTCTATTTCTATTAAAAAATATATTCCTTAGAGTTTCTATTATCTATCTCATGCATAATGATCCTAAAAATATTTATTTGAGTGTCTGTATTCAGGATCATTTGTAATTCAAATTCAGTTTTTGTTTTGTCAAGCAAAATAGTAACACTGCAGTTTACCGCCGGTACTACCGCAACCCAGTAATACCGCGTCTCAATAGTGGTACTACCGCTTATGGCTGGCGGTTCCAAAAATGGTTTCAGCCGAAGACTTATCCTTTGGCCCTCTCTATCTTGCAGTATAACCGCTTCCATTCCTTAGAACTGTCGAGCCACATCTCTCTCTTCTTTTCTTCTTCACAAAAACTCCTCTCAAATCCTTCGGTTTTGTTGTGGATTTCTGTTGAATCTTTCACTAGAAATCAGTTCTAGTGATCAATTCTCATCCTTATCTTGAGGTATTTACATATGAATCAATCTCCTTCTCATCTCTTTGGTTTTTACCTAATTTCTAGGGTTTGATGAAATGTGGATGATTTAGTTAATCTCTTTTGGGCAAATTAGTAGAAACTAATGTTTGATGACTTATTATGTCTATTATATGGATTATTTCATACCAAACATTAGTTAGAATAAAAAATCGAAAGATTGCCCTAAGAACTTCTGTCGGTGCGGTAATACATCCCGTGGCAATTGGTACTACCAATTTCCGGTAATACTGGTTGTCCACAGCGGTACTACCGCTCCAACAGAGAAAGTTTGATTTCATCATACTCATTCACTCGATCCTATCCTATCGTGTTCTCAATTCTTTTCTCTTACCTTAGCAAACATGCCTCGGAATTCTGGACCTTCATCCTGTAACATCCCAAAAATATGGTTTGTTTTGAAGTTTTAAAAATAAAAATAACCATTTGAATTTTTATGTTAAAGTTGAAGCTTAATCTGGATTTTCTAAAATAAAAATGATTTAATATGATTAATATCAACATCAACTATTATCAAAATTATTTTATTTGGATTTCATATGCTCGAATATATTTTCTAGAATTTTTTTGGGTTCATTTGCTATTTTCTATTTCATATTTGAATTTTCTGCATTTTCTAAAATAAAAAAGCTACTAAAATCTCGGAAAGGTTCTTGGGTTCAAATCTATTCCTTGGCCCACTTCCTTTTCCTCACTTGACCCACTCGTTCTTTTCTCTTTGTCTTGTGAAGCCAGTGCCCATTTCTTCTTTTCTCCTTGCGTGCAGTGAAGCCCACCCGCCTCCTTCTTTCCTTTTCCTTAATTTCTCTAGCAGGTGTCCTGCTTTTTGCGTGTCAACATCGTCCTTCACAGGGTCTTACGAGTGCGTGTTTGAGCCATGCTCGTTACTGCTGTACCCTATTGGGACTCCTCCTTCAATACTATTTAAGTACACCCTCGTGTCATATCTTGCGCCCCATTATTCTCCACCAAAGCCCTAAGTTTTTGCTTTGAAGGTAACCCGTTTTGTCGGAGTTCACCAAAGACCAGCGAGCCACCGATGCTCTTCTTCACATGATTCTTCGTCGATAGTCCACCTGCAGCCAAATCGTTGCCATCGTAGTTTCCCCTCATCGCGTTCTTCCAGTGATGTAGTTGTCATTGCAGGATCCCTCCTCTCTGTTTTCATTTTGTCCAAAAATCCATCGGCGTCATCTTTGTTGATCTACTATTTCGGTGAGTTTTGTTGCACCTATCTGCGTCATCGTGTGCCCAACCTTATTCTCATCTAATCTCACCTTTGCTTTGCCTTCTTGACACCGATTTGTATTTGCTGAGTTTTTCCCGACTTTGGTTACCTTCATCTCTCGGCCACCTTGCTCAACCTTGATCTTCTCAAGGTGGTCAGCGTGTTCCCTACATCGTCACCAAGCCCGTGTTCTTCTTGGTTGTCCTCGATCGCCACTCAATCGGCGTTTTTGACTCATATGCATGAATGCCCCACCGTCATTGTTGCGCCTCTAACGATCTCCCATTGCTTGTGCCAAGCTGCCACCTCCTCGGCTTCGCCTCTTCCTCGGCGATTCATTTTTACTCATCACCGTCGCTCTTTCGCCTTGGGTGTCGGGACCCGAGTCGATTACGGAACCCTGCGTATCTTGCACTAGTCAGGGATCACGCTAGTGCACACGGGGTTAACACAGTAAATGTCGATCCACTGGCGATAAATAAAGTAAGCGATTAGTTTGAATAACAAATAAGGGTTTTGACCTTATGGTCGAGTTTACACTTATTAAGCCACGCGAGGGCTAACGAAATAAGCGGCGGCGGAGCGGAAAAACTCGGCGTAGATCCACCAATTCACCACGAGGCAACCAAGCGGGATCCGGACCTTAACGAGCGATCGGCCTTCAGCGAACTCCTCCTCAGCGGCGTGACTCCTCCATACAGCAGGTTTGGGCGCAAGTTTACAACAAGCGTGAGTACACAACCGTACTACGCAAATCATACCACAGAATGCAATGTATAGATGCGGGCTTATTCCAAAGAAAAGGCTTACGTGGTTCTTTTGCATAAAAGCAACATTTGCAATTGAATACGAATAATAGATTGAAAGCATAATTCAAAACAAATAGACAATATTAATTTATGAGATGTTTTCACAAAGACACAGCTAAGCAGATTCTTTCACATAGCCATATGATTGAGATCACACGGCTCCCATTCCCACATTTTATGAAAACTACCCCTCGTGTGAAATCAGAGCATGTCCATGACGGCGCGGCTATTCGAATAGATTGTTTAACACTCTGCGAGGTTGTACACTTTACCCACGATATAACCGATTGTAGCTAGCACCAATCATAACAAAGCAGTTTGAAACTTCATCTCCAACATTGACATTCCAGTGTGCTTACAAGCCAGTTATACATATCACATAGCCCATGCATAACACACACCGTTGGGCGGGGGCGGCGAATCCTCCCGTGATGCAACCACCAAGTAGTCACACCTCACCTATCACAAAGCCTAACCTACCACCTGAACATCAATGCGAGAATCCATAACACTAAGTTAGGCCCGTCCCATACCGGGCATGTGGTGCGTCTGATGAGCTTCGATTCAATGGCGCACAAAGTTAAGTCCTTAATTGACCAAGGCAAGACTTCCATGTTCTAACTAAGCCACGATTATCATACCCATCGCATAGTCCACCATGTCACACAGTTTCCACCACTTGCCTCGGTCAAATCCTTTACCACCCGGTTGGTTTTAGTGCAACACATGCCATCACGAAGTAATAACACATAGCACCACAGTTTTACACGGTTCCATAGACACTTAGTCATATTTAATATTTGCGACTCACATGAGATGATGATTCGTAACATGGCTAAGCAATTATACTCGCATCTAACCAACCCACGTTGGTGCTACAATATTACCAACTCATAACCATTCTAGGGTGACAAGGATATATGACATACAAGGCCAAGGTGTGATAACAATTTGGATAATAACTATGCCCAAAACATTTAAATAAATAATTAAACTATAATGCAATAATTTAACACAAAGTAATTTGAAACTGGGTTCAAGATGATCAAAGGTATGACTTGCCTTGGAAAGGTCTATGTACTGATCTTGGTCTTGGGGTGCTCCTTCTTCCACAAAATTCCCAGACGAATCGAGCGTCTACTACATAAGCGAAACAAAAACAAACAAAACAAATAAATAACAGAGGCAAAACAAACTCCAAAAATTAAATAAAAATCTCAGATAGCTAGATCTTGAATTTAGACAAATTTAGAAATTTGAATGGGCTCAATCGGAGTTAGGATGCAAAAGTTATGAGCTTTGGAAGATTGGAAATCTAGAATAAACCCTAAATTGGAATTTGGAATTTCGAATTATTCTTTAAAGAAAAATCGGATTATTGCGTGATCTTGGCGTCGGTGAGGGCGTTGGACGGGATGAAAATTGGTCGGCGGTGGGACCCACATGTCGGTGGCTCGTGCAGTGAACCAAGTCCATGCGGATCGGATCTAGGTTGGTGGGCCGTGCCCGTGGCGTCTGCGTGCTGCGACCGGCGCCACGCATGCGACGCGTCGGCACGCAGGCGAGTGGCGGGTGAGGTGGCGTCCCGTCGGAACCGGCGGCGGCGGCTCGGGAACCAAGGGTCCGCGAGCAGCGGCTCCTCGCCGGCGGTGAGTGGTACCAGCGTGTAGCTCTTGCTATTGCGAACTGATGAGGTAGGGCTAGGTGGTGGGAGCGATGGAGGTGGCGGAGGCGAGGTTTAGCGGCGGAGGTGTTTGAGTGTTGTCGGACGGGGACTCGGTGGCTCTCGGCGGCGAGGGCTGCGGAGGTGAACCTCGTGGCCCGAACGCGATGGTGTGCCCCACGGCGGTCGCGGCGGCAGCGGTGGCGGCGCAAAGCGGCAGCGGCGAAGAGGCGAGCAAAACCGAATGGCGGGCGCTAGGGCTCGGGAGGGCGAGGTGGCGGCTCACGAGTTGCGGTCGAGAGGGCGAACGGGGTGCCTTTTATAGGGCCCGGCGGCGCGGGATAAGAATCCCTAATTTGGGGATTTCCTCGGTTTCAAATGAAAATAGAGATAGAGTCGGCTCGATCTCGATTGAGGAAGTAGATCTGGTGCGGGAAGATAGGAGATGAAGTTTGTGCGAAATCACGAGGTTTTTAGATAGGAAAGCTCGTTGTCGGACGAGGCTCCTAAGTTCCAATGGCGGGCCCAGTGCCGGGCTCGGTTCGAGCGCGAGGAAGGCGGCAGCAGAGGCAGCGACCTCGGCGGGCCCACTTGCAGCGAGGGGAGGCGCGAAGTCTGTGCGAGAGGCGAGGCAGCAGCGGGGCCCGTCAGCGGGGCGGTGCGCCGCGGCGAGGCTGCTGCGTGCGAATGAAATTGGAAGCGAGAGAGAATGGGCGGATCGAAGGAAGATTCGGCGAAGGATTCAGAGATTTTAATAGTTTTCTAATTTAGAAAATACGAGAAATTCAAATGGGCAATAGAAAATAGCAAATGAACTCAGAAAAATTCTAGAAAAATCTAGAAAATATATCGAGCACATAGAACCCAAATAAAATAGTTTTGGCTAATGTTCATGTTGGGATTATTCACATTAAATGTTTTTGATTGCAAGTCAATATTAAGCTTTTGAATTAAATTCAAATAAATCCAATTGGTGAATTTTCCTGCTAACTATTCAAAGGTTTTTAAGGCTCTGAAAATTGGGATGTTACAAACCTCCCCCTTAAAGGAATCTCGACCAGAGATTCGGGCTAGCTAGAGAAAAGGCTAGGAACTCGGCTTCGGCTCTTCTTCACGTTCCCACGTTGCTTCTCCTTACAGTGGTTGCTCCACTGGACCTTGCAAAAGCAAGCAGTCTTGCTACGGTGAGGCGTTACTGCGACATCCAAAATCATTGGCTGCTCCTTGTAGGTAAGATCCTCCTTGAGATCAATTGATTCAAGCGGGGCTTGCTCTTACGGCACACGAAGACACTTCTTCAAGCTGCGAGACATGAAAGGCGTCATGCACTCCGCTACGGCTGCGGTAGCTCAATTGGTAAGCAACTTCTCCACGGCGTTCCAAAATCTTGAGCGGACCAACATACCTGAGGGCAAGCTTCCCTGCGGCATGGAACCTTTTGACACCTCGGCGAGTCACTCGAAGATCGCGAAATCTTCGGGTTCAAAGCGAGATCACGGCGGCGATTATCGGCGTAGCTCTTACGCTGGTGAGCTATCTTTAATCTTTCTCGATCATGGCCACTTGCTCTTACGCTTCTGAATGATGTGCGGACGAATGCGATCGTTCATTTGTCTCGACCAATTCAGCGGGGTTACTGCGAACGCGGTAGTACAAAGCTTCAAATGGTGACATTTGTAGGCGGCTTGATAAGCTGTTGTTGTATGAAAACTCGCATCACGGCAAACTTTTATCCCATCGGGTAGCATTTGCTAGAGCACAAGCTCTCGGCATATCCTCAATATCGATTGACTCTTTGGTATGCCCATCATGCATGGATGATCGCGATGCGAAATTGGATGGTACCCAATGCCTCATGCAAGCTTTGCCAAAAGAGGTGAGCTGACATCCTCGATCGATACTATCTTCTTGGGCACACCATACAAGCGACAATTCTAGCCATGTACAATTCCGCGAAGGCGATCTCACGAGTATGTGGTTTGGTGGCAGAAATGGCGACCTTAGTCAAGCGATCGACTATTACCCAGTTGAATCGTAACCCGATTGGGTCTTGGGTAAACGGTGATGAAATCCATACGATTTCTTCCCACTTCCACTCTGGAATCTTAGTGATTTGCGCAAACCTGCTGGTCTCGGTGTTCTGCCTTCACTTTACGGCGGTGTCGCACAAGGCAACGAACTCGTGACTTCGCTTCAAATTGTACAAAATTTAGTTTTCACATCTGGTACATCTTGGTACTTCGGGTGAATCGAATACTTTGAGTCATGGGCTTCCTTTAATATTAAGCTTTGTCTCGGACCATCTATATCGGTACACAGATTCGACCATTAATCCAGTATGTCTTGATCATCACTGGTGAAATCTTTGAATTTGCATTGCCATTTTGACCTTGATGTCGACAACACGGGATCCTTTGGTTGTGCTTAGCGAATCGCTTCTCGAGGTGTTGTACTTCCAAATTGGCTACAAATCCTTGGACACAACTTCTAGCTTTAGCTTTTGAAATTCTTCATAAAGTTGGGCAACTTTCCTTTACTTCAAAGTATTGCGATAACTCTTACGACTTAAGCGTGCGCAACTCGTTGGCTTTAGGGATGGTAGTGGATTCCAAGATTATAATCCTTGATCAATTCCAACCATCTTCTACATCTCATATTCAAATCATTGGGTGAAAATGTACTTGGACTCTTATGATGCGTGTAGACTTCAGCGATTCTGGAAATGAGGTAATGGCGCTTAAATCTTTAGAGCATGCACTACGGCTAATTCCGGATCATGAGTAGGGTAATTCTCTTAGTGAGGTCTCAATTGCCTTGATGCATAGCGTGACTCTTCCTTCTTGCATCGGGCGCATCCTAATCCTTGTGCGAAGCATCACAATAGATATCGAAATCCTTGCGAATATCACGCAAAATCGATCTTGGGGCTGAAGTCAGCGCTTCTTGAGTTCTTGAAAACTTTCTTCAGTTTGGAGTCCAAGTGAACTTTTCTCCTTCTTCAACAATTGCGTAAGGGCTTAGCAATCGATGAGAATCCTTCGATGAAAGCAGCGGTAATAACTTGCCATTCCCAAGCTGCGAATCGAGTCACGGTTTGAAATTGCTCCCAATGTAATCTTGCTTTAACTACAGGGTCAGCTGCTACTCCTCATTTGTCATCACGTGACCAAGAAATCCACTTCCTTCTTCCAAAAATCACACTTCTTGAACTTGGCATACAAGCGATGTTCTCGAGTTTTCCCAATATTATCCTTAAATGTTAGCGTGTTCTTCCTCCGACTTGGAGTACACTAGAATATCATCAATGAACACAACTACGAACTTGTCCAAATATTCCATGAATACTTTATTCATCATGTTCATGAAATAGGCGGGGGCATTAGTCGGACCAAAGACATGACTAAGAACTCATAATGTCCGTCACCGTGTTGAAAGCGGTTTTGGTATATCCTTAGGACAAATCTTTAGTTGGTGGTAGCTTTGATCGCGAGTCGATCTTTGAAAACACTCAGGCTCCTTTCATCGATCAAGCGGATCATCAATCCGGGGTAGTGGGTACTTGTTCTTGATGGTAACCGTTGAGAGAAGCGGTAGTCAATACACATCCTCATACTTCCATCTTTCTTCTTGACAAACAACACTGGCGCTCCCCATGGCGGCGAACTGGGTCTCACGAAACCTTTCTCAAGAAGTTCTTCTATCGCTTCTTCATCTCTACCAATTCATGGTGGCATCCGATAAGGTCTCTTTGAAATTGGTGCTTGTCCACGGCACTAGGTCGATGACAAACTCAATGTCACGATCGGTGGCATTCACAGTAATTCTTAGGAAACACATGCGGATATTCAGCGACCACCGGCACTTCTTCTAAGCGAGGTCTTGATGTTTACTAGCAAATGTCCATCCACGGGCGAGGTGGCTAGAAACTCTACCTTGTTTCCTTTGGCGTCCTCTCTTTTACGGCTCTTCGGCCACAATCTAGCCTGACTTTATGCTTGGATAACCAATCCATGCCGAGAATGACATCTAGGGTTTGGGTATCTAGGACTATTAGGTTGGCTAGAAACTCAACTCGACTATGAGTAACTTAGCTCCTAAACATCACTCTAGTACTTAGCTCTGCTCGGGCGTGGACTAACGAGTATGCTTAAGTTGCATAACTTCCAATTTATTTTTGGTTGCAAACATTCCGAAACAAGCGAATGCGAAGCTCGAATCAAACAAAGCGTCGCAGTGCGAGTTAACGAAACTTACCGGTCGGCGTCGGTGATTCTGGGCTCCTTCGGTGGCGTGGTTGACCGCGACCTCGATCCGGTGTGTGGGCTCCTCGACGACCGGCAACGTGGCGCTCCTTGATTGATGCACGCGTGGTGTCTTGGATGGCGTAGCTCCAAGGTTGAAGCGTCTTGGGTGATTGTTCCCCTTTGCGGACTTTGGTTGGCAAAATGTCGGTGGCGGCAGCGTGCGGACCTTTAGTGCGTTCGTTGGTTGCTTCTGGATTGGGGTTGGCAGTGCGGGGTTGCGGAAGTTACGGCGGTGGGCGGGGTGTTGAAGTTGGTGCGGGTGTTACGAATGAAGTGCGGGGTGAAACACTGTTGGCTGTCTTGGCTGCTGTTCTTGCCCTCTCTGTGATTGATGGTTCCCTTCTTTGAGCCATCGGCGTTCACGGTTATCCTCGGTTCCTTGCGTTTGTCCTCTAGAACAAAGGCTTTATTGACCAACAAATCGGGAAAAGTATGGCGATCAAAGCGACTTGCGATCCGGTGTTTAGCCCCTTGAGAAGCGACTACGGCGAGCCTTATGCGTGGCTACATCTTCAACGCATAGCGAGCTAGTTGAAAACTTGTTGAGGTAGTCGAGACACGACGCAGCTCCTTGCTTGAGCGCGAACTCATCCTTCTTGGTCGATAATGCCTTACGGCACATGATCTTGGCGAAATGCGCGAAAATTCCTCCCGGTGATATCTGTGGCGTCTCATGGCGGCACGAAGTTCTCCACCATTCGGCGGTGCCTTCCATCGGTGAGTGGCATCTGAGAACCTTTTCACGATCATTTGCCTTTGGGTGATCGGACTTCCTTCGATAACCTGAGCCAATCATACGCTTCCTTTGGAGAAGCGTGTCGAGAAAATGTGGGTGGACAAGTCCTCATGAATCTGCAAGTTTGGATGGTCCATGGTGACCATGAGCGGTGAGGCTCCATGATGGTGATTGTGGTTGTTGTTGTTCGGTTGTGCATGGCTTGCATCACGAGTCATCATCGTATTCATCGGTGATCTGTCTGCCATGAAAGCTCAAAGTTTTGCAAGTCAATTGGGGTGCTTGGCGGAGCTGCTCCTGACTGGTTGCTCATTGCCTCTGAGTCTTTGGAATACGGAACCACTTGCGTGATCGGCGAGTTTGAACCATCCGGCGACTCCATAGGTTAGATAAGGTAGCAAGCACAAGATAAGTTGAGAACTAGGCGGGGTGAGGTTAAACCCAACAAAACACAGATCAAGAAACTCAAATGAAATACCTTTATTACTTAGGGTCTTAGCATGGTGCAACAAATGCCTAAGGGCCTTTGCGGCTCATACTCGCACACAAAAGAAACAACGACCTAAGCACACAAAGCTACGCCTAAAGGCGACTCACTAAAGCGGCGGCTAAACACAGCTGGAACTAAGGCGAACTACTCGAAAGCCTCCACCGCGCGCGCGCCGGCGGTGTGAGACTGGAGTGAGCGGCATCTTAGCAAGCTGATCGATGCCCTAGGCGTGCGGCGAAGCAGGCTTTCCGGTGCAAGCCCGGCTCAGTGGCTCCTCTGGCTCTGCTTCTTCTTCGGGCTCAAGCGGGCCTTCCTCGGATCTTCTTGGGATCCTCCTCGGGGTCTTCCTCTTCTTGGGAACTTGGTCGTAGAGGATCTCTTGCGAGTGGCGACCTTCTCTTGACTCTGCAAGGCTTCATAGACATGATCCAACTCCGTGATAGTCCTCTCCAAAGCTTCCTCTGGCGGCCTGGCAGGCGGGCGAGGTGTCTGGCCGTAGCGTTGCTCTCTCATACGTGGGCGGGTAGCGTCTTTGGCAAGTCCACGGGTTTGCGGCTCGGGGATGGTAGCGGAAGGCGGTGTCTTGAAGCTCCGTGCGTAGATGTTGCGAATCGTAGCATGGCCAAGCGCGGCGACTCTGGATACCTTCGGCCAAGTGATCTTCCTCACGAGGCGTGCGAAGGTTGGCTCGCCTTGTCGTTCCTCTGGCGTAGATCGTCGGAGACAAATCACTCCGCAGTTACGTCCATTCTTTGTCCGGTTGTTGCCGACGTCTGTGGACGATCAAAACCTCAGAACACAGCGGCTTCAAAGCTCGGCGCATAACCTCGGTCGCGCTCACCATAGCTCGAAGGCGAGGCATCTGTCAAGGCAGAGCGAGCAGGTAAGAGCAACTTTAAAGCAGCGGGAGAGAAGAGATTATAGCAAAAGTTGAGCGAGAGATATGAGGAAAGTTAAGCAATCAATTAACCTTGCAAGTTAATTTTTTTAGAAAATAGTTTGGACACTCTAAAGGCGGCCAATCTACTAAGGTCAAGACCTACGGTCGGTATGGCTCGATACCACCTGCGCGGGACCCGAGTACGATTACGGAACCCTCGTATATCTTGCACTAGTCGGGATCACGCTAGTACAGGGGGTTAACACAGGTAAATATCGATCCACACAAGCGATAAATAAAGTAAGCGATTAGTTTGAATAACAAATAAGGGTTTTGACCTTATGGTCGAGTTTACACTTATTAAGCCACGGAGGCTAACGAGGAAATAAGCGGCGGAGCGGAAAAACTCGGCGTAGATCCCACCAATTCACCACGGGCAACCAAGCGGGATCGGACCTTAACGAGCGATCGACCTTCAACGAACTCCTCCTCGAGCGGCGTAGACTCCTCCATACAGAGGTTTGGGCGCAAGTTTTACAACAAGCGTGAGTACACAACCGTACTATCTTAAATCATACCACAGAATGCAATGTATAGATGCTGAGCTTATTCCAAAGAAAAGGCTTACGTGGTTCTTTTGCATAAAAGCAACATTTGCAATTGAATCGAATAATAGATTGAAAGCATAATTCAAAACAAATAGACAATATTAATTTATGAGATGTTTTCACAAAGACACCTGACTAAGCAGATTCTTTCACATAGCCATATGATTGAGATCACGACTCCCATTCCACATTTTATGAAAACTACCTCGTGTGAAATCACAGAGCATGTCCATGACCGCATGACGCGGCTATTCGAATAGATTGTTTAACACTCTGAGAGGTTGTACACTTTACCCTGCGATATAACGGTGTAGCTAGCACCAATCATAACAAAGCAGTTGGAAACTTCATCTCCAACATTGACATTCCCGGTGTGCTTACAAACCGTTATACATATCACATAGCCCATGCATAACACACAGATTGGGCGGGACGGCGAATCCTCCGTGATGCAACCACCAAGTAGTCACACCTCCACCTATCACAAAGCCTAACCTACCACGAACATCAATGCGAGAATCCATAACACTAAGTTAGGCCGTCCCATACCGGGCATGTGGTCGTCGATGAAGCTCGATTCAATGGCGCACAAAGTTAAGTCCTTAATTGACCAGGCAAGACTTCCATGTTCTAACTAAGCCACCACAGTTATCATACCCATCGCATAGTCCACCATGTCACCGGTTTCCACCACTTGCCTCGGTCAAATCCTTTACCACCAGTTGGTTTTAGTGCAACACATGCCATCACGAAGTAATAACACATAGCACACTGGTTTTACACAGTTCCATAGACACTTAGTCATATTTAATATTTGCGACTCACATGAGATGATGATTAAGTAACATGGCTAAGCAATTATACTCGCATCTAACCAACCCACGTTGGTGCTACAATATACCAACTCATAACCATTCTAGGGTGACAAGGATATATGACATACAAGGCCAAGGTGTGATAACAATTTGGATAATAACTATGCCCAAAACATTTAAATAAATAATTAAACTATAATGCAATAATTTAACACAAAGTAATTTGAAACTGGGTTCAAGATGATCAAAGGTATGACTTGCCTTGGAAAAGGTCTATGTACTGATCTTGGTCTTGGGGTGCTCCTTCTTCCACAAAATTCCCAGACAGAATCGGCGTCTACTGCATAAGCGAAACAAAAACAAACAAAACAAATAAATAACAGAGGCAAAACAAACTCCAAAAATTAAATAAAAATCTCAGATAGCTAGATCTTGAATTTAGACAAATTTAGAAATTTGAATGGGCTCAATCGGAGTTAGGATGCAAAAGTTATGAGCTTTGGAAGATTGGAAATCTAGAATAAACCCTAAATTGGAATTTCTGGAATTTCCGAATTATTCTTTAAAGAAAAATCGGATTATTGCGCGATCTTGGCGTCGGTGAGGGCGTTCGGACGGGATGAAAATTGGTCGGCAGTGGGACCCACATGTCGGTGGCTCGATGCACCGTGAACCAAGTCCATGCCGGATCGATCTAGGGTTGGTGGACCGTGCCCGCGCGGCGTGCGTGCTGGCGACACGGCGCCACGCATGCGACACGTCGGCACGCATGGCGAGGTGGCGGTGAGGTGGCGTCCACGTCGGACGGCGGCGGCGACTTCGGGAACCAAGGGTCCCGTGACGGCGGCTCCTCGCGGCGGTGAGTGGTACCAGCGTGTAGCTCTTGCTATTGCGAACGATGAGGTAGGGCTAGGTGGTGGGAGCGATGGAGGTGGCGGCGAGGTTTAGCGGCGGAGGTGTTTGAGTGTTGTCGGACGGGGACTCGGTGGCTCTCGGCGGCGAAGGGCTCTGGAGGTGAACCTCGTGGCCCGAACACGATGGTGTGCCCACGGCGGTGCGGCGGCGGCGGTGGCGGCGCAAAGCAGCGGCGGCGAAGAGAAACCCAAAACCGAATGGCGGTGGCGCTAGGGCTCGGGAGGGCGAGGTGGCGGCTACGAGTTGCGATCGAGAGGCGAACCGGGGTGCCTTTATAGGGCCCGACGCGCGGGATAAGGAATCCCTAATTTGGGGATTTCCTCGGTTTCAAATGAAAATAGAGATAGAGTCAGCTCGATCTCGATTGAGGGTAGATACGGTGCGGGAAGATAGGAGATGAAGTTTGGTGCGAAATCCGAGGTTTTTAGATAGGAAAGCTCGTTGTCGGACGAGGCTCCTAGAAGTTCCAATGGCGGGCGCGCGACTCGGACTCGGGCGCGAGGAAGGCGGCAGCGCGAGCAGCGACCTCGGCGGGCCCACGCGAAGGAGGAGGCGGAAGTCTTGTGGCGCGAGGCCCAGCAGCGGGCCCCTTGCGTCGGTGAGGAGGCGGTGCGCCTTAGCCTGAGGTAAATTGCTTGCTATGAATAATTTGGAAACGAGAGAATGGGCGGATCGAAGAAGATTCGGCGAAGGATTCAGAGATTTTAATAGTTTTTCTAATTTAGAAAATACGAGAAATTCAAATGGGCAATAGAAAATAGCAAATGAACTCAGAAAAATTCTAGAAAAATCTAGAAAATATATCGAGCACATAGAACCCAAATAAAATAGTTTTGGCTAATGTTCATGTTGGGATTATTCATTAAATGTTTTTGATTGCAAAGTCCAATATTAAGCTTTTGAATTAAATTCAAATAAATCCAATTGGTGAATTTTTCCCTGCTAACTATTCAAAGGATTTTTAAGGCTCTGAAAATTGGGATGTTACATTGGGTCACCATCACCACCATCATCTTTGTCGCCGACCATCTCTGCCTTCTCTATCGCTCTTCATTTTCCTCTCCCAGCTGATATGGCAAGCCACCTTGTGTGCCATCTCAGCGGCCACATCTTCTCCTTGCTTATGTGGCACTCCAATTGTTAGCCACGTGGCAAACCAAGTAGTGCACCCGAGCCAAAAATCCATGAAACTAGTCCACCATGATCCTACTAAATGTGAGTGGGTCCCATTTGTTAATTCAATTTTCTAGCAGTGGGTTTTCGGCCGAAAACCCACTGCTGACGTCAGCTAACATCATAATTCCTTTTTCCTTCAGAAAAATAATTCAGTAAATCCATAAATTCTGATTTTTATTTTATGTGACTTCAATCTTCCAAAAGACATATCTTCTTCATCCGAACTCCGTTTGAGACTATTTAAATTTCTAAATTCATCTAAATTTGAGATATATTTATTTGAGATTTTTATTTAATTTTTAGAGTTTTTTTATCTTTGTTTTGTTTTTATTTGGTTTATTTGCTTCGTTTACGAGTAGACGTTGATACTTTGGGAAGTTTTGAGTAAGGAAGGGTTCACCAAGATCAAGATCAATCCCAGGATTTATTCTAAGGCAAGTCGTGGTCCTTTGATCATATTGAACCTATGATTTCAAAAGTATATTGTTTTATACAACTGTGTGCTATCTTTATATCAATTGTTTTGGGATTAGCTATCACATGTTGTCATTATGCCTCTATTGAATCCTTTGTCACCCTAGCATGGATAATTTTAGTGTGGCATATTCGTATCACTAACATGGGTATCGTACGGGTGCTTAGTTCAACTTAGATACGATGGGTTTATTTTCACATGTATCATAATGATTAATCTTGACTTAATGAAATATAGAATCGTGGTGGCTAGCTCTGCTTTGTTAAAAATTCTTTGTACCATAACAGGTATCACTACTACGAGCGTCATCTGAGCGGTTGGAACCGTCTGTGTTTTTATCGTCTGTGATAGCGGCGGTTATCCGCGACGGTTAAAAACCAAATGCGTGATAAGTCACAACACGAGCGGTTCTAATTAACAACCGTGCGTGATATCCACATATCACGAGCGGTTCTAAGTTACCAGCTATGCGTGATATATGAATATCGCGAGCGGTTACGTAAATATAGGCGTACGTGATATATGGATATCACGAGGCGGTCATAATTATCACCGTCGAAATATCCACATATCACGAGCGGTGATAATTATGAAGCGTCTGTGATATCCATATATCCTGACGGCGATATTCTGACCGTCTATGATATCCATCTATCACGAGGCGGCGATAGTTATGAAGCCGTCTATGATAGCTCTTTCAGCATAACTAATTTAATTTTGATTTTATTAGCCTCGGGAATTGCTAGCCATGCCCTCACGAAAACAAGTAGGCGGAAAATAGATACATTACGGATGAATCAATCATTGACACTCAAAGTGATCATTTAACTCAAAATCAATTAAACACGAATATGTATCAAATATTGGCTAGCCTCGGGAGTTACAATTGAATTACAACTATTCAAAGTGAATTACATTAATGAATCATTCAAGGTCGTTCAGCGGTGTTGGAGTAGTGAAACTCTCAGTTGGCGCTAATGATATCCGTCATGATGAAGGTGCGAGCTTCCTCGAACATCGAGATCTCTCTGCGAACAAGTGAATCTAAATCTATATTGAAGATCTGTAGCTAGCAAGAGTGAAGTAGTAAGCATATATATTTAAATTTATAATTAGAAATAATTATTGCGAGATTGACCAACCTCGGGATCCTCCAACTTAGCACTCATGAGAATCGCATATGATGGCAAGCGTAGAATGCACATTCTTACGCTTTTCTTGTGACACTGCAAAAATAGAATTACATATATAGGTATAGTCGGTTCGAGGCGCATTATTACAGTATGATAGAATTATTGTGTTGTAGCACGTGCAATCGCGTCTGTGATTAAATGTGGCGTTCGTTCCTTGTATAGCCCTCCTCGGCAATATAGGAGATGAGCGACCTACATGTTTCCAAAAAGTTAACCTCGGCCATTTCAAGCGAAGGAAGACTACAATAGAGTTATGTATGGAGGAAATAAGCACACTGTGAGTACTCCTCGCACAAGGGTGAAGTCGTGGCTTTTTCATTAGGGAATCAAGGTATAGTACTGGTTCCTCTTTGGTACAATGACTAAAAGGATCGATGGTGCCTACTCATGTATGTAAGCAGGTCATTAAACCTAAGTTCGTCTTTGCGTATAAAGTACAAATGAAATTTGTATAGCAAGTAGTGAAGCACTTACTTACGGTTGTAGGGCACCATTATGTAGTCCTTGTCGTTTTGAGCAAGAAATCATGTCGTTATGCATTTCTCTCGTAGGATGTGTCTCGCCAAGATGGTTTGCTCGGGAGACCACGTGTGGGTCGAAACCCACGGTTCTTTCAATCGCCGAGCATTTTTAATCATGTATCTATACATAAGCAATGAGTTGTTATATTGGTATTACGTGAATGTAGAACTTGATTGTACACACTACGATGTCGGCATCGTAGAAGTGAGGCATCGAGGGCTTTGAGGTTGAATAGGTCGAATAAGTCGTGAAGCCCACGCGACGAAGTAAGCGACTCGTGGAGGAAATAGTCCTCCGTGTATCGGCGATGATTCCATCAGCGCACCCTTTCTCTTTGGTCTTGTGCAAGTACCGGTATGCAAACTCGACAACCTAATCGGCGTAGGCCAATCTGCGGTGGTCGCCAATAGACTTCGAAGGCGGTTCTTTAATGGAACCATCGTGATATTGATGATATCGAGGCGGTTCTTTAATGAAACCGTCTGTGATATTAGGATATCACGAGAGCGGTGATTAAATAGGCCGTCGTGATATGGTATATATAGACGGTTATTTAATATATCCGTGCGTGATATCTTATCACGACGGATCCATCATAGAGTCGTCTGCGATATGGATCTCATTCCCTTCATCTCCCATGCGAGTGTCTCTTCGTCTCTGCTCGACTTTACTACTTCTTTTATATAAATAGACAACCCTTATCAAAGGATTTCTCACGAACCTCCTTGATCATCCCCTCTCTCTCCACAAATTCCAAATGACTTCTCTCGTCTGGTCACATCTTGGCCTACATTTTGGTTGTGTACTCGCACCTCTCAGTAGTAACTTTGGCCCAAGGCTGCGAACAAGGCATCCGTTCGCAATGCAATCCGTTGTAGACCCTCCCATCTACCGGAGACCATAACGGCGATCATCGGTCGATTGGAGCTCCTCCTCAACAGACCGGTCGAGGCTCTCCGGCATCCGGCGAGTAAACCTCGTCGTGGGATTGTCTATGGAACTCTTTGGTCGCACGAGGATGCAGCCAGAAGTCGGGCGACCTCGACATTGCGGGACAGCGGGTCCGCCTAGCCGAGGCTGTGGAGACCAGGGTTGATGGCCTGCAGGCTATATGGGACTTGATTACGAGTCGAACATCTACAAGAGAAATTGGCGTGCAAGGTCACGGTGGGCGTTTGGTGTGACGATCGATCCTTTACTTGAGCCGGCGAGAATGCGTGGAAGATTTGAAGACTAAGATAGGATCGCTCATCCTTTTTATAAATGCGTGATGTAAAAGCGATAAGACGATCTATTTACGTGATTTAAAACAATATGGTCTTTTTATAAATGCAGTGATGATATGGTATTTTTATCATCTATTTATTCTTGGGCAATTCATTTTGTTAATTATTTGCGCATATACATGCTCAAATGCGCTATCACGAGCGGTTGAATGAAGAACCATGCGTGATAATATCCTCATCACAGAGCGGTTCTTATTCCCAGCAAATGCATGTTGAATTTCTCTGACGGATCCATGTGGAACGTGCGTGATATACTCATATCACGAGCGGTTAATAAGGAGAATAAATGCGTGATATACTCATCACAGAGCGGTTTGTTAATAGAACCGTGCGTGATGTGAGTATATCAAAGCGGTTCTCCTTACTAACCGTGCGTGATATGAGTATATCCGACGTTACACATGGATCCGTCGTATAAGTTCAACACGAGCGGTTGGGAATAAAGCATGCTGTATATGCCACCTATAAATATAAAGACCGACAGACCCCGTGCCTAGCGCCTCGATCTCTTCTTTGGAATAGAGGGCTTGAGAAGCTTTTGCTCTGTGTTGGGTGTAGGAGGCTTGTTTATTTTGCTTGCCTTGTTCTTGATTGTAGGTTGCCCTAGCAACTTATGGCTATTTGGTTTGCATGCTTGCTTTGTGAGGCTTGGCTTTGGTAGTAGCTCGGTTTGGGTGTTGTGAATGAGTGTTTTGTTTGGTGTGGTTGTTCTCTTGACTTTGTTCATTTAAGTCTCACATTGCCTTTGTGGCTTTGAAGGAGAAGGACGGTGAGGAATCTCGCGGGATATTAGGAATTTTAGTCGTGAGCTCAGGGTAACGATCTTTAACTCTTTATATTTGCTCTAGGTTTATCTTTCATCAACTTTAGTGTATTTGGTTAATAGATAACTTATTTGCTGTTTATTAATATAATTTAGCACTACTAATTGTTACATGTGTAGCGTAGATGGGAAAGCTGGATGTACGGTGCGAACCAGTGTGAGTGAAGAGTACATTAATGGCGTGATTGCTTTTAAAAGAGCGCGGGCGGGATATCTTGAATAAGGGATAGAATTTATGTCTTGTCCATGCATTGATTGCGATGTCGAAGATTTTTAACAACCCATTGTGGTCGTAGGGCACTTGATTGAAGGGGTTTCAAAAAGGGTATACATGTTGGACGATCCCGGTGAAGAAGCGATTATACTGAGGAAGTTAATAATGATGACATTGTCGAGGAAGTTAATAATGATGACATCGCCGAGAAGTCAACGATATGCGGATGTGGTGTGTTTTTATGGCGATAGGTAAATGCGATGACAATCTGGATCGGATGCTACAGCGATGCGAAGAAACTACTGATGAGAAACGGTTTGTAAATTCAGCGCTTAATGGAGGACTCGAAACCTTTGTTCCTGGTGCAAGCCGGAATACACAAGGTTGTCAACCGTACTTGAGCTGCTGAAATTGAAGGCGAGCAATGGTTGGTCAGACAAGAGTTTCATGGCGTTGTTAGGTCTCTAGCGGACATTCTTAGGAGAAGCGTGTTGCCCGACACCACCTACCAAGCCAAGAAGGTTCTTTGTCCATTGGGAATGGAAGTAGAAAGAATACATGCATGTCCGAGCGATTGTATCTGTATCGTAAAGTATGCAGACTTGCATGTATGTCCAGCGTGCAAAGCATCCGATACAAGCGTAAGAATCTTGCTAAGGTCAAGCAAGGACCTCCTGCTAAGGTGTTGGGGTATCGCACTGTGATCCCACGTTTGAAGTGTTTATTTGCGAACCGAAAGGAGGCAAGATTGCTGCGTTGACACTCGGAGGAGCGTAAGAAAGATGGAAAACTAAGACACCCCTACGATTACGCGGTGGAGAAACTTGATCGGACCTTCAAAGAGTTCGGTGCGGAACCAGAACATAAGGTTAGGGTTGAGTGCGAGATGGAATGAATCCTTTCGGTAACATGAGCGGCCGACATAGCTTTGACCCGTGAATCTATGTATGTGCGTCCTTCCTCCTTGGGCTGTGTATGAAGCGGAGTACATTTTGATATCACTACTTATCCAAGGGCCAAAGCAACACAGGAGCGATATTGATGTGTACCTAGCACCATTCTTGGATGATCTTGTGACACTGTGGAATGAAGGGTACAAGTATGGGATGCGTAAAAAGAGAACTTCTCTTTCACAGCGTCATGTTGTTCTGCACTATCAATGATTTTTACGCCCTTGGTAACTGTCGGGCTTGATGCGAAAGGAGCCAAAGCTGTGTCACTTTGCTTAGATGCTACGGAGAGTGTATGGCTGAACAACTCCGCATAAAGCGTATATAAATCACGTAGGTTCCTTCCGAGTCACCCATACCGCAAGATGAAAAAACAATTCGACGGAAATAAGGAGGACAGTTCGGCTCAAGGGCTTTTAGAGGAAAGAGGTCTATGATATGGTTAAGGATATCGATGTTGTGCTTGGGAAGGGCGTAAATTAAAAACCCGTCGAGAAGAACATGCGGAAGAAGCGGTCAATTTTTGGGACTTGCCTTATTGGGAGCACTTAGAAGTTAGTCAACGCATCGACGTAATGCGCGTGGAGAAGAATGTATGTGAAAGCTTGATTGGTCTCTTCACCGAACATTAGTGGCAAAACAAAGGATGGTGTTAGCATACGGCGTGACTTGGTTGATATGAACATAAAGACCGAGTTAGCACGAAAGAGACCGATAAAGGGCGAACATACCTTCCACCGACTTGCTACACTATGTCCAAGGCGAGAGAAATGAATTGTGCCAAAGCTTGCATGGTGTCAAAGTCCGTCTGGTTACTCCGCTAACATTAAGAAACTTCTTTCTATGCAAGATTTGAAATTAATTGGTATGAAGTCTCATGATTGTCATGTCTTTGATGACACAAATGCTTCTGTTACAATTAGGGGTATCTTAGAACAAGGTCAGTGGCAATCTTGAGGTGTGTTATTTCTTCAACTCAATTGCTCGAAGGTCATCGATCGAAGGACTAGATGCTCTGAGGCGAGGTGGTGGCGACTCTATGTCAACTTGAGATGTATTTCCCTCGTCATTTTTGATATCATGGTCCATCTCATTGTTCATCTTGTGAAAGAGATAAAGATATGCGATCTGTGTTCCTCGTCATATGTACCGTTCGAGAGGTATATGGGAATTCTCAAGTCCTCGTCTGGAATCGATCTCGGCCGGAGAACAGCATCATCGAAGGTTATGCAACCGAAGAGGTCATTGAGTTCAATGCGACTACATGGCTCGAGTGGAACCGATAGGTGTGCCTCTATCTCGTCATGAGGAAAAATTTGGATGGTATCGGGACCATTGGAAGAAATCAATCACTCCGATCTGGATCGTGCGCTCAAGCATATTTCACGGTCTTGCAACACATGACCCAAGTGTCCCCGCATCGCGAGCACAAAAACATGATGCAGTAAGCGAATCGGACGGTCGGAGGTTTGGATCACGAGAGAACTGTGGTCGGTTCAACGAATGGTTAAAGGTGCGAATCATGGTAGGAGGTCATCAAGTGATGATCTGTATTGCTATGGTTGGCAAAAGGGCCACAATTTACAATTGTCACATGGTAAGGATCACGACATAAATGGGTACACATTTCATCGGCGGCTCGGGATAGGAAGAGCCTGATCCGAGCAGCGGTGTCGCATAGATGCATTCGATGCCGATGGTTTGAGGAGCTCGTACTATGGGCAAATAGAGGAGATATGGGAGCTCGACTACGTGCTTTTCAAGATTCCCTATTTCGGTGCCGTTGGGTCCATCTCCCACATGTGAAGGTCGACAAATGCGACATCACTACCGTGGACCTCGATCGTGTCGGATACAATGACGAACCATTACGTCTTGGCTAACCAAGTTGTTCACGTCTTCTATGTAACCGAGGCGGCAAATAAGAAGCGTCACGTAGTTCTTCATGGAAAAGAAGGATTATCGGAGTTGAGAATATAGTGGGCGAGGAAGAATACAATCAATTTGACGAGTTACCTCCTTTCGGAGCGACATCGGACTCGAGGAAGAACCCGAGGAAGCTAGCTATATCTGCGTCGATCATCATGAAGGGCTATATTTTAATTAAGAAATTACTTTATTGTAATTAATTTATTCCATAACATCATGTGTTATGGACTTGTAATATAATAAATCGTATATTTTGATGTCAATGTGGAATTGTAATCCCTCCTGTCCTTGTGGACGTATATTTAAAAATTCATTTAATTTGGAAAATAGTCGGTTGCACCACCTTTCTAGAAACCTAAAAACTGAAATTTTATGGCAAATAGTCCAACACCTTTGCAAAGCGGCATACTCATGCCTAGTGCGATCGTCACTGCGAGAAGGCGGCGTCGTCGTCCACCCTTCCACACCGCGGCGGTGCTGCGTGCGGTGGCCATCCTCGACAGCGCCCACGGCCCGGTGGCCCGACCCTTCCCCACGCGCGCTGGACCATGTATGCGAGCCTCAACCACTTTGCACTCCGGTTGGTCTTGGGCGTCTCATTGTAAGACCGAGATTAATATCCGGATCTTACGTGCATAGCGAACTAGTCCATGATCGGTGGCTAGCTCACACGATAAACAAGTGTGATAACACAACCATAACGCTAAAATTTATTAAATGACAACGAGTTGATTACAAGATAGCCTTACGGGGCAACATTAAATAAACACGGAAGGCGATGAAGAAGTAGTAGGGTCGGCAATGCGCCGACGGTGTCGGTAGGATAGCGGCCTAGTCATCACGATCCATATCGAGCGAAGTTCTTCTCCTCACGAAATTTTGTTTGCATAAAGCAAGATGAGCACAACTTAGTGCTCGCAAGTTACACCGTCAAATAACGAATGACATGCATACATGGATGTAACAAAGGATGGCTTACAGGGTTAATTTGCATAAATCAGCATTTGACATTAAATACCATACTAAGTTCAAAAGCTCAAGTGTTATAAAATCTAAAATTGAACTTGAATTGATAACGATAGTGTAGGCACCAACCTAACACCAATATAAACACGGGCACCAACCCGGGGCTTCAACCCACACTTTTCTCATGGACACCCATCCATGTCAAACTGTTTTATAAAACATTTTGAAATCGAAGTCTAACTTTGAGTGGCTTTGCCAGCATGTCCATGACCGCGGACGCGGCTATTCGAATAGTTTTACACTCTGCAGAGGTTGTACAACTTTACCCACAAGACATGAATTCTCTAGTTGTTTGGCATCCGTCGATACCACGCTCACTACCTTAGGTAGCGGTCTGAGTGCGTGTCAAGGCCTTTGTACGCCATTCCACCATAGTCCTCCTCGCTAAGGTTTCACCCTTTGGACTACCGTCCGCGGGGTTGGGCCCCTCTTGCGCCAAGTGGGACTAACAAAGGTCATGAAAGACCACCAGCATCACGAGCGACCATGATGGAACTTTGCAAATTAATCGGCCAAGTCACTGCCCATACAAGACATGTGGTAGTACGATATGGCTTAGCAAGATGCGGCTCGAGCCGGTCCTTAATTGACTGGCGACAACTTCGAGAACCACAGGCCTCAACCTGCAGGTTGAACCGGTGCATAAACACTGCACCCACGGACAACCATTTCGCCCAAGTCAAACCATCATTTTATTTTATCTTTCAAACAATTGTAAAACTCCATGACACGCCAATGTCAAGGGTACAATTTAAACAACATTTGACTTTTGTTGAAATTCCCCAAATGAAACATATGTGATCTATAAGCATGGCTAAGCACAATATTTTCCAAATGATCCCGATCCATACTATTGTATCAACTAGGTTTTATCTAAGGTGACAATATGTTTGATTTGATATCAAAATTGGCCATACAAAGGATTTTAGGCATAACTATAATTTCAAAAACAAGGATTTAAATTACTGAATATAAATAAGCATGCATAA
Source organism: Ampelocalamus luodianensis (assembly GCA_036346255.1). Classification (NCBI taxonomy): domain Eukaryota; kingdom Viridiplantae; phylum Streptophyta; class Magnoliopsida; order Poales; family Poaceae; genus Ampelocalamus; species Ampelocalamus luodianensis. The sequence continues at coordinate 16,675,520 of CM070632.1, read as the reverse complement.
TAATTTGAAACAGAACTTAAATAATTTTAAATAATAGGTGCAAGTATGATCAAGAATGTAACTTGCCTGCGCTTGAGGTGAAACGGATCAAGCGTCTTGAGGTGATGTTGTTTTCCTCAACAGGTCACCTAGTACTCATAAGCACTTTCTCCAGGTAGTCTATGTGCACAAGCACGATGATCACACAGTCAAAATCAATCCTCTTATGTGCTCTTCAACGGCGTTGAAATCTGACCTTCCGAAGTCGTCGAAATCTATTCGCGAAATAAGCCAAATTCAAATAAAATTCAAATAACAATTCAAATGAACTCCAAATTAAATAATTTTGGTTTAGTTAGCTAGATCTTGAATTTAGACAAATTTAGAAATTTGAATGGGCACAATCGGAGTTTGGATGCAAAAGATATGAGCTTTCGAAGTTTGAAATCACATGAAATGATGAATTAGGGTTTAAAGGAATTAGTGTCAAATGAGCTCAAAATTAAATAATTTTGATGTGGTTGGCTAGATAATGATTTTATAAAAATTTTGCAATTTGAAACACCTAATTTGGAGTTGGGATTCAAAAGATATGAATTTTTGAAGTTTGAATCCTATTAAAACCTAATTTCAGAATTTAATAGATTTTCCTGATTTATTTTTCTAAAGGAAAATCCTTTTATTGCGCAATGATGACATCAGCCCTTGGATTTTCGGAATTAAAGAGAATAAATGAAAACCCTGACATGTGGGGCCCACATGTCAGTGCCTCGGCTTTTGGTGGACTGGGTTTACGGGCGGTTGTGTCTGAGGGAGAGGTGGACCTTGCCACGTGGGCGTGCCACGTGAGCGGAGGAGGAGGTGGCGGCGCGGCGTGAGTGGCGCGGCGTGGCGATGGCGTGGCGCGCCGCGTCACCTTAGCTCCGGCGGCCGCTCGGGTCGTGTGCTTGCTTGGCGAGCGGCCTGGCGAGTGCGGATGGTGTCAAACGAGAGAGGAGGGTTCACTGATCACGGTGCTCACCTCGGGTGCACGGAGACGCGAAGGATTCGCCGGCGGCGAGGTCAAAAGCGGCGGCGATGTTGGGCCTGCGGCGGCGAGGGAGCTCCGGCGGCCTTGGGCTCGGGTGAGTGCGAGCACCGGGTGGGCAAGGACCTGGCGAAGCGAATGGTGGTGTCGGCGAGGACGCGGCGGCGGTGACGGCGGCGCAAACGGCGGCGGAAGGAGCTTCGGCCAACGCTCTTCGCCGGCGAATTACGGCCAAAAGAGGGCGAGGGAGGAAGAGAGAGTGGTGGCGGTGAGATGAGGGGGTAAGAGGGCTCCCGGGGCATGCTTTTATAGGGGCGGAGGGTCACGGGAGAGGGAGATCGTGTGCGGCATGGCGGCGATTCACGGGGCGCGGGCGAACGAGGCGGGATCGTGGGCGAAGAGGTGAAAGCGGAAGTGGAGGCGGTTGGGTGGCGGGTTCGTGCGCGCGTGGTCGGCGTGAGAAAGAAGCGAGGATCGTGGTGTTGACGGCTCGGGCGCGAAAATAAGCGGAGGCGGTGCGGTTGCGCGAGGAAGAAGGAGAGCGGGAAGATGGCGCGGGGCGTCAGTTTCCATCCGACGGTGCGAGGGAAGGCGGGTGGCGTGGAAGTGTTAGTGCCGTCCGATGTAAATCGGACGGTGGGGTGAGGAAAGTGAGAGCGGCGGTGGAAGTGGGCGAATGGGCGGTGCGGGAGGAAAAGAAATGGGCAGTAGGTTTGGCCCAAAGTTTCAGATTTTAAATGATTTAGCAATTTAAATAATCAATTAATTACTTTTGGCTTTTTAGAAATAGCAAATAAAATCCAAAAATTATGGAAAATTCTCATAAATTCCTTATTTATTTTTGGACTTAATAAAATTATTTCCAACTCAAAGTTGGCTTTTAATTTTGCAAATTAATTTTTGCTTTAAACTATTTAAGAAAAAGCTTTTAAAAACTCGAAAATTCAGAAATTAAGTTAAATTTTATTTTCAATTCAAATCTAATAAAACTTCAAGAACTTAAAATAAATTTTAAGTTTGACTTTTAAAATTTTAGAATTTCAAATAAAGCAATGAAACTCTATCAAATTTCAGAAAATCCAACAAAATCATTATTTTATTTTATTTTATTTTTGGTAACATAACCTTGGGATGTTACAAAACTCCCCTTAAATGGAATCTCGTCCGAGATTCGGAGGTTAGAAAGAAATTTGGGAATACAAAGGTTGGAAATGCTAGGTCTTCAAGCCGGAATTGTAAATCGTTCACATCTGCTCATCATCAAGCCGAAATTTGAGTTGTGACATTGAGTGAGGCGTCCTCGTTCGACATTTTGCGGCTTCTGTTCATTTGCATGATGTTGACTTACAGGTTGGTTTGGGTTTCTTTCTCTTTGCTTCTTTGGACACTTACTGGCGAAATGCCCAACCTCATGGCAATTAAAGCACGTGATGCCTGCAATATAAGGGGATCATACATGCGCGATCACCTCAGGATGTGTTGGAAGACTCGGGTTGATTGGGTTGTTGGTCATTGGTGGAATTTAACTTGGTATGATGAAGTCACTCTAGTTCTAGAAGAATTTCCAGTTGAACCTCGAGCGGTCATTCTTCTCTTGCGACTCTCCATCTCGCGGTGCTGCCTTCTTGGCGAATCGCCTTGTCGACTAGCTGCTGGAAATCTGAAAAGTCCTGGGAAATCAGTTGTACGGACAAATCATCATTGAGTCCTTCTAGGAATCTTTCCTGCTTGTCTTCATCTTTTGCAACATCGTTAGGTGCGTATCGTGCCAGTTGATTGAACTTGTGCAGGTACTCATTCACAGATAGATTGCCTTGGCGTAGTGAATGAAATTCCTTCTTCTTGAGGTCATCATGCCGGAAGGATATGTGCATGGCGAAGCTCGCTAAATTTGTCCCGGTGGTGGCTTGAGCATCAACATGAGATCTTTGAAGTTGTCCCACCATTCGGAAGGCTGGACCCATGGTGGTGTGAAGCAAACAACACCCTCTCACGATTAGTGCACTGGGCGATGTCCAACTTCTTACTAATTGCCCGGAGCCAATCATCTGCATCCATGGGCTCAGTACTGCTTGAAAAAGTTGGTGGACGCATCCTCATAAATTCTGACATACTGGTCCTTTGGGGTGGTGGAGTTGGAGTTGGGGTTTGGGAAGCTGTAGCTTGTCGGGTTTGATTGTTGTTGATGGACTGGGAGAGCAATTCGATCAGACGGTTTTGATTGGCCATCAACTGCTGCCACTCTGGTTCATTGATCGGGGTACTTTCATTGTTGTTAGAGTTGGCTCCACTTCCTGGGTGACGAGAGTTCACCATCTGCTGTTTACTCCAGAGAATTAGGGAAGGAGACAAAGGATAGGGGAGAGACAAATAAGAAGAACTAAGGGGATAGGGCAAAACAACACTCCCAAACGAAAGAACCAATTGGAAAACTTTTCAGAACAACTTTACACAACGTTCTATCGATTGAACTCTTAATTTGGTGGAACGACTCAATGCACAGAATAAGTCTTGGCAAGCCTAGATTATATGGCTGGGCTGACATCGTATCTTCTGCTCGCAGTTACGATGTTTCTTTGACAACTTCATACCTTTACGGTCTCATAGCGGGAGAAAGCGTGTTGACCATCTATAGAAATTTTATAAGGAAAAAGGATCCATTTACTATTACAAAATTGTGAGGAGAATTAGGTAAGAAGACTAAAGATAGATAGATGACCGGATGAGGAGAGAACAATTTATTTTTCTGGTTGTATAAAATAAGTTTTGAAGTTTTCAACTAGCAGTAATTCTAACTAGGTCACGACCTACGATCGATATGGCTCGATACCACTTTGTAAGACCGAGATTAATATCCGGATCTTACGTATAAGCGAACTAGTCCCATGATCGGTGGCTAGCTCACCAGATAAACAAGTGTGATAACACAACCATAACGCTAAAATTTATTAAATGACAAAGAGTTGATTACAAGATAGCCTTACGGGCAACATTAAATAAACACAGCGGAAGACGATGAAGAAGTAGTAGGGTCGACAATGCACTTACGAGTGCAATCGGCGGGATAGCGGCCTAGTCATCACGATCCATATACGAGCGAAGTTCTTCTCCTCTGAAATTTTGTTTGCATAAAGCAAGATGAGCACAACTTAGTGCTCGCAAGTTACCGTCAAATAACAGAATGACATGCATACATGGATGTAACAAAGGATGGCTTACAGGGTTAATTTGCATAAATCAGCATTTGACATTAAATACCATACTAAGTTCAAAAGCTCAAGTGTTATAAAATCTAAAATTGAACTTGAATTGATAACGATAGTGTAAAACCAACCTAACACCAATATAAACACGGGCACCAACCAGGGCTTCAACCCACTTTTCTCATGGACACCCATCCATGTCAAAGCTGTTTTATAAAACATTTTGAAATCGAAGTCTAACTTTGAGTGGCTTTGCCCGGCATGTCCATGACAGCGACGCGGCTATTGAATAGTTTTACACTCTGAGGTTGTACAACTTTACCCACAAGACATGAATTCTCTAGTTGTTTGGCATCAGTCGATACCACCGCTCACTACCTTAGGTAAGCGGTCTGATGCGTGTCAAGGCCTTTACAATCGCCATTCCACCATAGTCCTCCTCGCTGGGTTTCACCTTTGGACTACCCGTCCATGAGGTTGAGCCCCTCTTGCGCCAAGTGGGACTAACAAAGGTCATGAAAGACCACCACCGCATCCGAGAGCGACCATGATGGAACTTTGCAAATTAATCGGCCAAGTCCCGCCCATACAAGACATGTGGTAATGCGATATGGCTTAGCAAGATGCGGCTCGAAGACCGGTCCTTAACTGACCCAGGCGACAACCAACAGAACCCTGGGCCTCAACCTACCCGGTTGAACCCGTGCATAAACCTACACCCACCAGACAACCATTTCGCCCAAGTCCAAACCATCATTTTATTTTATCTTTCAAACAATTGTAAAACTCCCATGACACGCCAATGTCAAGGGTACAATTTAAACAACATTTGACTTTTGTTTAAAATTCCCAAATGAAACATATGTGATCTATAAGCATGGCTAAGCACAATATTTTCCAAATGATCCCAGTCCATACTATTGTATCAACTAGGTTTTTATCTAAGGTGACAATATGTTTGATTTGATATCAAAATTGGCCATACAAAGGGATTTTAGGCATAACTATAATTTCAAAACAAGGATTTAAATTCTTGAATATAAATAAGCATGCAGTAATAATTTGAAACAGAACTTAAATAATTTTAAATAATAGGTGCAAGTATGATCAAGAATGTAACTTGCCTCGCTTGAGGTGAAACAGATCAAGCGTCTTGAGGTGATGTTGTTTTCCTCAACAGTCACCTAGTACTCATAAGCACTTTCTCGGAGTAGTCTATGTGCACAAGCACGATGATCACCAGATCAAAATCAATCCTCTTATGTGCTCTTCAGCGGCGTTGAAATCGACCTTAAAAGTCGTGAAATCTATTCGCGAAATAAGCCAAATTCAAATAAAATTCAAATAACAATTCAAATGAACTCCAAATTAAATAATTTTGGTTTAGTTAGCTAGATCTTGAATTTAGACAAATTTAGAAATTTGAATGGGCACTGTCGGAGTTGGATGCAAAAGATATGAGCTTTGAAGTTTGAAATCACATGAAATGATGAATTAGGGTTTAAAGGAATTAGTGTCAAATGAGCTCAAAATTAAATAATTTTGATGTGGTTGGCTAGATAATGATTTTATAAAAATTTTGCAATTTGAAACACCTAATTTGGAGTTGGGATTCAAAGATATGAATTTTGAAGTTTGAATCCTATTAAAACCTAATTTGAGAATTTAATAGATTTTCTGATTTATTTTTCTAAAGGAAAATCCTTTTATTGCGCAATGATGACATCAGCCCTTGGATTTTCGGAATTAAAGAGAATAAATGAAACCACGACATGTGGGGCCCACATGTCGGTGCCTCGGCTTTTGGTGGGGCGGGTTTACGAGCGGTTGTGTGCGAGGAGAGGTGGACCTTGCCGCGTGGGCGTGCCACGTGGCGGAGGAGGAGGTGGCGGCGGCAGCGCGGGAGGTGGCGCGGCGTGGCGATGGCGTGGCGCGCGCCACGTCACGCTTAACTCCGGCGGCGCTCGGGTGGGTGTGCTGCTGCCCGAGCGGCGGCACGGCGAAGTGCGGATGGTGTCAAGCGAGAGAGGAGGGTTCGCGATCACGGTGCTCACCTGGGTGCGGAGACGCGAAGGATTAGCGGTGGCGAGTCCAAAGCGGCGGCGATGTTGGGCTGCGGCGGCGAGGAGCTCCGGCGCCTTGGCTCGGGTGAGTCGCGAGCACCGGTGGGCGAGGACTGGCGGCGAATGGTGGTGTCGGCGAGGACGCGGCAGCGGTGCCGGCGGCGCAAGCGGCGGCGGAAGGAGCTTGCCAACGCTCTTGCCCGAATTACGGCCAAAAGAAGGCGAGGAGGAAGAGAGTGGTGGCGGTGAGATGAGGGGTAAGAGGGCTCCGGGCATGCTTTTATAGGGCGGAGGGTCACGGAGAGAGATCGTGTGCGGCATGGCGGCGATTCTGGAGGCGCAGGCGAACGAGCAGATCGTGGCGAAGAAGAGGGTGAAGCGGAGAGTGGAGGCGGTTGGGTGGCGGAGTTCGTGCGTGGCGTGGTCGCGTGAGAAAAGAGGCGAGGATCGTGGTGTTGTGTGGCTCCGCACGCGAAAATGGCGGGCGGTGCGGTTGCGCGAGGAAGAAGAGAGCGGGGAAGATGGCGCGGAGCCGTCGGATTTCCATCCGACGGTCTGCGGGAAAGCGGGTGGCGTGGAAGTGTTGGTGCCGCGTCAGATGTAAATCGGACGGTGGGAGTGAGGGAAAGTGAGAGCGACGGTGGAAGTGGGCCGAATGGGCGGTAGGAGGAAAAGAAATGGGCCGAGTAGGTTTTGCCCAAAGGATTTTCAGATTTTAAATGATTTAGCAATTTAAATAATCAATTAATTACTTTTGGCTTTTTAGAAATAGCAAATAAAATCCAAAAATTATGGAAAATTCTCATAAATTCCCTTATTTATTTTGGACTTAATAAAATTATTTCCAACTCAAAGTTGGCTTTAATTTTGCAAATTAATTTGTTTTGGCTTTAAACTATTTAAGAAAAAGCTTTTAAAAACTGAGAAAATTCAGAAATTAAGTTAAATTTTATTTTCAATTCAAATCTAATAAAACTTCAAGAACTTAAAATAAATTTTAAGTTTGACTTTTAAAATTAATTTCAAATAAAGCAATGAAACTCTATCAAATTTGAAAATCCAACAAAATCATTATTTTATTTTATTTTATTTTTGGTAACATAACCTTGGGATGTTACACTCGCACACGCCAGCGGTGGCTCGTCCTCGACTGGGCGATGTAGTGCTTCCCAACGCCGCGCGTCTGTTGGCCGGTGAGGAGGAGGCGAGCACGTGGGCGCGCCTTGTGGCGCCGCCACGGCCGCCGTTCAAGGAACATGAGGCGTGGCGCATGTCTTGGGCGCGAAGACAAGCGAGGCCGGCGATGAAACAAGCCCCGGGTTGCCGCGCGGCAGGTGGTTGACGACGGCGGTAGCGCTCGTTTCCTTCCACTTCATCGCCTCCTCTCGCTCGGCGCCCGCGCCTCCCGCGCGCGTTCGCCTGGACACCTTGTACAAGGCCTTGCAACTCCAATATCGTACATACAAAATTCAAGATGTTAGAATAAATAGTAATGCGTGCATTATATTGTAGATATAAAGATGTGTCGACACGTTAATCGTAGGTGCATAGGTCCTCCATGGTGAGGAGAGCTCGCGCCACACTGCCGCGATGTCGCAGCGATGAAATCGTGAGAAAGAGCGGCGATCAGACCTCCTCGCCTTGGTGTCGCTTCGTTGCGCTTCGCATGCTCACCTTGGCGATTGGCGTACTCAAAGCCGTGAGACGAAGGCGATGGGAGGAGTTTAATCTTCGATCTTGAATTATTCCGTCTTATAAAGAATTAGAAGTGGCGGCACGTGAGGCGAAGAGCGGTTGTCGGATAGTGAAAGACACATCATCGCGGGAGACGAAGAGGTGGGATATCACAAGCGGTTCTATATGGGCAAATGCGAGATAATAATATCACGACGTTATTTAATAGAGCCGTCTGTGATAGTAACTTATCATGACGGTTTGAAAATAAAACCGCCTGTGATACTTCATAAACGGTTTATTTCCAAGCGAGTCTATGATAAGTTGTCTCATCACGAGACGGTTCATATTACGAACCGTGCGTGATATTTCCTGACGATTCGTAATATAGGCAAATGCGCTCGTGATGAGGACAACTTATCACGACAGTTCTTTTACCAACCGTCGTGAAGTATCACAAACGGTTGGTAATAAGAAATGCTCATGATGAGGACATATCACGAAGGTTCCCGAGCGGTTCCAAAGGGAACCATGCAGTATAAGTTCAACACGAGGCGGCTCCTTTGGAACCGTGCGCGATAAGGTGTCTGGTATGACACGCTACGTAGTAGTGTATGTCATTGGTTTTAGTTAAACAAAATGATTTTCGCTCGAGCGCAGTCGATGGTGGATTGAGGTGTGGTTAACACGCCGTGGGTTTGTAGTAAGATCGCTTGAGTAATCGGTCGAGGACTTAATCTTATGTGCCATTGAATCGGGCCTTAACCGCACAATCACATGTCTTGTATGGCGGGACTGGCTAATTAATTAGCGATGTTTTGATTTGGTTCTATTTGGGTTGTGTTTGGCGTAGGGAGCCCATGCAGTCGGAAAGACATTCAGTGTTGAAATCTTAGGGAGCGTAACTAGGTTAAAACAGTAACTTTATAAAAGCCATGACGCTGCGTGTTTAGGCATCTGCTTACCTAAGGTAGTGAGTAGTGGTATCGGATTAATGCCAAACAAACTAGAGAAGTCGTGTTATGTGAGTAAAGTTGTACAACCTCTGCAGAGTGTAAAACTATTCGAATATCCATATCCGCGGTTATGGACATGTCTGGGGATTTTACACGAGAGATAGAGTATCTTTATAAAAATAAGTCGTGGTGTGAATGGAAAGTTCACTTGATGAATATAATGTTCGTTTGGTGAACAAGTAATTCACTAGTGGTTTGTCTTGGAAAGTGAATGGGTAATTCACTGATTGTTTTAAAGAAATTATTTACTTATTATTCTTTTTAATTATGTATTTTAATTAATTTATTTTATTTATCGTTTATGCTGTTTTATGCAAAAGAACCATACAGCTAACCTTTATTCAAGCCTTGCATAATACTATTTGCATATATTTCCCCATGACTTGCTGAGTGCTTTATGTACTCACAGCTTATGCCATTGTTGATCGTTGAAGAATATCAAGTTGCTCAAAAGTTCTTCGCCAGAGTTCCATGAAGGTTTTGTGGATTAGGATCGTTCTCACTTGATTGCCCGTGGGCATGTTGATTGGCCATTTCAAATTTTTTGTTTCGCTGCAAGAATTTATTTATTTCTTTAGCCCTACGTAGCAAGTTAAGTAAACATTGACCATAAGGTCTAGTTATTATTATTATTTGTTAAGTTGATATCTTTGTAGTTAAATCGAATAAATGGATGGTATTTCATCACTATTTCTGGGTGAGCTAGCTATCGAACTGACTAATTCAGAATATACAGAGGGTTCCTAAATCATATTTTTGGGTCCCGACATGTCCTCAAAAGGAAAAGAAAAGATTGTGTATCTATCTGAAGATGACTTTGAAGAAGACTCAACTGACAGTGATACAAGTGATGAACTCTATGTGCCAAACAGAACTCCTTTCTTTGTGGCAGACCCAAGCAAGATTGGAAGCAAAAGGTATAGACATGAGAAACACAAATCAATTTATGCTATCTTGAGGTACATCTTGAGGATCCTTGGAACTTGGATGGGATCAAAGAGCTATATGAAACATCTCATCAATGTGAGTTTGGCACATCAATTGGGTTTTCACCAATACCCAAAATGATCTACAAGATTATGAAAACAACCATCTTTCCCAGAGGCGGAAATGACAATACAGTTCATCCCGAAGCTTGGAATGTTATTTATCATATTTTAAAGGGGACCAAGTTTAATATTGTGGATTTCATCATCACTGAGATTGCATTTTCAACAAGGGATACAGAAGACACCATATTCTATGCTCCTTATATAATGAAGCTGATTGAAGATAAGTTTGGATTCTATCTTGAGAGTGACACCAAGAACATACAGAGTTCAAACCTAGTGCCACCCCTCCTTTTGGGTGAATCCTTTTGGTCCTTGATGCCAAAGGGGGAGAGTTAGTTTGGGCAAAGAAGTTTGAAAGATTAAGAGGGAGCTAAAGATAGAAGAACAAGGCAGTTGATATCTTATTATATATATATATATCTTATGCTACTCTATACATTTGGAACTATGTGTTATGTAATGTCTTTTATATATTTGAAAGTATTTGGAACTTGTTGTGTCTACTTGAATATCTAAACTTGTTGGATGATTGCGTATAATAGCCTAGTTAAACTTTTATTCTATGTTATGTGACATGATGGTTTCTATCTATATTTAATCAAGTTTATATATTCAAGCTTTTTGTCATGATGCATGAATGATATTTGTTTACTAGTTCCTCGTATTCAATAAATAAAGGAAACTCTGCCAAAATTTCAAATATCCTCAAATGTGCAAAATAATCACTTCTTGCATCCATATGCACATATTTAGAAGGAGTTTTTTTTTTATTTATTGAATGACTTTGAATGCAACTATTTCTTCAATCCCATTGAACTCATTGCAAGAATTAATTGCTTCATTCAAAAGTCAAATCAAGAATATACAACTTGTGTATATTCAAAATCTTTCAAATCTTTCATATTGATAGGGTTGTCATCAATTGCCAAAAAGGGGGGGATTGAAAGCATCTAGACCCCTAAAAATATTTTTAGTAATTAATGTCAACAATGTTTTATGAGATTAATATGTGTGCTAAGATGTTTAAAGGTTTAGTCCCAGTTTGAGAATAATGACATGGATATGGCAATGCAAAGATGATAAAAGATCAACATGGCTAAAGGCAAGGTATCTTTAGTCTAAGGATCATTTGTAGTTTTTGCTTGGTATTGGTGTTTGGAGAAAAGACCAGATTTGTAGGCTAGATGATGTACTATAAAGAGGGATCATGGCTAGTAGCTTGAGAATCCATTTATATGTTATCTTGATCAACTAGAAGTCATACATTGCATTTGTTTTGCTTGTGGAAAATTGTTCGTAAAAATCGGTATGACCACTTTTGATGAGCGATATTACAGCAAGTCAGTGATCTTGAAATCTACATGGCGGTATCTATTTTCCAAAGAGCTTGATTTTGGAAGTTTTTCTTGAAATCCCAAAATCGGTATGACCGCATTCGATGAGCGGTGTTACCGCAAGTCGGTAGTACCGAAATCTATATGTTGGTATGTATTTTACAGAGAAATGTTTTGGGAGTCTTTCTTGAAATTCTAATAATGATATGACCGCAACATAACAACGGTATTACCGCAGTTGATAATACCAAAATATGGTTAGCGTATGCGTAATTTACTGGCAGTATGTTTTTGGGAGTTTTTATCTCCTTGAAAATCGAATATAACCGCATTTTTCAGATGGTACTACCGCAAGTCGGTAGTACCAGATTTTACATGGCGTTATGTTATTTCTAGAGAAGGTGTTTTCTTGTGTTTTGATCCTCTAAAATCGATAGTACCGATCTAGCAAAGCGGTATTACCTCGAGCTGAAAATACCAATTTATAGATGGCGGTAGTATCGCACCTTTTTCTATAATGGCTAATTCAGAGCATTAAATGCTACTATTCCGACTGTTGATCATGTTGAGCGGTAGTACCGGGTTTGAACGGCGATATTACTGCAAATCCTGATATTTTCAAGAGATTGATTCAAACGGCTAGTTTGGTTAGTGAGGGCTATAAATACATCCCCACCAGCACCAAATCAATTACTTTTGAGCATATTCACTCTCATTGAATACATTTGAGCTCTTAGACACTCTCTACTACTCATTTGCTTTGAATTCTCATTTTGAGGTAGTTGAGAGTGTAGGACCGGAAAGGCGACTAGAGGGGGGGTGAATAGGAGCTTTATCAATTTTTCACTTTAAGATCGGATTCAAACATAATACTGACTCCAATAGCTATAGAAACTATGAAGATCAATATATATAAGCATAGGGAAGTCTTGAACCAATTCTTCAAACCCCAAAAGAAACGATCAAAAACACAAAATCAGCCTGATGAACAGTACAGCGGGTCGACAGGTGAACATGTGCGTCGCACCGGTGAACGATGACGCTCGGTCGGGCCGTGAGCGAGAAATCGAAGACGTAAACAAGAATTCAAGACGATTTTGAAAACGAAAATTGATCCAACTTTTGATCTACAACTCCAAACTTCATGAAACTTGAAACATACCTTCCTAAGGATATTAGGAACCTATTCCAAGCAACGATTTAGAAGATCCACATCAAAGTTTTGATCTTTTTCAGTTTTACCGAAGGAGGGTTCAAAACCGAGCAAAAACAAAAACTCGACCCAAACACTTGCTCGTGGGAGATTGATGGTCTATATGATTCTAGATGTATTCCCACACATCACAGTAAGGTAGAAGAGGGCAAGAGATCAACCAAAAACTCACGGATCAAAGAAAGACTCAAAATCACCAAATAGTGAGAAGGAAGAACACAAAGAGACATATCTTTGGAAAATCATCCATATATTGATTCATGATGTTGCTGGTTACAGCCACTCCCTCAAGGAGGACAAGAGCTCAATCCATGAGCACTCTCTCAACTCATCTCTCTAGAACCCTAAGCCTCTCTCTTTCTTCTCTAAGTCCCTAAACCAAACTAGGGTTTGCAAATGGAGTGCTTGAAGTGGCTTGTCCAGCACAACCCCTATTTATAGAGAGGGCTAGCTTCTAGAAGAGTTTCTCTAATGGGCTCCCGTTAAGGTCCAACACAAACGGGACACTTACGCACGCATTTTAAAGCACATAAACCATCATCTCTTGACCTAAACCACTTCATCTTGCGCCGTCCCGCGCCGTGGTTTAGCCAAACGTCACAAAGCCGGTATTTGGTGAAATTACCAAAATACCCCTTCTCGATCCTTCTCCATAGACCGAGTCCAATTCTGTCGAAGCAATCTGTAATATCCCGTATATCGGTAAGAGAGAAACTTGTTTGGAAGAGAAAAATTAAATTAAATTTAAGGATTCTGTTAGAATTGGGAATTTGGGCCTCCAGCCAAGCTAGGGCTGTCTTTGGCTGGCCATGAAGTGGGCCATTAAGGGAGGCGCCCCTAAGGCCCATGGCCCAAGCTGCCCCTTTTCCTCCTAAAACCCTAGACAACCACCCCATTGCTTTGTAGCAGTGCATCGTAGCGCCGCCTCAGTCTCGTGGCGCGCGCCAGTACTGTAGCACGCCTCATACACCCCTTCATCCTGCTGCCATTGGCCAAAAGGAAGAGGAGAAAGGGATTTCGGCAAGAGAAGAAAGGAGAAAGGAAGAGAAGAGAAGGGATCTTCTTCGGGTGTTTGATCAGCGTCTTCCTAGGGTTCTACAAGGGTAACGAATACCGATCCTCGTCGCTTGATTAGTGGTAGATGCGATTTGGTTCATATTTGATTAGATCGAACTGCTATGTTCAGAAAATCAATTCTGTCCAGAATGTTGCGGGTCTGTTTCGTGGTTTTAGAGGCCGAATCTGAGATGATCATCTCCTGGAGTTATGTAGGTCTTGTTCTTAGCTTTCGTTGGCTGCCAAGATCATCTCATTCCGACTTTCGAGTCAAAAGTTATGATAGATTTATTATCTGCTGTCCAGAATCCTGACGAGAAATAGCAGTCTCTGTATAGGTTGATTTATGGCCTAGTTAGAGGGTGATTCAGAGGTCTTGCCCATAACAAATTTTGAAGGTGATATCACTAGCTTTCAGTATTGATAAAGAACACCTCATTTGGATTTATAGATCAAAAGTTATGCACTTTTCTTTGTGACTGTCCAGATTGTATGTCAGTCTGTCCAGTTTGTATGTCGAGTTTCTATCTTTAATTTTGACCCGTGTGCCACTTTTTGTTAAAGACAATATATGAATGTCGTGCCAACTAAGTTATTGTAGATAATTCGATAACCTTTTCAGATTGATAAAGAATGTTCAATTTGGAGTTGTACAACAAAAGTTATGGATATTTTATTTAGCCGATATTTCTGTCAATTAATTCAGTCAACAGATTTGAGCCGTGGGCCAAATTTTATTAGAGCAAAATCTGAACTTTTGCCCAACTAGAGTATTGTAGATATGTCAATTAAGAATCCATGAAATTGGTCTCACCTCATTCCGAGTTCCGACCAATAGATATGTCAATTACCGTGCTGTCCAGAATTAAGTTATGTCGAAATTGTTGATTTCATTTTAAGTTTTGTATTAATGACTAGAGTCACTGGGAAGCGAGTGTTTAACGTCGATTAGTAGTGTTGGGTATATTATGTCCTTATTGAAATTATTTTACTTGTTTAGAGGTGAAGCCTCGGGTTTAGAGTATCACCTTGCCGACTAACGTCGCATCGCGAAGGCAAGTACATTGCCACCCTTAATGATTGTGATTGATGAATGTTTATATGGTCATGCCGTGATTTGTATGATACGAGAGAAGATGGATTGTCTATGTTCTTTCATATGTGTTGAATCCATGTTTTGTTATCACGCCTTTCAATATTCGTGATTTCATTCTATGCATTCATTATGCATGTTTCTCCACTAAAGTGGATTGCAAGTCCCACCATTCCAAGTAGGCGGTGTTGGACATTGTCATGTCCCGTCCACGGGAGTGGATTTGAAAGACCCATTAATTCCGGAATGGGCATGTAAGACCCATTAACTCCAAGATGGGCAATGTTGGACACCGTGATGAAACGTTCTTCATACGGAAGTGGATCCCGCATTTTTGTTAAGATGCGGGCTTGAGTGAACACCGACGGTGTTTCACCGCTATACTGCAGTATATGCATGTGTGCAATCCATTCCTTTGATTTTGAGCATTCATATCATGTCTTCATATGTAGTCGGGCCAGATGTGATCGAACTCGATGATGAGATTGTCTTATTCATATTGAATGATTATCATATTGATATATGTACTTGCCGAGTCATGGACTCACTCTTGCGTTGTTTGTTTATTTTAGGTAACCCCGATGTTGGCTCACTTGGGAGGAGTAGACACGCACTACTCGCTCACATCACCCTATTCTTGTTCAAGATTAAATTTAGTTCTATCTTACATTCGTTAATGATGAACTGTAATAATTAAATTATAATTGGTGAAGGAAGGATACCTTCTCCACATTGAGGTTGATTTATTATCGCATATGAACTTTCATTATCAATGAACTCAAATAAATAGTTTAGATGGTGAAGGAAGGATACCTTCATCATGTCTCGGTTATTTTGATACTATCATTAGTTGATTTTATTCAAATTCTCCCGCAATATGGATGTATGTTAGATGTTTTAGGTGACATCTTGGCTTCCAACAGCCGTGGTGTTACAGCTTGGTATCGTGAGCGGGCTTTAGGTCCGTGGTAATTAAGTTATTAAATTGACACACCGCGTACAGAGGTGGGGTTTGGGTAATCCATCGTATTCGTATTTCTAGTGGTGTGTTTCATCATATTGAATCGTTTGAATTTCTTCGTACTATCGTTCTTGTTGTTAATATGAACTAATATTATGATTGTCATGAGATGGTCCTGTATATTCATAATTGAGTATTTTGGTGAAGCGTGTTGTTAACGGATGATAAGAAGTGGAGATCGTGGTTGTTACTCCAGGATTCACTGTGTTACACCACTTGTCGCAAGACGTGGTTAGAGGAGTAGTGACCCGAGCACCGTAGTTTCAAGTGTTAAGCGTGAGTTGCTTTAGAAAGTTGTTCTCTTCCTTGAATTTGATTTTGGCGTTCTTGTCCCGTGGTGGTTGATGAATTTCTCCTGGTTTGTGGTTCATGATAGTTTATGGTTTTCAATAGATCCTCTTGGTTCTCTCAAACAATTATTGCTTTTCGATCGTTGAGTTGCTTTTACTACTTGTGATCGTTGTCAATTGGCAAGATTGATGTTTTCATGGTTGCTCCTTCTTTCTCATTGAAAAAATGACTCATTTACTCGCTTGATAGCTTGGTTAGTGAGAGTTTCCACTGTAAGTTCGCTTGCATGGAAAGCTTTTGCTTTATGTGTTTCTTTTGGATTACTTCAACGTTGAAATTTGAAGTCTCTTTGTTGAAGTAAGACGTTAGAATCCTTTGTGATGACTTTCCATGCTTAAAATGAGAAGTTATAACTAAACGAATAAATTGCTATGATGTGGGTTACCAAGTTGGGTTTTTAGCATGGTGCAAATCAATTATTCTTAACTACCATCCATGAAATTGAAATTTATTAATTTGAAATGTCCTTGTATTTGATACCGGTGTATGTTAAATAAAGATTGTTCATATCCATTCGTAACCTATAGATCTTACATAAGAGCTAGATTTATCTATTTCCGGTATGCAAAAATTGTTGAAACTTGTATAAAGTACCGTATGGGTTTGGTGTATCGATTCATGAAACCTTGTTTATAGGAAATTATGTTAGTGAATCTTTAATCATGTTTTGAAATGATTTTAATAAAGGTGAAATGTGAATCTATGTTTATATTTGGTTATGTGATTGCAAATGGAATTAGTACAGTATGTATACACATGGTTAGTACAATCATCAATTGTTAATGAGTTACCAAGAAGGTGTTGAGCAACACCAACAGCTTGAGTAGATGAATTTCGTAAGTAGTCTTTGATAGCGTATGTTGTGATATTGTTATTGCTTAGCATAATCAAGTTATAATAAATTTGTTTCAACCTTGTGGTTTGTATTCCCTTTGGGAAGTTTTAGGATGGAGTAATAAAGTTTGATGATTCTGGTACTAGTGTATGTTGTCGATGTTATTAAATCGTCAAAATGTGAGAATGAGGTTAATTCGTGGTAATTTGATCACCCATGGTGATATTCTCTAAATGATCAAATTTCAAGATTTGTATTCATGATCTTTTGGGGTTCGTGCTTTATGTGGTAAATGAAGTTTATCGAGTAACGATATGTTACAAAGTTGCAGTGGTTCTTCAAATGATGCAAGTGCTTTGATTTTGAATACTTATTTGTTCTTATCTCATAAGGTTCGATATTCTATTCTTGTGAGGCTTATGCTCAACTATGGACTCCACTTATGTTCTGTGAGTTCATTGCTTAATTGGTTTCTTCTCTTGGTCCCATGTTCAAGTGCAGTGGTGGATGAGTTTTCTAGTTGGTGAAAATCGTTTCCATTTGTCTCTTCTTTTGAGAAAGAATCAATTCATTCTTTTCACGTGGTCTTTAAAGTGTTTTCTAATTGTTGTTGTGAAATTGATGTTAATACCCATAGTAATTTGATCGCTTTGGTGATATCGCTCGATGAGAATAATTCAAGTTTAGCTTTCGTGATATTTTCTTTGAGCCCATGAATCATCCGTAGCTGAAATTATTTTAAATAAATTAAGGTATTGGATTGTCCTTGCTTCTTAAGAGATTTGTGTGATTTAATTTTAAAGGCTCTTTGGTCCGAGTTGGCAATGTGAGGTTGCAATCAAAGAAGTTATGTTGGTTCCTTTAAGAGGAGAATAATCTACTTGCTTTTCGAAACTCGAATTGAAAATGTTTCGAGTTTGTTACCGAGATTATTTGGATCTCATGTTTCTTGTGTAGTTGAACTGTTTCGAACAAATATGACGATTGAAGAATTTCATTGGTTCTTAATTAGTCCTTGTGGTTTGGACTAAAGATCTTATCTTGTACGCTGTGGCAAAGCGATGTTAGTCAAAATAATTAATTTCAGTGTTAAAGGAAAGAGTGCAAGAGGGAATATTTGAGAATTTGAGTCAAGTTTTGTAACTTGTGGTTATTTGAATTGTTCATAAACTTTTGCTCTTTACACTCAAGAGTTGTCGAGTTTCAATCGCAATGTCATTTCTCTTATTGGTGGTTATTTGCTATTCCCTTTCGAGGGATGCGTGCACTGCTAGAACTCAATTTTTGTTTTCCCGCATCTTCTTTACCAGATTATTTCTTTGGTCTCGTGCTCACCGTGAGCAGCAGCATTTTTTTCCCGTGGTGAAATTTGTTCTTGTTCGCCTCTTTCTTTTGAGAAAGGATCAACCGCTTTGTGCTGAAAGTTTTACAAATCGTAAGTTGTTAATTGGTTTGGTGGTGGTTAAGTGATTGTAGGGGTGAGATTTTGCTACCAATTATTGGAGGAGTAATAGAAGATGAGTTGGTTTTGACTCGAGCCTCTTGGAGGAAGTTGATCTGTATGGGATGTATGGTTTCAAGTAAAATCAGATATTGTTCGACTAAGTAGGACCTGTGGTATAGTGTAGTTCCGTAACTTTGGTTCATGTTGAAATGTTGGGGATTATCAAATGTATGGAAACCTTAATCAATGTTATAGAGTAAAACAATTGGAAAGTATTATGATGTTGTGAGTGATTCTGATGATGTCAATGAGTGAGTATGTTTGATTTGTGGGGATGTTAGAGATTTAATCCGATGATTTCACTATTTGTTATAAGAGGAATTCGTTGTAGAGGTCTCTGAGGTTAAATTTGGGCTTTTCATTTCATGCTAGACTTTTGGTCGCCCAAAGATTTATGCAGTAGATAGAAAACCGAGTATTCTGAGAAGCGGAATGATTGTCGATAGAACTCTTTTGATGTAGTTCATGAGCGGTGTAACGAGGATTCTCACGTGTTATTCTTGAAAGTTGGAGGTGATAATATTGCATGGGTTTTTGAGGTGCTTTGGTGCCTTCTATCAAATTAATGTCATCAGCTTGAAGGAGTTCTCAGAGTGTTCAGTGGAATCAATAGAGTCTCTCTACAAAGGTGTGGATGATGTATTTCGGCTTAAGCCTAATTTGAGGATGTTAAACTAAGAGGTTTGAGCCCGTGTGGTATGCGATGAATTCAATTCCAAGGTCCGAGAGAGATTTTATTCCAAAAGTGAAACTAAGAAAAAATGTCTTTTTGAGTAGTGAAGCGCTTTATTCTCAAATGAGTTTTGTGTTGTTGGTCATGTCCTTGGCAATTTGAGTTGGCACTGCACTAGTATGTATGTTTCTTTCCAATTCAGTGCAAAAATATATAAATAAATAAATAATAAAGGAAGTTTTTATTCGGCATTTAAAATGATTCCTCCTTTGGTTTTCGTGGTGTTCATTCGTAAACCGCCTATTTAGAAAGTGGAATTGTTTTCGTGATGAATCTCAAATTTGGGATTTTACACTTTTGGTGAAGAGTTAGTATTATGGTTGCGATGAGGACTCTATTTCAGCTGGCTTTTTTTGAGAATTGGTGGTTTAGGAACCACTCTGTTGTACACTCTTGTTTAACGGAGTTGTCCTTTCTTAGATGAAGAGTTCGATTTTGAGCCCCAGTAGTGTTTTCGCACCAAAGGGAGTTTGTCTCGAGTTCATTCGCCGCTTCAACAATGGCGTAAATTAGAAGTTGGCGACGCTTGACCGCCTAAGGTCCATATGCGAAGAACGCAACATCGCTGTGTTCGCGCCGAGTGAGTAGTCAGGCCATTCAAAGTTTGAGTTTTCATTAAAAACGCTGACCATCAAGTAAGGTCTTACATTCGATCCTCTTCGATGAGTATACTTGGAAAGTTCGGGTTGAGTGTTAGGACGTATGTCGCTTTACATCTTTGTGTTGTGGTCTCCTCAATTCGGAGAGGCCATTTGGGAGTTGGAGTTTCAGATGCGTGAGCGTTATCCGGTTTGATCACTGTGCACGTGGTTACCGTTAATAGTTCTCGCCAGGTTGTCCTTTGCGCAGATCGCAGTGAGGATTCGGGTCGAACCCCGCTTAAGGGGTAGAATGTAATATCCGTATATCGGTAAGAGAGAAACTTGTTTGGAAGAGAAAAATTAAATTAAATTTAAGGATTCTGTTAGAATTGGGAATTTGGGCCTCCACCCAAGCTAAGGGCGTCTTTGGCCGCCATGAAGTGGGCCATTAAGGGAGGCGCCCTAAGGCCCATGGCCCAAGCTGCCCTTTCCTCCTAAAACCCTAGACAACCACCCTGTTATTGTAGCACGGCATCTGTAGCACCGCCCTGTACCGTAGCGCCGCCTGCATGTAGCACGCCCCATACACCCCTTCATCCTGCTGCCATTGGCCAAAAGGAAGAGGGAGAAAGGGATTTCGGCAAGAGAAGAAAGGAGAAAGGAAGAGAAGAGAAGGGATCTTCTTCGGTGTTTGATCAGCGCCTTCCTAGGGTTCTACAAGGGTAACGAATACCGATCCTCGCTGCTTGATTAGTGGTAGATGCGATTTGGTTCATATTTGATTAGATCGAACTGCTGCGTTCAGAAAATCAATTCTGTCCAGAATGTTGCGGGTCTGTTTCGTGGTTTTAGAGGCCGAATCTGAGATGATCATCTCCTGGAGTTATGTAGGTCTTGTTCTTAGCTTTCGTTGGCCGCCAAGATCATCTCATTCCGACTTTCGAGTCAAAAGTTATGATAGATTTATTATCTGCTGTCCAGAATCCTGACGAGAAATAGCAGTCTCTGTATAGGTTGATTTATGGCCTAGTTAGAGGGTGATTCAGAGGTCTTGCCCATAACAAATTTTGAAGGTGATATCACTAGCTTTCAGTATTGATAAAGAACACCTCATTTGGATTTATAGATCAAAAGTTATGCACTTTTTTTTGTGACTGTCCAGATTGTATGTCAGTCTGTCCAGTTTGTATGTCGCTTTCTATCTTTAATTTTGACCGTGTGCCACTTTTTGTTAAAGACAATATATGAATGTTGTTCCAACTAAGTTATTGTAGATAATTCGATAACCTTTTCAGATTGATAAAGAATGTTCAATTTGGAGTTGTACAACAAAAGTTATGGATATTTTATTTTAGCCGATATTTCTGTCAATTAATTCAGTCAATAGATTTGAGTCAGGCCAATTTTATTAGAGGCAAAATCTGAACTTTTGCCCAACTAGAGTATTGTAGATATGTCAATTAAGAATCCATGGAAATTAGTCTCACTCATTCCGAGTTCCATACCAATAGATATGTCAATTACCGTCTGCTGTCCAGAATTAAGTTATGTCAGAAATTGTTGATTTCATTTTAAGTTTTGTATTAATGACTAGAGTCATCGTGAAGCAGTGTTTAACGTCGATTAGTAGTGTTGGGTATATTATGTCCTTATTGAAATTATTTTACTTGTTTAGGAGGTGAAGCTCGGTTTAGGAGTATCACCTTTGCCGACTAACGTCAGATCGCGAAGGCAAGTACATTGCCACCCTTAATGATTGTGATTGATGAATGTTTATATGGTCATCGCCGTGATTTGGTATGATACGAGAGAAGATGGATTGTCTATGTTCTTTCATATGTGTTGAATCCATGTTTTGTTATCATGTCTTTCAATATTCAGTATTTCATTCTATGCATTCATTATGCATGTTTCCTCCACGAAAGTGGATTGCAAGTCCCACCATTCCGCAGGGCAAGTGTTGACATTGTCATGTCCGCCCACGGAGTGGATTTGAAAGACCCATTAATTCCGAATGGGCATGTAAGACCCATTAACTCCAAGATGGGCAATGTTGGACACCCGTATGAAACGCTCTTCATACGGGAAGTGGATCCTCGCATTTTGTTAAGATGCGGGCTTGAGTGAACACCGACGCGTGTTTCATCGCTATACCTGTATATGCATGTGTGCATCCATTCCTTTGATTTTGAGCATTCATATCATGTCTTCATATGTAGTCACCAGATGTGATCGAACCCGATGATGAGATTGTCTTATTCATATTGAATGATTATCATATTGATATATGTACTTGCCGAAGTCATGGACTCACTCTTGCGTTGTTTGTTTATTTTAGGTAACCCCGATGTTGGCTCACTTGGGAGGAGTAGACACGCACTACTCGCTCACATCACCCTATTCATGTTCAAGATTAAATTTAGTTCTATCTACATTCGTTAATGATGAACTGTAATAATTAAATTATAATTGGTGAAGGAAGGATACCTTCTCCACATTGAGGTTGATTTATTATCGCATATGAACTTTCATTATCAATGAACGAAATAAATAGTTTAGATGGTGAAGGAAGGATACCTTCATCATGTCCTGGTTATTTTGATACTATCATTAGTTGATTTTATTCAAATTCTCCCGCAATATGGATGTATGTTAGATGTTTTAGGTGACATCTTGGCTTCCGAATAGCCAGGGTGTTACACAATCGCCTGCTCCACCACGTGTAGGTTGATCAACGACTCTCATCATATCGCAAGTCTCTCCCGCCCGATTCCACCGGAACCACCAACGCACTTGGAACGACCCTCGCCGCTGATCAACCCCGCCACACCGAATCGCCTGCTCGTCATCCGCCCATTCGCGCCACGCTGAGCCATTTGACCTCACCGCATCCATGATCGTTTCCGACCTAAGCTCTCCAAGCTTAGTTCGATCTCGCCGCCGTTGACCGTCATTGACGCTCAAGATACCGCACAGCAATAGACAAAGAAATCGCCTCCGGAACAAGTTCTTCACAACTTGACCCACGTTAGTGAAAACATGCAATATGCAACACATATGCAAAGATAAACATGGATATGACCTATCCAAAATCAATTCTCCAAACAAATCACCAATCAGCATAAAACTCACATACCGCTTATTCAATGTCCGGCTCGAACGCCTCCGGTCGGCCCGACCGCTCCAGCACAATGACTGGCATCAACTCGACAAATTTTTGAACATTTGTTAAAACACAGAAATAGCAAACCAAAAGTGTCATTGCCAATTGTAACATCATCTCAATATCGCACATATTTTCATGATATCCACAATCTCCCTTGATGAACACATTGGCAATCTTCTAGAAAATGTAAGTTTGTGGTTTGAAAAGTAAAGAAATCGCCGCTACAGCAAAGGCACAACTTAGTCCATAAGCAAGAGAAAGCCATGGAAATGACCAAGCTGGCTTCAGAATAGTTAAGGCAAGTGAGATAAGGCAACAGAAAGCACAAAAGCTTCAATTTCCGGATAATCGCCAAAAAATCTCACTTAAGGTTCATATGAAAGAACAATTGTTCTATTTGACCATCGATCATGGTGAGTATTCACGAATTGCAATTCAGATTCAGAAAAGACAATAAAACCAAGGAATGCAAATGAGATGCTCCCACTCACAATGATCACCAATTGTCATGAAAAAACACTTTCTCTCTAAGACGTCAAACAGCTCTAAAACAACATTTTTGCCAATCTTTCTCCCCCTTTGACAATGTATTCAGCAAGAAACATGGAAGAAGATAGAGCATGAATGAAATGGAATGGCTACATTTTTTTTCATTTTTAGCAACAGGAGCCATGAGAATTATCCAAGAAGACTAGACAAGTATTTGATGAGACTACGGCGGCCCGATCTTCCGATAGGTTCGATTGATTTCGTCGTGAGGACGTTGACGCTTTGAGGCTTTCGACCACAGATTGTCACCGCATTCGCTACACCCGCACGCATCGTCGTTATCGACCACGCCGCACGCGATCGACTTACCACGAAGGTTATTGTCCCTCGCAAGCAATCAAGCAACTCACAAGAACAAAGAAGATGCAATCTGAATTGTATTGCGAATATGAATGAAGTTCACAATGGGGTTCTCAAACCGATAAACGGTGAAACTGCAAAGTGGCGTAATAATCTAAGAAAACCCAACCCTACACTATGGCGGCTGTTGTATATTTATAGGGGTAACGTGAGGGGTTGACCTAGGGTTGTGCACCATGGGAGAGGCGCACACAACCTAGGCATTGACCCCGACACGCTACAAGGCCCTATTAGGCCCAAAACGGTGTCGCAGCACCTAATGACTGGTCGAGAGTGTGAGACCTAGTCGTAGCGCCGATCGTCTGGTCGTCAGTGCCGCGAACCTTGTCGAGGAGCTTGAGATGTGGTCGTAGCGCCTGGTCACCTGGTCGTAGCGCCGCGTAACCTAGTCGAGATCTTGAGACTTGGTCGAAGGCCGCGTGATCGGGTCGTAGGGCTTGTAGACTCGTCGAGACCTTGGGGATCCATTATTCCTAAGCAACAACAGATCACAATTATTAGGTAGTATACCATTCTCGCATAGATAAATTATTAGCACCTAGAAACGAGCTCACCTCATAATTTAAGTGACGTGTAACGAGCTCTGTCATAGGGCCTTGTAGTTTCAACCGATCCGTAGGATTTTGTGTAGTGTGTGTATCCGAAGGAGTGATGTCTCATCATCCTCCCTCTTGAATTGGAGTCGCCCCGACTCAAATTCATCTCGCTTCTCCCACGTGCATGGCTTCAAATCGAATGTTAAATGTGGGCTAACCCCAAAATCGCAGTAACTCCAATTGATAGGCATTGTGATTTATCTTCTTAATTATCTTAAATGGTCCATCACTCTAGGCATCAATTTTGATTTTCTTAACTCGAAACCTCGTCTTTCCTCAAATGCACCCAAACTAAATCACCCTCGGCAAATTTTATTTCTTTCCTACCTTTACTTCCAAAGAACCCTATACTTTTCAAATATACGCTCTATATTTTCTTTAGTTGTTTCATGCAACTTAAGAACAAATTCGCACGCTCTTAGCATCTAAATTAATGTGTTCAGAGGTAGGCAAAGGTAGTAAATCAATAGGAGCACGGGGTTAAAACCATACACTACCGAAACGGACTTACCTTGGTGGTGGAGTGTACCGACCTATTGTAAGCAAACTCAATGTGTGGTAAACACTCTTCCCACATCTTCAAATTCTTCTTTAAAACAGCCCGCAACATGGTGGATAACGTATGTTGACAACTTCCGCTTGTCCATCGCTTTGGGGATGGCACGTAGTAGAAAACAGCACTTTGTCCCCAATTTGTTCCAAAGTGATCTCCAAAGTGGCTCAAGAACTTCGTGTCGCGATCCGAGACAATAGTATTGGGCACTCCACTACTACAAATATACTGCTCTCTCCCTCTTTGTCCTTGCAATCCTAAAACAAAATCCATAGAAATATCCTCCCAAGGGGCGCTAGGAATAGGGAGAGGCATATAAAGTCCATGTGGATTGAGACGGGACTTAGCTTTGTTGCATGTAGTGCAATGAGCCACGAGCGCCAACATCGCGCTCATCTTTGGCCAAAAGAAGTGGGCGGCCAGCACATCTTCTGCCTTCTTTGCTCCAAAATGCGCCATCAAACCTCCTCCATGCGCCCCGCAACAACAAAAGACGAACGGAGCTAGCCGAATGCATAGCTTGTTAGCACGATAGATCAAATCATCAATTATCACATATTTATTCCATGTTCTCCTCCTTACAAAGCTCAAGCACTTCTTTAAAGTCCAAATCAGTAGCATATAACCTTAATGGCCTCTAAACCAAAAATCTTATGGTCAAGTTGAGATAACATGGTATAACGTCTAGAAAGCGCATCAAGAATCACATTGTCCTTACCTTTCTTATGCTTTATGACATATGGAAACGACTCAATAAATTCTACCCATTTAGCATGTCGCTTATTTAGGTTAGCTTGGCTTCTAATATGTTTTAGCGATTCATGATCCGAATGTATAACAAATTCTTTGGGCCATAGATAATGTTGTCAAGTTTGAAGCACACTAACTAAAGCATACGCTTCTTTGTCATAGGTAGAATAATTCGTGACTAGGCCCATTTAGTTTGTCACCGAAATATGCAACTGGTTTACCTTCCTGAATCAATACACCACCTATCCCAATCCCGCTAGCATCACATTCAATCTCAAAGTCTTACCAAAATCGGAGTTGGAGAGGGGCGCTTGGGTGAGCTTCTCTTTCAATAAGTGGAATACCTTCTCTTGCAGTCCCCATTGGAATGGCACTCCTTTCTTTGTCAATTCATTCAATGGTGTAGCAATGGTGCTGAAATCCCGCACAAAACGCCGATAGAATCCAAAGAAGTCCATGGAAGCTCCGCACTGCGGACACGAGTGGGCGCCGCCGCCTTTGGATGGTGCAGTCTTTGCCTCATCCACCTCAATGCCCCGTGGAGTCACAACATAACCAAGAAACGCAACTTGATCTGTAAAAGGTGCACTTCTCAAGGTTACCAAACAAACGTGCATCTCTCAAAGCATTAAAACAGCACGATATGGTTCAAGTGTAGCTCATGTGATTTGCTATAAATCAAGATATCATCAAAATAAACCACCACAAATTTTCCAATAAAAAGACGAAACCTTGTTCATTAATCGCATGAAAGTACTAGGTGCATTAGTTAGACCAAAAGGCATCACTAACCACTCATATAGTCCGAACTTAGTTTTAAAAGCGGTTTTCCATTCATCTCCCGCCATTCTAACTGGTGGTAACCACTTCGCAAGTCAATGTTGGTGAAAATAATAGAGCCACTCAACTCATCAAGCATGTCGCCCAGCCTAGGAATAGGATGACGATACCTTATGGTAATATTATTAATGGCTCTACAATCAACACACATACGCCAAGTTCCATCTTTCTTAGGAACCAAAAGAACAGAATGAAGACAAGGACTAAGGCTTTCGCACGCACTACGGTCCAAAAGATCTTGGACTTGTCGAATTTCCTTAGTCTCTTCGGATTGGTCCTATATGCAAGACAGTTTGGCAAAGTCGCCCTGAATCAAATCAATTTGATGCTCTATCCTCGAATAGGGCAACCCCTGAGGTATATCACCGAAATACATCCACATACTCCCGCAAAAGATTAGCAACAAAGGGGCAAAGAGCTAGATATATCTTCAAGTGAAAATAAAGCATCTTTGCATATCAAAGCATAGAATGGCAGCTTATTATCACAAATTTCAGCAAGCTCAGATTTAGTGGCAAGCATAACACACCCTTTCAATTTAATTCCTCGCCTTGGAACTAGGCGCCACTTTCTCCTTTTTAGGTGGGTAAACATGTTTCGCTACTTGTCGATTTTCTAATTATGTTCATTGGTGTTTCTTTCATTGCTAGCACGCTCTACTTCATCTTTCACAATTTCAAGTGTCAAAGGCAACAACTTAATCTTCTTACCCCTATGTGAGAATGAGTAGGTATTAGCTCTACCATGGTGCAAAACATCATTATCATATATCCAAGGCCTACTGAGCAACAACGAGCATGCTTGCATAGGCACTACATCAAAGTCGGTACTATCTTTGTAATTACCAAATTGAAAATTGTACTCACAACTTTGTTTACCTTTAACTTACCACACTAATTGAACCATTGGATGTAGTAGGGACGTGGGTGTGGTTGTGTGGTCAAACCAAGCTTCTCGACCATCTCGAGCTTGCAAGGTTATTGCAACTCCTCCATCAATGATGACTCTGCAGCTCTCTTCACGAGGAATCTGGATTGAAACAAGTTGTGCCGCTGATTTTGTTCCGCCTTCCACTTGTGCGCTAGCACTCGCCGCAACAAGGCTCACATGAGTCCCCGTGTCAACAAAGCAGCCTACTTGTTCTTCTACATCATCGCATCACTATCCGCCTCGCCACCTCCACCGCAATGTTAGCCGCAGCACATACTCATCCTCAATATCACTAGCACTTACATAACCTCCATCTTCTGGTGGCAAGGTAGGCTCACGACTTCTGCGGTTTCCTCATGACATGGCCCATTCCCTTGCAACGATGGCAAATAATCCCAGTTGTGCGACACGTGGAAGCAACCAAGAAGAACTTTGGCCGAGCCCGCACACTAGTAGATTTGTTTACCGGGTGCATGTTGGTGTCGGAGGTGCTTGAACGCGCCTACCGAGGAGGGGGCAGCGCATCGCGTAGGCGAGGGTTGGACCGTTTAACGCGTCTCGATGTTGATCGTGGTGACGCGCTTCCAAAATGGTTCCTTGGCCTCTGCACGCCGACCGCATTCCTTTTCGCCAAACAAGCAAGGTGGAACAATCTAGGAACACTATCATATTCTTTGTAGTCAACTATGTCACGAATTTCACGTATAGTCCTCCATAAAAACGTGCCATAGCAGCCTCTTCATCCTCAATAATTTCACAACGCAACATACTAATTTGTAGCTCCCGATAATATTCTTCTCTGGATCTATTGCCTTGGTTTAAGCGTTGCAATTTTACGCAAGTCCCTTTTAAAAGAGGGTGGAATAAATCATTACGCATAACAACCTTTAAAGCATCCCAAGTAGTAGCGCTAATCCATCATTGCATACTCTACTCCACCAAATGATGGCAAAATTTTTAAATTCACTTGTAGCTTGCCTAACTCTATGCACTTCGAACTAAGTGAGCATTAAATTTCTGTTCACCGTCATCTCCCAATCTAAATATACTTCAAGATCATAAGCACCCGCAAAAGATGGTATAGTGAACTTGACTTTAGCATATGGATCATCATTATCACGCATTATGTTGCGGAAAGTTATTACCTCTCATACCTTGACGGTTGAAGTTCAATCGCCCGTTGTCGCGCATCAAGGGCATCGCGATTGCGCATCTCATTGTCGTTGTCGATCTCATGGTCGTGGACTCGCACCTTGAGGATCCACACCACCATTGTTCGCGGTTGATTGGCCATACCATCAATACGCGCATTGAGTGTTGCAATGCTAGCATTGAGCTGTTGTAGTGTAGCATTTGTCTCTCGCAAACTTTCTTTCGATGTCGTCATTAATAGCATGACGGTGCTCATCCAACACCCTTGTAAGCTCTTCCTCACAACACAATCTTGCGCATTCAATTCCTCACCGCCATTGTTAGTAGGAGACAAAAGACAACACAAATGTATTATCCCTACCAACTACTAGGTGGTGGAAGGTGGAATTGTTGGAGATATGCCCTAGAGGCAATCATATTGATGATGATATTTCATTGTATCCATAATTTAATAAATGTTCCTTGAATATTGCCTTTGTGTTGATTAACAAGTATGTGACTTGTTTGTGAAACTCTTTACTTGTATGGTTATTCTAAAGTTGTCCCTAGTCGGAGTTCATGTGAGGACACACGTGAATGATGGATTAGCACATGTATCGGTTGATGACCATGTTTCACGAGTCATAGACATGGAGATGTCAAACCAATAATGTGGACACGTGTTTAGAACATGGGGTTGATCGACCCAACATGAGACATAGTAATTATTCTTATGGTTCTCTCTACACAATGTGTACGCCTTGTCCTTAGACTCGAGATTGTCGCATGTACTTGAGATGTGAATCGACCTACTTAGGGGCTATCAAACGCTACTCAGTGAATCGGGTAGTTATAAAGGTAGCTTTGGGTTTGTCATGAAGCATGCCGCGAGGCATGGTCACTCAAGATGGGATTTGCCTCTCTACCGAGAGATATCTCTGGCCCTCGAGTGATCGGATCCGTAAATGCATGGCCATGCTACTTAAGGTTAAGAGTTAACCTAGTAAGGGATTCCGGATCACAGGATCGAGAAAGAGTGGTCAGCTTGGAGCTCCACCGAATATCGTGAGGCAAAGGGATTGACATGTACATAACGTTGTGATGGTTCGTCCGATATGATCTTTACGTATGTTTAGGAGTTGGCACGCCTTGCTAGAGGCCGCTACCAACTATTGACCAAGTATGTGTACTCGCGTCATGTCTAAACATATGTGAACCATAGGTCACACACTTAGTAAGCTAAGCCTAGTGGATTGATCCGACTAGATCGGGCATTGAGTCCTAATGGGCCTCTATTTGAAGCCCATTATAAGGGACGCCTATAAAAGGAGGGTAGGGGCGCTGGTTGAGGGTTGAGTTTTCGTGACATCCCCAAACCACGGCGCCACCCTCCCACGCCCCTAGTCGCCGCGCGGATCTAGTAGTCCGGCGCAGCCGCTTCTCCCGCACGTGTGGATACCTTTGAAGGCGCCGACCGTGGCGTTGGGACGAACCGCAAGAAAGGAGCTGACGTGGACGCCACGACGAGGATGAGGAAGTAGTACGACTACTCGCCCCGACGCATCGCATCAACTTTGTACGACTACATCGCCCGACGCGCCGCATCAACTTCCGCACTCGCGCCTAGTGGTAAGACCGTGATCTATAAATCGCGGTGATCTTGGCTTTCTGGTAGAATTTTTAATTTGCGCCAGTGTAGCCTACCCGCTTCCCTACAGTGGTATCGTGAGCGTTGCTGTCATGTTATAGGTTCGGGTGATTTGCATATGGCGATATGTAATCGGCACGATCGATGTGATCGATTGTATAGTTACGTAATGGATTGGTGCGGTTTCCGTGATCATGCTGCTAAGGTCGTGAAACAACATACCCCTACCGGTCGATTCGCCATCGGGGTGGCAAGGACACGAAACCGGTTTGCGGCATGCGAAGATCAATATGATTGATCGAATCGAACCTAGATTAATAATCGATGTACCGTGATCATGCTGCTAAGGTCGTGAAACAACATACCCCTACCGGCCGGATTCGCCATCGGGGTAGACAGTGACACGTAAAACCGGTTGCGGCATGCGAAGATCAATATAATTGGTCGAATCGGAACAGTAGTCGATTTGTGGTAAATATGATTTGCCGATCAAAATCCTATGTAAAAATTGCATAGATTGATCGCGCGCTTCGAACCCCCATGGGGAAACCTCACCCCTATCCGGTAGATTGCGATTCTATGCATAAACTTGTTTTTGCAGGATGTATGTGACCAGTATGGCCTAATGTGTATGTGATGCATGTTTGTAATATTTGCATGACCTGCGTGTCGTGGGTACGGCAACACGGCTGGAGCTATTGTGTTGTCAAAGT
This sequence comes from Ampelocalamus luodianensis, assembly GCA_036346255.1. Taxonomy (NCBI): domain Eukaryota; kingdom Viridiplantae; phylum Streptophyta; class Magnoliopsida; order Poales; family Poaceae; genus Ampelocalamus; species Ampelocalamus luodianensis. The sequence continues at coordinate 16,644,549 of CM070632.1, read as the reverse complement.
ATTGTATTAACGGCCTGCGTGCCGACTTGTGATGATTCCTAGTATCCATGTATTTTATTACTAGCTGTTATGAGTAATAGCTTATAGTAGTACTCGGAGGACACATCACTTGGAGGGATGGCACACCTGAACCATGGAGATGGAGATCATCATGTTGGACAGATTCTATGGCGATGGAGATCACCATGAGAAAATGGGTCATACTGAGTCACAATTGTGTGAATGCTATTCCTATTGTTTTACTCCTATGCATGTTTGAATGGTAGAAGTATAGCGATCCCTCACAAAATGTTAAGTTAAACATATGCCCTCCCAATTAAACTTTGCACCATCCCATGTCTTGTAAATTGATGGTGGGTCTATAAAATTAGGGCACCATCAACTTTCCTTGACTAGATGAGTTTTGTATCGGATACTTACATGCATAAGGATTGGTGAACTTAACAAGGTTATCATAAAGGTTATGGGCCTTGGGGCATAAAGGTTGGGCGCCGGGGTATAGAGATGTCACCCAACAACAAGAGTCATATAGAGATATGATTAGCAAGGTGTTGCTTACCGAATTACCTTGTCTCCTAGCGGTGATGCAAAGCTCACTAGTAGACTCGTTAATTGCGGATCTTGAATCGCTAAGAATCAACAGAGGATGTTGATTTTAGTGGGAGTACATTCTATTAAATTTGTTTAATACAGATTTACTCTATCATGGTTTTATTTGTCTTAGTATTTTGCATTTCCTATTGTAGATCAATGGCATCTAGCAACCACGCACACCCTTTTGCTTTGCGATCGACTCTTGAGAAAGAGAAATTAAATGGAACAAACTATTCGGATCTGGTCCGTAACACGAGAATTGTTCTCAGGCGAGTATAAAAGGAAAACGTTCGTCACCCCAATCCCGTAAGAACACGCTAACAATGCGTCGCTTCGTTAAAAATGCCTACAAGAAAGCATGTGATGACTCTCTTGAGATTAGCCGTCTTATGCTTGCATGCATGGAACGACCTTCAAAAGCGTTTGAGGATCGAAGCGTATGATATGATCATAGCGCTTAAGGACATGTTCAGCATACAGTGCCAGGGTGAACGGTTCAATGTCTCTAAGGCTTTTTCGGAATGCAAGTTAAGTAAGGTGCACCAGAGGCCCACATGTGATCAAAATGGTTGGTTACAATCGGACTTTGGATAAACTTGGTTTTCCAATTGGCCAAGAGTTGGCAATCGATTTCATTTTAGCGCTCTTCCACCTAGCTATGGGCATTTCATTTAGAACTACCATATGCATGGGGCGATAAGGGCCTTAATGAGCTTTGTGGGATGCTCAAAAAAGCAGAGAGTGACATTAAGAAGTGTGCAGGCCTAGCCATGTGATGGTGTGTGAGAACAAGTCTAGCTTCAAGAAAAGGGTAAAAGCCATGACCAAAGAATAAGGGCAAGGTTAAAGATATGATCTCGGCCAACGCCTAAGCCTAATCTTTGGACTGGAGTCGAGACAAGATGCTTCTATTGTAAAGCGCCACTGGAAGAGCGCAAGAAGTACATGGATTCCGATGAATGCAAGAAGAAGGTCGGAAGTAAGACTTCCACCCATGGTACACTTGTCATAAATATTTTAGACATTTTCTCGCAGATTCTCCTATTAACTCTTTTTGGGTATAAGTGAAGCTCAAGAAACCCAAAGTGTTTTGGCCACTATCTCTTTTGGGTGCTAATTGAGGAGTTCAATCGGCAATTTGAGTACGGTTTATGTGAACACAACGATTAAACGCAAAAGGAACACGAGGATCAGCACTAAAAACAAAAACTCTAATGGATGAAAACTTAACTAAACGCACAAGAAATAATGATTAAACTACGGTTTGGTATTACAATTTTCGGTTTATTGGACGATAGGATAAAAACGAATCTAACTACTGTAAAGAAATTCTCACCGAGTAAACCTAGAATCGATGCCATATGATACGGGAAGGCCCGATCTTCTCGATGAGGAACCGTGGATAGTTGATGCGAAGTAGACGATGTCGCTAGCTGAACACTCGCGCAATGCACGAACCCTCAACTCTTCGAATACGCCCAAAACACACGGGTAGTTGTTCGTCGCGAGACCACGAACGACTAACGCCAAGTCCCCAATTCCCAATGGAACAGCGGCTGACCCCGAGTTGCAGAACAAACAATGGATCGCTAATTCTCTCTCAAAGTCCTCGCATGAACTCGTGTCGAAAGAACAAGCAATAGCTATGTTTCAATCTTATGCATAAACCGGTCTACCTCTATGGTGCGCCATGGGGGTTTATATAGCCTCCCACGCAAGCACAAAACTCGGATGAGCGATGGCAAAGTGCTACAAGAATCCGAAGTCCGACATCGTTCATTGCTACAAGATGTCAGAGTCCGATTATCGCTCACGTGAGCGAGAATCCGATTCAAAAACGTCCTACTTTAATTTGGAAATTTAAACTAGTCTCCTCTCGGTTCCCTTTGTATTGTGAGCTTTCCTTCTCTTAGCTTATGCGAATTTGTTCGATACACTTGATGCTTCTTTTGATGCCAATGTAACCCTTGTTGGCCACATGTGTTTCTCCTCCATGAATTTGTTCCGGCCTCCTCTCCTCCAAAGGCTTCACAATGTTCAAACTCGAGAATGCACAAAACATTTGCATGAGGTAATACCCAATTCTCATCAATGACAATAGAAGATTCATTAAGAAACAAAAGCACTGTTGATTTAGAAGTTTAGCTCTTGCTCTCGTCGGTGGACCAATATGCATACAGTACTTGAATTATTTGTAGGTCATGTATGGCGTCCACCTCATGTGTATGACCACCAATAGGGAAAGATGTATAAGTGTTAGGGATGCCTCATCATCCTCCCCTCTTGAAAAGGCGCTGCCTCGACGCTAGATCATCACCACCAAAGAAAGGTGATAAATCGGCAACATTGAAAGTAGAGCTCACGCCATAGTCATCGCGTAAAGCTCTATCTTGTAGGCATTGTCGTTGATCTTCGCAAGCACCTTGAAAGGTCCATCACCTCATGGCAAAGAATTTAGACTTGCGGCGTTCGAAAACGATCCTTGCGGTAGTGCACCCAAACCAAATCACTGGTTGAAAAATCATCTTCTTCCGTTTCTTATTCGCCTTCTCAAAGATAGGACTTGACCTTGCGCTCTATCTCCTCTTTTGTTTTGAGATGCAATTTCTTCACATACTCACCGCTTGGATGCCTCCATATGAACACGGTGTTGACTTGAAGTGGCGAGAAATCAAGCGCGTAAACGGTTTGAAACCATACACCACCTCAAAAGGACACAATGCGCAGAGGAGTGCACGGCCCGATTATAAGCGAATTCCACGGCGGCAAACAATCCTCCCACTCGCGCGATTCTTCTTGATCATGGTCCAAGTAGCATCGAAAGTGTGCGGTTCACCACCTCCGTTTGACCATCGTTTGGGGATGACAAGTCGTCTTTGAATAACAACTTCGTCCCCGCCACCCCAAAGTGTCTTCCAAAAGTAGCTCATGAACTTCACGTCACGACCGACACAATAGTGCGTGGCACGCCATGTAGCCTCACGATCTCCTGAAAAACAAGTTAGCAATATGCGACGCATCGTCGCTCTTGTGGCACGGAATAAAGTGTGCCATCTTTGAAAAACGATCCACAACGACAAAAACAGAATCACTCCTCTTAGTTCTAGGTAATCCTAAAACAAAATCCATACTAATATCCTCCCATGGTGCATTGGGAGCAGTAGAGGGTATACAAACCGTGGATTCAATTTTGATTTCGCTTTGTGGCAAGTAATGCATCGTTGCACATACTCTCTACATCTCGCCTCATCTTAGGCCAATAAAAGTGATCGCCAAAGATAGATAACGTCTTCTCACGCCCAAAATGTCCCATCAACCCACTCGCATGTGATTCCCGCAGTAATAGCAAACGCACGAGGAGTCCTGGAACGCATAATTTGTTAGTGCGAACAAAAACCCATCATGGATGTGAAATTTATCCCACCTTTTCCTCTTTGCAATGTGCATAAGGAACGGAAAATCATGGTCATGAGCATATAAATCACGCAAACTCTCTAAACCAGAACTTGCACTCCTAATTGAGTTAAAAGCACACTTTTCCTAGAGAGCATCAGCTACTACATTTTCCTTTCCCTTCTTATATTTTACAATGTAAGGAAACGACTCAATGAATTCGACCCATTTGGCATGTCTACTGTTCAGTTTGCTTGGCCCTTTAAATACTTTAATGCCTCATGATCGGAATGAATAATAAACTCTTTAGGCCATAAATAGTGTTGCCAAGTTTCTAACGCACGCACTAAAGCATAAAGCTCTTTGTCATAGACCGGATAATTCAATTGAGCACCATTCAGTTTCTCACTAAAATAAGCTACCGGTCTACCCTCTTGCATTAAAACACCGCCAATACCCAATCCACTAGCATCACACTCAATTTCAAAAATTTTAGTGAAATCAGTAAAACAAGCAACGGTGCTTGATCAAGCGTTTCTTAAGTTCACAAAAGCATTGTCTTGCGCTACCCCCACACAAATTCAACACCCTTTTAGTAAGTTCATTCAAAGGGGCAGCTATGGTGCTAAAATCCTTCACAAAGCGATAAAAACCAAGCGAGACCATGAAAGCTCTAATCGACTTACATTCACAGAGTTGGCCAATTTTTAATCGCTTCAATTTTAGACTCATCTACTTCAACTCCCCAGTGCGAAACAACATAGCCCAAAAAGATGACACGATCTTTGCAAAGGTACACTTCTCTAAGTTACCGAATAACCTAGCCTCACGCAAAACTTGTAGAACCTGTCTAAGATGGTCTATGTGTTCCGATTCGGCATGATCAGAATCGAATATCATCAAAGTACACAACCACAAATTTACCAATCAAATGCCTTAAAACATGATTCATTAAGCGCATGAATGTACTAGGTGCATTAGTTAAACCAAAAGGCATGACTAACCACTCATACAACCCAAATTTTGTTTTAAATGTCGTTTCCACTCATCCCCTTCATGCATCCTAATTTGATGGTAACCACTGCGCAAATCTATCTTAGAAAAATATGACACCACTCAATTGTCTAGCATATCATCTAAGCGTAGGTATAGGATGACGATATCGAATTGTGATATTATTAATCGCCGACAATCCACGCACATACGCCATGAACCATCTTTCTTAGGAACTAAAATAACAGAACAAAGACAAGGGCTTAAGCTTTCACGTACATACCCTTTGAGAGAAGCTCTTGTACTTGTTTCTGAATTTCCTTTGTTTCCTCGGGATTGAGTGCAGACGGTGGTCGGTTCGGCGCAAATGACGCCCCGAATCAAGTCGATCTTATGTTCTATCCCACGAATTGGTGGTAGCCCACCGGTACCTCGCTTGGAAAGACGTCATTTGAAGTCTGCAAAACACAAGCAACACCACTAGGAAGAGAAGACAAGTCGTGAGTCGAAGCAAGGCGTCTTTGTACAATAGTACAAAGTGCACCAAATTGGGATCTTCGCTGAATTCTCTCATTTCGATTTGGTGGCTAACATCACTAAATTCTTCTCTCGCTCTTTGCGTCTCAACGCATCTCAATTTTCTCGCATTGAAGAATTCACAATGCATTGCGGTGTAAGGGGCTTCAAGATGATATCCATATTATTCCATCGAAATGTGTAGCGATTTGTACGCCCACCATGAACAGCAGAACGGTCATATTGCCATGGCGCCCCAAGAGCAAGTGACACACCGTCATAGGCACAACATCGCAGTCCACGGTGTCGGTGTACTTCCCAATAGAAAACGCCACACGCACCATATAGTTCACCTTCACTTCCTCTTTGTCGCCAACCATTGCACATGATAAGGACGTGGATGCGGCAAGTACTTCAAACCCAACTTATGACACATATCCTTGCTAGCCAAATTGTGACAACTTCCGCCATCAATGATCACTTTGCGCACCTTACCCTTATCAAGCTTCGCCAAGTCCAAACAAATTGCACCGCCGTTCGAGTGACGGCGATGGCATCACACTAAGCACCTTGGGCGTGCAAACAATGGAATCTTGCCGCTGTTAGGAAACTCAGATCGCACTCACATTGTTCTATGTCATCGTGTGCAAGGCGGTTTGCGCATCAAAGCGACTCGTCATCACTAGTGAAACATAACCGCCATCCTCGGTGATAAGCATAGTTCGACATTTGGCATCCCTTCAAAATGGCCAACACCCTTGCACTTGTGGCAAATGATGTCACGTGAACGCCCTGTTGACCCCATAGACGAGGTCGCACTAGCGTGGGCGCCGCAGTTGACGCACCGGTTTGGTGTACTCTCCGACTTCTTACTTATGGAACTGCGCGATTGCCGAATTGCTTCCGCCGGAGTGCTCTTGTTTGGGTTTGTTGTTATATGGCTGTCTGGATCGGTCAAGGACGTGAACGGGTAGCGAACCGTGCATCTTCAATCACTTGTCGCCGGCCGGCGTGCTTGGTGCAACTCAATCATATCATTATAGGGATGGTGATTGACAATGCGCTGACAAGATGATTCATGCCGGCTAGAAATCTCGCCATGGTATGTTCTTCATTCTCGCGGACATCCGCATGTATCATGATAGTTTCCATCTCCTTATGATATTCATCAATTGACCTCATACCTTGTCGCACCACAACTTCTCAAATAGTGAGCGCTTGTAGTGGCGTAGGTACAAAGCGTGCCCGCAAATGTCGCTTCATCCGCTCCCGGTGATAATCGGCAACTCATGGCGCCCATGCGCTATTTAATGAATCGCTCCCACCAATGTGTAGCATAATCATCAAGCCATTGGAAGCAAGCAATGCTTCTTCTCATTGGAATAGTTGTTCATCCGAAACAACTTATCCACCTTCAGCTCCCAAGTGAGGTATTGCTCCACATCCGTACTCACCCGAAAATATAGGAAGAGTAAATTTGGGCTTAGCGACAAAATCGCGCGCTGCCGCCGTGTCGACGCTGCACGTTGTTGCGATGGTGGCGCCGGTCATCGTAGTCGCCGACGGAAATCGTCATCCCATTGCTCGGCCTCATCGGCCATGCTACGAGGTGCACGATGCACACCTCCTCCGTGGACACCCGTGGTGCGCCCACCCGCCGCCGCTGTTCTCGCCACGCCCATGAGCTCGGAGGCGCGCGCGGCTGCCATCCCCACGTTTACGGCACCGCCATGCGACGCGCTGCCGCTGTCGCCGCTCCTCATCCACACACGAATAGCACGCTCATCCTCGGTCTCATTGTGCAAAACGGCCGGAGGGCGTGCACACTCGTGTCATCACTTCGCGCACTTCACGTGATTGTGTTGAGCGAACATGGCGCGTAGATCCGTGAAGTTATTGTTGATGGCCGACGCAATTGTGTGACCTCCTCCCGAGGGTGTTCATCCATCAACTTCCCGAAGTTCATCGCGCACGCCATTGTCACCATCTTGAAGTTGTTTTTGTAGCATCTCGCGAAGCGAGTGTACTGGCCCACGTAATGTAAGCGCCCGGATTAGGTGGATCCTCCGTGACCGACATAGCAACAACTCACAAACAAGAAACGAGGTTATATCGGGTTAGTAAAACAAACGCTCTCGCTACTATGCTTGCAACTCACATCACGAAAACAAGACAAGCTTACTGTTCCAAAGTGAATCAAGGCGGCAAACGCAGCGAGACAACGAACGACCTTAACCCGGTAATGTAGGAACGTAACCAAGAGCAAGGGAATACACAAACGGGTGTAGGTGGAGCTTGGACAGGTATGTGTATATCCTATGCAATCTGATATTCAAGGTATTGTAAAGCTAAGTAATGATCCAAGCTAGAGTATTTTGCCTATGTGCTGATCCAAAAGGTTTAAGCAAAGTGTATGAACGCACAAAAAAAGATAAATGTGACTTAATGCAAACAAAGGAATGAGCTAGTGAGAGACAAACTGAAAATGAGATGAAAACTAGCTCGTTTTTGCACCAAGTACTATGAGAGACGCTAGCCAATTGCAAAGATATCAATGTTAGGGCACAAGATTGCTCAAATAGATTAAATACACAATCTGAAATTGTGGACTAAGGTTTACTCTTCCCAATTTCGCCACCCCTTTTGTTTGTTTTTTCCTCAAACCGCATGAACAAAGCTCTTCGCCCTTCACTATTAAGGAAACCGAAGGAAAAAATTTGGTACTAGTATTTGCGGGTTTGATCTTTTTGTTTTTTTTAATACCTTTTCAAGCCGTGGCTTTTTCTTGTAACCGCCGCCTTTTCCTCTTTTCTTATTGCAATGGTCGAAATAGGGTTCGCTCCCCTCTTAATTGCACAAGTCTCACAATTCAACAACGTAAATAAACCAAAGAACAACCCTAGTGCAATGTACAAAAGCTAGTCTCAAGGATGAAAGGATATAAGTGAAGCTCAAGAAACCCAAAGTGTTTCGGTCACTATCTCTTTTTGGGTGCTAATTGAGGAGTTCAATCAGCAATTTGGTACGGTTTATGTGAACACAACGATTACAACGCAAAAAGGAACACAGGATCAAAGACTAAAAACAAAAACTCTAATGGATGAAAACTTAACTAAACGCACAAGAAATAACAGATTAAACTACGTTTTGGTATTACAATTTTGGTTTATTGGACGATAGGATAAAAACGAATCTAACTACTGGTAAAGAAATTCTCACCGAGTAAACCTAGAATCGATACCATATGATACGGGAAGGCCCGATCTTCTCGATGAGGAACCGTGGATAGTTGATGTGAAGTAGACGATGTCGCTATTGAACACTCGCGCCAATGCACGAACCCTCAACTCTTCGAATACGCCCAAAACACACCGGGTAGTTGTTCGTCGCGAGACCACGAACGACGAACGCCAAGTCCCCAATTCCCAATGGAACGACGCTTGACCTCGAAGTTGCGTAACAAACAATGGATCGCCTAATTCTCTCTCAAAGTCCTCGCATGAACTCGTGTCGAAAGAACAAGCAATAGCTATGTTTCAATCTTATGCATAAATTGGTCTACCTCTATGGTGCGCCATGGGGTTTATATAGCCTCCCACGCAAGCACAAAACCTGATGAACGAAGAACCGAGTGCTACAAAGAATCCGAGTCCGACATCGCTCATTGCTACAAGATTCGAGTCCGACATCGCTCACGTGAACGAATCCGATTCAAAAACGCCCTACTTTAATTTGGAAATTTAAACTAGTCTCCTCTCGGTTCCCCTTGTATTGTGAGCTTTCCTTCTCTTAGCTTGCGAATTTGTTCGATACACTTGATGCTTCTTTTGATGCCAATGTAACCCTTGTTGGCCACATGTGTTTCTCCTCCATGAATTTGTTCCCGCCTCCTCTCCTCCAAAGGCTTCACAATGTTCAAACTCGAGAATGCACAAAACATTTGCATGAGGTAATACCCAATTCTCATCAATGACAATAGAAGATTCATTAAGAAACAAAAGCACTGTTGATTTAGAAGTTTAGCTCTTGCTCGTCAAGTGGACCAATATGCACTACGTACTTGAATTATTTGTAGCGTCATGTATGGCGTCCACCTCGATATGTGTATGACCACCAATAGGGAAAGATGTATAAGTGTTAGGGATGCCCTCATCATACGCTCTAGAAACGGCAGCTTTCACACTTAATAGGTACCGTCTAAATCCGTAGTTAAGACACCATATGAGATATGGTGGAAGAGTCACAGTTTGTCTTTTCTAAAGATTTGGGGATGTGAGGCGTTTGTCAGTTTACTGATCTGACAAGCTCACACCCAAGTCGGATAAATGCATTTTTCGTGGGATATCCGAAGGAAACCTTTGGATATTACTTCTACAACCGACTAGAGGGCAAAGTGTTTGTCGCTCGAAGTGGTGTTTTCCTAGAGAAAGAGTTTCTCAACAGGGAGACAAGTGGAAGAACGGTGTAGCTTGAAGAGGTTCAAGATGAACCAATCGGGGAAGACTCGACGAATGATGCCCATGTGGCGAACAAGTTGAGGAACCCATGGCAAAGGAAGCACCACCACCACGAAGGTGGAAGGCTCGCAATGCGCGAGATATATTATTGTTAGACAATGATGAGCCTACGACCTATGCGGAAGCAATGATGAACCAGACTGAGAAATGGCATAGTGCCATGAGATCCGAGATAGCTTCCATGGGAGACAATCAAGTTTGGAATTTGGTTGACCTACCTGATGGTGTTAAAACCATAGAGTGCAAATGGATCTATAAAAGGAAGATTGATATGGATGGAAATGTTCATATCCATAAAGCTCGACTTGTCGCAAAGGTTTCGGCAAGTTCAAGGAGTTGACTACGATGAGACTTTCTCACTGTGAAGCGATGCTTAAATCAATACGGATCATTCTAGCTATTCTTTGCATATTTCGACTATGAGATATGGCGATGGATGTCAAAACGGCTTTCCTTAATGGAAATTTAACCGAGGATTTGTATATGACACAACCCGAGGGTTTTGTCGATCCAAATAATGCTAGAAAAGTATGCAAACTTCAAAAATCCATTTATGGATTGAAGCAAGCATCTCGGAGTTGGAACATTCGTTTTGATGAAGTGGTCAAAGGGTTTGACTTCATCAAAACGAAGAAGAATCTTGTGTTTACAAGAAGACAAGTGGGAGCTCACTCGTATTTCTAATCTTATATGTAGATGACATATTACCGATTGGAAATGATATTCCTATGCTCGAGTGCATTAAGACCTCACCGAAAAATAGTTTCTCAATGAAGGACTTAGGGAAGCGGCATATATTTTGGGTATTAAGATCTATAGAGATAGATCAAAAGGCTAATAGGATTAAGCAGTACTTACATTGACAAAGTGTTGAAACGGTTCAACATGGAGGAGGCAAAGAAAGGGTTCTTGCCCATGTCTCATGGCATAAATCTTGGCAAGACTCGGTGTCCTTCGACAACCGATGAGCGAGATCGCATGAGTAAGATTCCATATGCTTCGCCATTGGATCTATCATGTATGCTATGATGTGCACTCGCCGAGATGTTTCCTATGCTCTAAGTGTTACGAGCAGATACTCAGTGATCGGTGAGAGTCATCGGACAAGCGATTAAAAACATCCTCAAGTATTTGAGAAGAACTAAGGATGTGTTCCTAGTCTACGGAGGTGAGGAAGAGCTCGTTGTAAATGGTTACACCGATGCAAGCTTCCAAACCGACAAAGATGATTACAAATCGCAATCGGGTTTTGTGTTCCTTTTGAACGGTGGTGCGGTAAGTTGGAAGAGTTCCAAGGGGAGATCGTTGTCGACTCTACAACGGAGGCCGAGTACATTGCGGATTACGGCGGCAAAGGAAGGTGTTTGGATAAGGAAGTTCATAAGCGAACTAGGTGTGGTTCCTAGTGCGTGCGATCCTCTGGATCTTTCTTCGTGATAACAGTGGGGCCATTGCGCAAGCCAAGGAGCCGAGAATCACCAAAAGAACAAACACATATGCGGCGGTTTCATCTCATTCGAGAGATCCTTAATCGAGGAGATTTAAAGATATGCAAAATACACACGGATTTGAATATTTGAGATCCTTTGTGAAACCTCCCTGACCTAAGCATGAGGCGCACACAAGAGCTATGGGTATTAGATATCTTCTAGATTGACTCTAGTGCAAGTGGGAGATGTTGGAGATATGCCTAGAGGCAATCATATTGATGATGATATTTCATTGTATCCATGATTTAATAAATGTTCCTTGAATATTGCCTTTGTGTTTATTAACAAGTATGTGACTTGTTTGTGAAACTCTTTACTTGTATGGTTATTCTAAAGTTGTCCCTAGTCGGAGTTCATGTGAGGACACACGTGAATGATGGATTAGCACATGTATCGGTTGATGACCATGTTTCACGTGTCATAGACATGGAGATGTCAAACCAATAATGTGGACACATGTTTAGAACATGGGGTTGGATCGACCCAACATGAGACATAGTAATTATTCTTATGGTTCTCTCTACACAATGTGTACGCCTTGTCCTTAGACCACGAGATTGTCGCATGTACTTGAGATGTGAATCGACCTACTTAGGGGCTATCAAACGCTACTCGTAATCGGGTAGTTATAAAGGTAGCTTTGGGTTTGTCATGAAGCATGCTGCGAGGCATGGTCGGTCGAGATGGGATTTGCCCCTCTCTACCGAGAGATATCTACGGGCCTCGAGTGATCGGATCCGAAATGCATGGTCATGCTACTTAAGGTTAAGAGTTAACCTAGTAAGGGATTAGGATCACGGATCGAGAAAGAGTGGTCAGCTTGGAGCTCGACCGAATATCGTGAGGCAAAGGGATTGGCATGTACATAACGTTGTGATGGTTCGTCCGATATGATCTTTACGTATGTTTAGGAGTTGGCACGCCTTGCTGAGGTCGCTACCAACTATTGACCAAGTATGTGTACTCGCGTCATGTCTAAACATATGTGAACCATAGGTCACACACTTAGAAGTGAAGCCTAATTCGGATTGGATCCGAATTAGGCGGGCATTGAGTCCTAATGGGCCTCTATTTGTAGAAGCCCATTATAAGGACGTCTATAAAAGGAGGGTAGGCGCTGGTTGAGGGTTGAGTTTTTCGTGACATCCCCAAACCCCGGCCGCCACCCTCCCATGCCCTAGTCGCGCGCGGATCTAGTAGTCCGGCGGCGCGCCGCCTCCCGCACGTGTGGATACCTTTGAAGGCGCCGCATCCGTGGCGTTGGGACGAACCGCAAGAAAGGAGTCAGACGTGGGACGCCACGACGAGGATGAGGAAGTAGTACGACTACTGCGCCGACGCATCGCATCAACATGGTACGACTACACCGCCCGACGCGCTTTGCATCAACTTCCCGCACCGCGCGTCTAGTGGTAAGACCGTGATCTATAATCGCAGTGATCTTGGTTTACGGGTAGAATTTTTAATTTGCGCTAGTGTAGCCTACCCGCTTCCCTACAGAATCACACACTCTGCCGCCTTACCAAGCTCTTATGAATTTCTTACCAAATTGCAAACAGTGGTCCGACGGAGAGGGTGGGATGTATGATCACGGCGGAGGCGAATGCGAGGATCCAAATCGAGGCCAAAAGTACGTGGAGCTCTGACAGCAATGTTTAGTAGCAAGGAGCAGCAATAATGAAATCAGATTAGCAATGTTAAATCAAAGTCCACAGACTCGCCACGCTTCTTTGGTCCAAACGCGCTCCTAGCACTAGCTCAAGCAAGCCGAAAGATAGGGTAGATACAAGCTCAAAGAACAAAGTTGCAAAGCAACCGTTATCTCTCAGGTGGTCGTGGAGCTCTGGTGGGTTGTCGAGACCAAGCGAGGGTGGTCGTGAGCCAACCGAGGTGGTCTCTTTTTCTTTTGATTCTCTTTTCTTTCTTTTTCTTTTTGATTCTTTCTTCTTCTTCTTCTTTTTTTGACTGACGAAACCCAACCTAGGATTCCTTTTTTTTTGCGCAAGTGACCTTGACTCACAACCCTTCAAAACCCTTTTTCAGGCCTAAGGATAGATATAGGTCACAAACTTTTTCCGGAGAGTAGGGGTAATATAGGTCTCTCTCTCTCTCTCTCTCTCTCTCTGAACTTTGGCTATCTCTGTTTCGGCTATGGGATTTCTTCTCGGTCCTTGTTGGGTCGGACACGATATGATGAGTGTGTAGGTGTCCGAGAGCAACCAGAAACAGATAGACTTGTCGGGGGCGAATACTCGAGCAGGTGGTCGAACCCGAGAAGGTGGTCAAACTCGAGTAGGTGGTCGAATCCGACGAGGTGGTCGAACTCGATGTAGGTGGTCGAATCCGACTGGGTGGTCGAATCCGAGTAGGTGGTCGGAAGGGAATGTTAGCTCGAGTAAGTGGTCGGATGGGGGGTGGTGTCACGAGTAAGTGGTCGGATGGGGGTGGTGACTCAATTCTCGGCTATAGCAGACAAACCCTAATTGCAACGGATGCAACAAAGGACAAGCCGAGATACACGATGACCAAAACAGCAAAGACGCGATGCTAGAAACTAGATCACGACGACTAGACCAGCAACAAAGACACCGACGATGGACTCGAACTCAACAACGCGAATATCAAAACAAAATTGCGAAAGGCACAACGTGGTTTGGACAATGAAAGACTAAGATCTAAAACTTTTTGTAGGGCAATTTTCGGACTATAGGTGATGGAAAACAACTAACAAAGGGGATAAACGAGATTACCTAACGGGCAACCTTCGCTCGATACCAAATGATGAGACTACGGCGGCCGATCTTCCGATAGGTTCGATTGATTTAAATCGTGAGGACGTTGACGCTTTGAGGCTTTCGACCAGCGATCGTCACCTGCGCAATTCGCTACACCCGCACGATCGTCGTTATCGACCACGCCGACGCGATCGACCTTACCACGAAGGTTATTGTCCCGCAAGCAATCAAGCAACTCACAAGAACAAAGAAGATGCAATCTGAATTGTATTGCGAATATGAATGAAGTTCACAATGTGGGGTTCCTCAAACCGATAAACGGTGAAACCGCAAAGTGGCGAATAATCTAAGAAAACCCAACCCTACACTGTGGCGGCTGTTGTATATTTATAGGGGGGGTAACGTGAGGGTTGACCTAGGTTGTGCGACCATGGGGAGAGGCGTACACAACCTAGGCATTGACCCCGACACGCTTACAAGGCCCTATTAGGCCTAAAACGGTGTCGCAGCACCTAATGACCGGTCGTAGAGTGTGAGACCTAGTCGTAGTAATCGACCGATCAGTCGTAGGCCGCGAACCTTGTCGAGGAGCTTGAGATGTGGTCGTAGCGTTGGTCGGTTCAGTCGAGCGCCGCGAACCTAGTCGAGGATCTTGAGACTTGGTCGTAGCGCCGCGTGGATCGGTCGTAGGGCTTGTAGACACAGTCGAGACCTTGGGGATCCATTATTCCTAAGTAACAACAGATCACAATTATTAGGTAGTATACCATTCGCATAGATAAATTATTAGCACCTAGAAACGAGCTCACCTCATAATTTAAGTGAAGTGCACGAGCTCTTGTCATAGGGCCTTGTAGTTTCGCAACTGGATCCGTAGGATTTTGTGTAGTGTGTGTATCCGAAGGAGTGATGTCCTCATCAGTATTACACCAAGCCATATTATGTGAAGTAGCGATGTTCCATCATGGCAAAACATATATAGCAAGCTAAAGCCAACAGAGCAATAATCTGAGTTGAAATAAAGGCTTAGCATGTAAAGATGTTGAAGATCATAGTTTAACTAAAGGTATCCAAAAAGGAGTCAAGCCATGTCTATAAGCAAAATGGAACCCAGAATTTAGACAAAGAGTCAATTTTGAGCATTTTGAGTGCAATTATGAATCAATTTGTTCAAGCAAGTGGAATTTTAGCACATTTTAGCACTTTGCTGAAAGACTTTAGGTTTTATCTTAGTAAAGCAAGTCCTGGACTAGGAGCCATCCACAACTGCCTCCTAAGCTTCAACCAAAAGATAAATTTGTTTTCTTAGCAATGTGCTAGATCTCAAGCCTTGCCGCGACCATCCCAAGCAAGAAAGCTTAAGAGAGTGATCTAGGTCATCCAAAACTCCCCCTGAGTTCAAGCCTAGTACAATGGCAAGCCGTCTCATGAGAAAGAATTGGTGAAATCAGTTTTTTCGCACATAAAAGCTTATAATTTTTCATTTGCTTGACTCAGCTCATTTCAAAACTCATACCAGATTCAAGACTCAATTAAGCGTATATGACATGGCGTGAATCATAAGAGGATCACTATAGCAAAACTAGTCACAAGATTCAAGAAGTTATGTTTTGATTCAAATTTCTCACAGATAATAAAACTATCACGGCAAAAACTAAGCTACATATGAAAAGCCATAACAGAAGTCTTAGCACACTAACACAAGACATGGCAAGGTATAAGGTATGAAATCAATTCATACAAGGATAATAATCAAAGCTCCATGAAATTATATTACAATGCAAGTTGTAGAAATGAAAATGCATTATGATACAATGAATGCAAAAGAGCAAAACTCCCCCTCAAAACAGGCCAAGAGGACTAATAACCCCTAACTCTCCCCGCAAAGTAGCAAAACGAGAAGAATCAAGAGCCTTAGTGAAAATATCAGCAACCTGCTGCTCAGACTCAACAAAATGAAGCACAACATCACCTTTCTCAACATGGTCTCTAAGAAAATGATATCGAATATCAATGTGCTTGGATCTAGAGTGTTGCACTGGGGTTTTGGCAATGTTGATGGCACTCGTGTTATCACAGAAAAGAGGAACACTATCCAAAAATAACCCATAGTCCCGCAAAGTAGACAAGATCCAAAGAACCTGAGAGCAACTGCTTGCTGCAGCTACATACTCGGCCTCGGCAGTGGACTGTGCAACAGAAGATTGCTTTCGAGAAGACCAAGAAATAAGAGATGTGCCCAAGAAATGACAAGTGCCAGAAGTACTCTTCCTATCCACTCTACACCCCGCAAAATCAGCATCAGAAAAAGCCCGAATAGAGAGAGAGCAGAATCAGAAGAAAACCAGAGTCCAAAGTCAAGAGTGTCCTGAAGGTACCTGAATATACGCCGCACTGCTTGACGATGAGAAGCACGAGGAAGCTCGAAATCGAGCGCACGCACACACAACAATTGTATGTCCGGCCTCGACGCTGTGAGGTAGAGGAGGGAGCGATCATGCTGCGGTACTCCTTCCGATCCACGGGTTCTCCATCCTCATCGGGGTCCAAAGACGGTGGTTGTGGCAATGAGAGTAGACATTGGTCTCATCGCTCCCATGTCAAAGCTACCAAGAAGGTCCTTTGTATACTTACTCGATGAATGAAAATGCCTTCTTTCAGTTGCTTGACTTGAAGACTAAGGAAGAAGGTCAATTCTCCCATCATGCTCATCTCGAACTCCCTGCTCATAGAATCTGAAAATCTGGACACCAAAGCATGAGAAGAACCACCGAATATGATATCATCCACATAAATCTGAACCAATAAAAAGTCACTGCCATGCCTGAGAGTGAACAAGGTTTTGTCAACCATTCCCATTTTGAACTCATTATTAAGCAAGAAACTCTTAAGCCTATCATACCAAGCTCTAGGGGTTTGCTTCAATACATACAAGGCTTTGGAGAGTTTAAAAACATGATTTGGGAACTTGTGATTTTCAAAGCAAGGTGGTTGCTTGACATAGACTTCTTCTTCTATGAAACCATTAAGAAAAGCACTTTTGACATCCATTTGAAAAAGTTTAAAACCCTTAGAAGATGCAAAAGCTAGCAAAATACGAATGGCTTCTAATCTGGCTACAGGAACAAAGGTCTCTTCAAAATCTAAGCCTTCTACCTGGGAATAACCTTGAGCTACAAACCTAGCCTTGTTGCGAACTACCAACCCATCCTCACTTTGCTTGTTTTTGAAAACCCATTTTGTTCCAATTACATTATGATTAGGTGGAAATTCAACTAAGGTCCAGACTTTGTTTCTTTCAAAATTTTCAAGTTCTTCATACATGGCATTGACCCAAGAGGAATCAGATAAAGCATGGGTGACATCTCGGGGTTCAAAAGACGCGACAAAGGCAGAATGTGCATGAGAATCAGAAGAAATAAACCTGGAGCGAGTGACTCGCTCATTGAGATTCCCAATCATCTGCTCAGGCGGATGACGTCGCTGGATGTGAAGAGGAGCTCTGGTGTAGAAGTGGCCTCTACCTCATGGATTGTGGAGGTAGGAGCAGAGCCACTCATGTCGTCAGTGAAGATAGGAGGAGGTTGCTCAGCTGAAGCTGGAGTAGTGGAAGCAGGCTTTCCAACCATCTCAGAAGGGACTTGAGGATGGATTGGGTCCTCATCCTCAGAGTCATCATCGACGAAGATGCTTTCTCGAATACCGTAAACCTGTGTACCTGCAGCATCGGGTCTAGTACCAGGACTAGCCTCATCAAAAGTGACTTCAAGTCTCAACAATTTTGTTTGTATCCAAATTAAACACACGATAGCCACGAGAATGAGCAGGATATCCAAGAAATATGCCATCAGAACATCTTGACTCAAATTTATCCAAATTACCATGTTTAAGAATGAAGCATTTACAGCCAAAAATCTTGAAATGAGAGACTTTAGGCCTATGACCAAATATAAGCTCATAAGAAGTCTTGCCAATCACAGATCTCAAGAAAACCCTATTAGAGACATAACAAGCAGTAGAGATCGCCTCAGCCCAAAACCTCCTAGGTGTGGAATGCTCATCTAACATGGTTCTAGCCATCTCTACAAGGGTCATGTTCTTTCTCTCTACAACGCCATTCTGCTGCGAAACTCTAGGAGAAGAAAACTGATGCTCAATTCCGCTATCAGTGCAGAAAGTGGCAAAAGAAGAGTTCTTGAATTCTGTCCCATTGTCACTCCTAATGACTTTCAATGCTCTAGGAAGATCAACAGCTAGTCTAAGGACCAATTCTCTAAAAAATCCAAAAGCCTCGTCCGTAGAAACTAGAAAATAAACCCATGAATACCTGGAGAAATCATCCACAATCACAAGCACATACCATTTCCCACCTGTAGACTGAACTCTAGAAGGGCCAACAGTGTCTAAGTGTAAGAGTTGACTAGGTCCATCAGTCATCACTAAAGTAAGAGGTGGATGAGAAGCAGAAACCATCTTACCATGTCTACAGGGAGCGCACACTAGGTCTCTAATGACCTTGACCTAGGCAAACCTCTAATCAAATCCTTGCTCGACTCTAGTCAAGTGGTCAAAATCTATGTGTCCAAGTCTCGATGCCATAAGACTAGATCATGAGAATCGAAGCTACAAGACATCTAGAATCGAAGCGAAGAGACACTGAAATCGGCACTAAAGATCCTCTCAAACCTAGTGATCCCAAAGACATGCTCACCTAAGGAGTCCAAAACTCTACACTCACCACTCTTAAACCTTACCTCGGACCCTCATCAAGCGGTGAGAAAGCAGATAGCGATTATAACTCGACTTACTTACCAAAGCGGCGTCCTTAAGCATGAACTTGTTGTTGATGCGCATCGTGCTTTAGTCATCACGGTCCGGTAGAAGCATCCCCAAATGTGATCAACTCATTGCGGATGCACGTGTGAGGAGGAGAACCATCTAGAATCTCCGGTCATGTGTCGAGAACATTCGAGTCAACAAGCCATATGTCCTCCTTCCTCGCACGCACGGACCTCGCCGGATCATTTGAAAAGGTCGTAAATGCCGTTGGAGGAGTCGGCGTCGTGGTGTCCCTAGCCATGAAGCACATCTTTGGTGAAATCTCGGTCTTCTTCTTGCTATAGGAGTCATCCTCGTCATCCTCCGTCCCCGAGTCCACATCGCTCATATCAACACTCTCAAGAGCGGCAAGGACCCGGCTGACGAACTTGCGATAGTTGGGCTTCTTTGCTTTTGCATCCTTAGCTTGAGGATGCCTCCGAGGGTTCTTTTCCTCCTTGCCCTTCAGCTTGGGGCATCTGGACCGAATGTGATTTGGCTCGCCACACTCAAAGCAGGTTACAGGGCCTCCTCTCCTCCTATTCCTCACTTTGTTATATGCTCGAAAATCCGGTGGATAGCAGGGCTAAATCATCCTCAGGTATCCTCTCAAGTTGCTCATCGCTCATAGAGTGCCAAGCAGACAAAGAAAAGCCAGATGAGCTAGAGTCCAAAGAATCGAAAGAGCTTCCCTTGGGTGGGTCAACCACTAAAGCCATCGACTCTGTCTTGGGGAGATGCGAGATAAAGTCAATCTCATGCGTCTTCAACCTCGAGTAGAGCTTATCCATGGTAAGCTCACTCATGACAGTATTGTCATTTATGGAAGTGATCTTCATCCCCCAAACTCTCACATCAAGAGCACCCAAAAGCTGGCGTGCATTCTCAGACTCAATGAAAACAAGATCCACAGGCACAAGATCATGCGAATCTTGGAGAACCTCCCCAGACTCATCTAAAGATTCACGGGCCTTTGCTCGATCTTTGAGTATGCTTTCTTGAGTTGGTTCTGTCTCATTTCCTTGATCGCATGAGAACCCTCGTGATAATCACAGAGTCCTCCGGATCTCATGAGCGGACCTAAAATGAGCAACACGCTCAAACTCGGATCGACTAAGCCCTTAAATCGAAAATTTGAGCCTTGCTATTAGCCTCAACATCCGGAGTGATGACATCGTCATCTACCGGCACAACATATGGATTTTTGACTTTAAGCCAAATAAGCGTGCCCTTGAGCCTCGATGTAAGCTTGCATACGAGCCTTCGAAGAAGCAAAATCAGATCCATCAAAGATATGAGGTTTGATTGAATACTTGTCGATCGCCATTGCTCCAAAGACCGGTTAAGATCTATGAGAAGAGCTAACCGGCTCGATACCAATTGTAGGACCGGAAAGGCGACTAGAGGGGGTGAATAGGAGCTTTATCAATTTTTCGCTTTAAGATCGGATTCAAACATACACTGACTCAATAGCTATAGAAACTATGAAGATCAATATATATAAGCATAGCGAAGTCTTGAGGCGAATCCCTTTCAAACCCCAAAAGAAACGATAAAAACACAAAAATCGGCCTAATGAACAGTATCAAATGTTAGACCGGTGAGCGATGTGCGGTCGATCGGTGAGCAATACACACGTCGGGCCAGGTGAGCGAAAAATCAAGACGAAACGATAATTCAGACGATTTTGAAATCGAAAATTGATCCAACTTTTATCTACAACTCCAAACTTCATGAAACTTGAAACATACCTTCCTAAGGATATTAGGAACCTATTCCAAGCAACGATTTAGAAGATCCACATCAAAGTTTTGATCTTTTCAGTTTTACGAATGAGGTTCAAAACCGAGCAAAAACAAAACTCGACCCAAACACTTGCTCGTGGGAGATTGATGGTCTAGATGATTCTAGATGTATTCCCACACATCACAGCAAGGTAGAAGAGGGCAAGAGATCAACCAAAAACTCACGGATCAAAGAAAGACTCAAAATCACTAAATAGTGAGAAGGAAGAACACAAAGAGACACATCTTTGGGAAATCATCCATAGATTGATTCATGATGTTGCTGGTTACAGCCACTCCCTTAAGGAGGACAAGAGCTCAATCTATGAGCACTCTCTCAACTCATCTCTCTAGAACCCTAAGCCTCTCTCTTTCTTCTCTAAGTCCCTAAACCAAACTAGGGTTTGCAAATGGAGTACTTGAAGTGGCTTGTCCAGCACACCCCCTATTTATAGAGAGGCCTAGCTTCTAGAAGAGTTTCTCTAATGGGCTCCCGTTAAGGTCCAACACAAACGGGACACTTACGCACGCATTTTAAAGCGCCGAAACCATCATCTTTTGACCTAAACCATTTCATCTCGCGCCGTCCCGCGCCGTGGTTTAGCCAAACATCACAAAGCCGGTATTTGGTGAAATTACGAAAACACCCATTCTCGATCCTTCTCCATGGACCGAGTCCAATTCTGTCGAAGCAATCGCCTGCTCCGCCACGTGTAGGTTGATCAACGGCTCTCATCATGTCGGCAAGTCTCTCCCGTCCGGATTCCACCGGAACCACCAAGGCACTTGCACCGACCCGCGCGCTTGATCAACCCGTCTGACCGAATCGCCGTTCGGTCATCCTCGCCCATTCTGCGCCACGCTTGAGCCACTTGACCTCACCCGGCATCCATGATCGTTCTGGATCTCAACTCTCCAAGCTTAGTCCCGATCATCTCGCCGTTGACCGTCATTGACGTTCAAGATACCTACACAGCAATAGACAGAGAAATCGTCTCCGGGAACAAGTTCTTCACAACTTGACCACGTCAGTGAAAATATGCAATATGCAACACATATGCAAAGATAAACATGGATATGACCTATCCCAAAATCAATTCTCCAAACGAATCACCAATCAGTACAAAACCGGTCGATCAGCCATTCAATGTCCGGTCGACCGCCTAGTCGATCGATCGCTCGGTAGCGGTTAGACCGCTCGAAACGATGACCTTTGAACATTTGCCGAAAACACGAGAAATAGCAAACCAAAAGTGTCATTGCCAATTGTAACATCATCTCAATATCGTGCACATATCCTCATGATATCCACAGAGAGCATTCAAGTACGTTGCCTCATTAGTTGATCTTGTTGGCACTTGAATTTCCCCAAGCAAACACTTAGTTTATTACTCTTGGTGCTTGACGGCACCTAGATGGCTTTGGAAGAAGTTTGCGTAGTGAGCTCTTCAATGAAGATTATGAAGAGCCCCGGCAACGGATTGTAAAGTGGTGTTGTGCTCACCACCTCCGGAGAGGAGAAATGGCAACTCTATTGATCGAGGGTTAAGGCTTAATTCGTGAAGCCGGCCCATTTCGTTTGGACTTTCCTCAACGTGCATTAGTGAAGACCGGCAAGTCTTCGATACCATAGGAAAAATTATCATTGTCTCCATTGTGATTTATTCTGTCTCCACTATTTTCGTATTTACATTTGTAGCAACTTATTTGTGTAGATTTGCTTAGCTAGAATTGTATCGGTGATGGTTGTAGGACTACGGAGCTACGTCATAGTGAGGTGGACGGGATTAGGACTAAGTTAGGGGAGCTAAGGTCCAGAACGATCAAGTTGTCTCCGGAAGATGACTGAGTGGTAGACATAATGGGCAACGACAAGGCGGACCGGGACTAAGATCAAGGAGGAGCTAAGCCTAAAACATGCCTTTTGCTTCGCACTCAAGCATCACTTTACCTTAAAAGGTCTTTGCTCAAACTTTACCTTCCATGGTT
This sequence comes from Ampelocalamus luodianensis, assembly GCA_036346255.1. Taxonomy (NCBI): domain Eukaryota; kingdom Viridiplantae; phylum Streptophyta; class Magnoliopsida; order Poales; family Poaceae; genus Ampelocalamus; species Ampelocalamus luodianensis. The sequence goes on along the minus strand of CM070632.1, from coordinate 16,621,720 downwards.
CTTATCCATCTTGCACCTTACTTGAGTCTAATCATCTCACTCGGTATCTATAACCATTTTGGACCTTAGTTCTCCTAACCAAGTCCCAATTCTCCTCGTCGTTGACCATAGTTGACTCCAAGCCACCTGCACAATAATAGACCAAGCAACTATTTCTGGGCATAAGTTCTTTACAAGTTGACCCACATTAGTCCGTAAGAGTATAATGCAAATATATGCACAAATTCCGAGTTCCTAGGACCAACCATCAAATTTTAGCTCAAAAACACAAGTCACTATGCACTAAAAAAACACCACTGCCGATCTAACCACATTCACCATGCTGGTCAGACCGCCATGACGTGGTCGGTCTGACCGCTCAACTGCACCTGAAAACACCCTAACTAGTTTTAGGTCCAGTTTCCAATTCCAAAGACACATAGTGCAAACACATATCCAAACAAACATGCATAAGTGTTTTGTGTCCATTCTCCAAAAATCCATAGGGCTGGTCTGATTGCTTGCCACATGGCGGTCAGACCGCCCTTAAAAAATTCAGCCCCAGGTCTCAAGAGCCGGACTATGCATGGTGGTTAGACCGCTCATGCTCAACGGCCTGACCGGCTCTGCACAATGATCTGATCGGCCGTACACAACCAACAACTCTAAAATTTAAAACTCTCTAAAACCAAACTCAGACTTTGACAACACATATACAACAAAGTCAAATATTCATCACACACCATAGGGTGACCTCCACATGATCTCACAGTTTCCGTCGACAGATTAACCGAGCTACATACTGCATGTTGCTATCTACCGGAAGATCGTTGAATCAACGAAGGACATTGTCTGCGCAGTTCACACGCAAGCTCTTAAAAACGGCACCCAACCAGCGCTCCAACAGAATGGTCCACGCTATCCCCTCCAAACCCTTTTGGTCTACCCGTCTCAGCTCATCGCCATTGCTAGCACACTCGAATAGAAGCTCGCTCGCTCGCACGCAGAACAAGCACTTACCCAAAAAGAATTCGTTGCTTTTAATGCAACGTGTCGATGTTGCTGGTCTCTTTTCGCTTTTGCCGCAGCAACAGCAGTAACAGCTTATTTCTCGCTGGTGTAGAGAGATAGGAGTTATTTATCCGCACAACATATTTAAAAAGAGAAGATTCGAATTAAGATGGACTGGTCGGACCTCCTCAAAGCAGTCAAGCGAACGGGGCGTGCAGCTGAAACGCATAAAAGTTGTCATATCGCCACTAATATCACCGATTTTTTTCCTCTGGCATTGAATGGCAGGGTTCGTTAGTCTTGCCGATCGAGCCAATCGCGAGCCCTTACGTGTGGTCTCATCATGCTTGCGTCGGTACAGTGCCGGCCGGGCAGAGAAACAGGGATTGGAGGGGTGGTGCTTTTCGGCGATCATAATGGTTGGGACGACGAGGTTTATCAGATGGCACGTACGATCCGTCCCCTGTTCCATCAGTATTTTAGTGGCTTGATTTGGGCAGGAGTACGATTTGAACATGGGAAAACCGTACATATACACAAGGTTGTTAGTACCGTACGATTTGAACATGGGAAAACCGTACATATACACAAGGTTATTAGTTCCGTGACACTAGGTGGGATTAGGGATGGCAATAGCCCCGTTCCCTATTCTTCGATAGGGAATTCACTCATTAGGGGATAGGGATAGGGTTATTTTTTTTTCCCCTTAATGGAATGTTAATATGCAAATACAATTCTCCATCGGGTGAAGCAGGAATGGGGCTATTCTCCTACTCCCTATCTCCGCTGCCCACATGGGCCCCTGATAAAACATGTAGGCCACTAGCCCACTACCGCACAACCCGATAAGGCAATAGCCCAATAATCTCTTTTGCATTAGATGCTAATTAATCAAAAAATATTATCATTTTAACACTGCCTGTGGATGTTCATACACATTTTATAACATTATGGATCTTATTTTCTTTTCTTTCGGATACAACTTTCGGGTATGGGTCCCCGTGAGGCCTCGATAACCCGATGGGGACGGGGAATGGGGGAGAATAGCATCCGAGGACAAGGATGGGGACAGAGACGGAGAATTTTTCTTCTCTCGAGGATGGGGATATTCCACCACTCCCCGACGGGGAATGGCCCCGTTGCCATCCCTAGGTGGGATCGATTTTGGTCCGACATGATCGGATATAGAATCACGATTCTATCGTACTTTTAAAAGTATATATATAAATTAAATTATGTTTTCATACATGCTAGACTATTGTAGTTTTTTTTTTTAAATTTAGTTTCGTAAATTTGGGTACACTTATTCATTTTACATGCAATTAAGCTTGTTTTTAAAAAACTTTTTAATTATTTTTTGGTAAACTAAACATTTAAAATATAATATATTAATGATAATACTTTTGTTTACCTTAGAACAACATGTAAACAGCAAAAATAAAGCAAATTGAACTATTGTAACCTAAATTAGCAATAGGTAAAATAAAATTTTATATGTTGAAATAGTTTGTTGTCAAGATTATGATCCTACCCGATCCTGTGCACGATTCTACCCGATTCTATGTGATCCTACCTTCAGAATCACGATTCTATTGAATTCCGATCCATATACCGATCCATGTCATTTTAGCTCCACGAAATCGTACGATCCCACGATTTGTGTCGCAATCCAAACAACCTTACATATACATGCAAGTAAGTGTATTGGGACTTCAAGAGTTGATTCTTCTGAGCTTCTCCTACTGCATGCTACCTGTTGGTTTAAAATTTTCGTGTGTGTTTGGCTTTGATAAATGAACGATGTGTGTTGCGCTAAGGATATAGGATGGTGTCCTGTATGGAAAAAAACTAAGGTTGATGTGAAAATTTTTGTTCAAAAATTCAAGCCTGTTTAATTTGATGAGTTCTATCGTTTAGTGGAATGACAAGTATCTCTCCTGCATGTTCTCGAAAAACAAATTGATGAGGTAAATGGAACACAAAATTTGCTATAGGACATCACACTCTATGGCGGTTTCTATAACACTGTAAAATCGTTATTTGGCTGATTGACACTGCAAAATCGTTATTTGGCTGATTGACACTGCAAAATCACGCGTATTTGCTAGAACACATTTTGTCATTAAAATATATATTTTTTCTCACCTGATGGAGCAAAATGACCACCATACCCCTTTGCTCTTCCGTTTAACACATCTCCCGACGCCCCTCTGTGGCGATATCCCTGAAAAACCATATTTTATAGGCCAACGTGTGTTGTCAAATGCGTGTGATTTTGCAGTGTTATGGCAAATGTCATCTAAGTGCGACGTTATGTAGCACATTTTACCTCAAAGGAAGGTTTTGGTTGCCTTTTCTTCTTGTTACTAAGCACTCAGTTGACATAATTTTTTCGATGGGTAATGCTATACACAGTACGTCTGACACGTCGGATGCTCTTATCCTCCCACCCAACTTCCCTTCTCTCCACTGCTACTCGTTTCTTATCCTCTCCCCGTTCCCCTTCTCCCCACTGCCACTCATTCCTTTGCTCCCCCAGTTCCCCTTTCTCTCCCCATGCTCATCTCTCACACGCCGCCCCTCCCGCCCAGTCGCCAACGCCGGCTGCTCCCCTCTGCCTCCCCCCCTCCCCGGTCGCCAGATCTGCCCGCCTCCCCCTCCGTCCTGTCACCTCCCTCTCACACGGTCGCCTTCTCCCGCCTCTACCCCATGGGCATCGTCTACTTCGAGGCTCCCCCTCCGCCCACCGCCATGTCGCCTCCCTCCCGCCTGGTCGCCGACGTTGGTTTCTCATCTTCCGCCTCCCGCTGCCCCCAGCACGGATTCGCCTTCCTGGACCGCATCGACCCACGCTAGGAGGTAGCTGCTCCACCCGCCCATCGCCGTCCCCGACGGCGACCAGCTCGTCTGGGGCCGCTGGCTCCACCCGGCCCTCCTCCTCCCAGCGGGTCGATGAGGGCTCCTCGGGTGCGGTGCCCTCCGTTCCGGCCTGGCTCCTCCGTGCTGGCCTCCCCTCCCGCCCACGCGACTCCTCCCTCGTGTCTCCTCCCCTCCCTCGCGAGGTGGTTGCGGGAGCAGAGCAAGAGAGCTGGAGGGAAAAATGTTGCAACCATGGAAAAAATTGTTGCACACAAGGGGAAAATTTATTACATACGACGGAAAAAAATATTGTGTACAAAATTCTGAGATGTTGTATTTTTTTTGATATGTTTGGTTTCTCCAGATGTGTTTGCGTGCTTAATTTTCTTATAATAGTTGTGTTGTTTTGATCATGAGGATGTTTGTTTGCTTGATCTTGAGATTTTTGAGACAATATTGCATATGAATATTTGATATGTTACAGCAAGCCAAAAAAAATGCTCTCACCGTACGTCCAAGCCGTATTAGCACCCTTTTTTGATTGAGGTAAATGGAACTAGGTAGATACTGCCGGACTTACAATATAGTCCAAACTATACAAAATAGTCACATGATGAGCAGGAACATGTCCCGTTCCAGCAAATAAAAGGCCGTACTGGTCACTGATAGCGAGACTTGTGGATTAGGCCGTACTGGTCACTGATAGCGAGACTTGTGGATTTGTGTAGTGACAAGTGTGCACCTAAACTCCCGTACAGCTGGTCAATTTATTTCTTCTTTCCATATTAACACAGTATAGCAACAAATGATGCAGACTTAGTATAGTTGTTACTAGTACTACTGCCCAAATTTCCTAAAATGCACTTAAGAATTTCTAGTGCCCAAGTCCTGGAGCAGCTTCTTTTCACCAAAAGAGGGACTTTTCATTTGAATTTTTTTAAAAAAAATTCAAGTGATAAAAGAAGTTCCCAATTTAATTACAATTTATCTGTTGAGTTGGTCTCTCAGCTTTGAAAGGGGAGGTGAAGTACGTAGGGGTAGTTTTAGGGTTGCATGAATCTTTGAGCGATCCAAAGGCATAAAATTTGACTATTTGACTAATTCTTTTTGCAGAAAAACATCTAGCTGTTGACTAGACAGAACCTTCCATCAATGTCAAGACCATTCAAATTCCAATGAACAGCTAAGCATGCGTAAAAGGATGATTTTTTTCGACGTAAAAGAGAGCTTTATTAATCACTTAACAAGTGGATTGCAATCTTGACTCGTGAGCAATTTCTGCTTGACACAAGCTGGGCATTGTGCACAACACATAGCACAAAGTTTGCAAGCTCGTGAGCTGCGACATTATGCTGCTCTCACACAGTCACCTGGGTGGACGAGGGGACGACGCCACCTTTTTGCCACCGGAAAATAATTCTATAGGATCTGGTCCACAACTCTATTGATGTGGACCAACTCCACTGCATGACACGTGTCCTTTCGCGAATCTCAAAGCGTGACGTAATAGCCTTCAGTATTCAATTCGTGAAAATTCGCATCAATGATTTATGAGGCTGTGCGCTTTGAGATTCGTAAAAGAACACGTGTCACATGATAAAGTTGGTCCACATCAATAGAGTTGTGGACCAGGTCCTATAAGATTATTTTCCTTTACCACCCGGCTACGGGCCGGTTCCTCATTCTGCTCACTTTTCACATTCTTATCAGCAAACATTGCCAATTGTCGTGCAAACTCTGGCCCCTCCTGGATGATGAAACGACGATCTGAGCTAGCTCTGTTCAGAAGGATATGATCCGGTGAAAGACATCAAATGATCAAACCATAGATGACAATAGTAATAAACTAAGATCACTTCAGCTGCTAAACTTTGGTTATCCGTTTTGTAAAAGACGGAGGCCGGGGATGATCGGTAGTCTCCATCGTCTAAAAAAAGATAACTTCAGCTGGAAGCTGTGTTCGGAATCGTATAAATTCCGGTGTCTTAGGGCAAAAACCATCTCAAAGTTATGCGAAGATTAATGTGGGTGGAGCTTTTTCTGGCAGTGACACGACGACAGGTGAAGATGGAATCAGCATAGTTGCACATGACAATGAAAGTCAGGTAGTCCTCACTTTTTTTTTACAAGGCGGCCACACACAACACACTACACTCATATCACCGTACATACATCCACGTGTGTGCGTGTCACTTACACATACTGGATTATTTTATGGAGGCACTAAGCCTTGCAAAGTACAGGCACCAGTTTTCCTAGTAAATGCACATGTAAATACCTATTTTTATTTATTTGGTGAGACGCATGAGGTTCGAACTCCCCGAGTGGAACCTAGCCATCCGAGCGATAGCTCGGTCCTCGGTCGTCCTTACTTTTTGGTGTGTCTCACACCATTGCAAAGTCCCGGTCAGGTGGTAGAAGCGGAGGCGTGCCGTGGTCATTAGAGCTAGACACCGGAGACGTGTTGGCAAAAAAGCTAGTTTAATGCGCTCGTGGGCTCAGTTCAAAATTGCTCTGACTATACTTGTTTTTTTTTTCAAAATTAAAATGAGTCGATTTTAATTTTTGAGTGAAACATGATTATGCTCAGGCTCGGTTGGCTTGCCTGGCTAGCTCGATAACATGTTTAGCACTAGCTCGATAACTTAACTGTTAGTGGGCTGTAAGTTAAGTTTAGCACAAGATCCTGTTTTTTGCTACATAGTTGTTTTGTATAGAATCTCTCCTCTCAATTCCTTCGCAAAAAAACAAACTGTCGCATGTCTGTTTCAATGACGAGCGAATGCTGGCCTTCCTGTAGTACCGTGAAATGTCAATTAACTTTCTTTTCGAATACTAATTATGATCGATTGTCCCCTAATTAGGATCGATACCCATGACGCTGACCATAATTCTCTTTATAAATTGGCTAGACATTACTAATTAGGAGTATTAAGTTTCTTCTACCTAGTGAACTACTCATAATGAATTGTCTGAAAGACATATGAATTGTATTGGTAGTTAACAGTGGTGTTTCCATGGTGAGTAGTTCAGACATACGAATTGTATTGGTAGTTAACAGTGGTGTTTCCATGGTGAGATTTTGAGTAAGCTAGTGCGGCAAATTGACAAGTTATAGTTTGCACATGTGCCGACAACATGTAAAGAAGTAACTTGAGCGAGGACAATATCAAGTGCAAACCTATACAAACCTTCGGGGACAAGCTAGAGGCTACAATATGTGTACTACAATACACCATATATAGTTTGTACCAAGTATGCTAGCTCCCCTGAATCAAGAAAGATCGATGCAACTTTTCACAGAAAAAAGAGTTCCTGAAATAACTTGAGCTAATTAACCTACATCATTGCCTACTCTAACACTGAAAAACATAGCAATCCCATTTTAATTTGCAATATATACACTAGTACTGTAGACTGGTAGTCCTCATACCCTAAAGAGGGGGAAAGAGACTCACTGAAAGGCATTATGAAATTTGACAAATTAAGGGTATGACATGAACCTGGAGTGGTCACCAAGGGTATGTCGACATGGACATGCATAGAATTGTCAAGAGTAATGCTTCTAATAACCCCTTAAATCCACCCTTGAATGCAGAGAGAGAGAGAGATGTAACATTATGGAGAAATTAACCTCTCAATTAACATGCGTATACACTCAAGCACACCTCTCTACATCTTATATATGTAGGTCTGTAGAGACAGGCTCAGGGCTTCATCATTCCCTAATCCGGGATTAATCTCAGTAAACTGTGGGACGGGACGGCATGGCGCATGTAGTGAAGGCACGAGAGGCAGCGACGGACGGGCGGATGCGAGCTATGGGGCACCTGTTGCTCCCGGCACCGGCCGCGCGCGGCGGTCGCTGTCGCGGCGTCGCATCGCATTACGCACGCCATGTTTTCCTCATGGTCCCTGCACGCGCGCCATTACGCCGAGCCGATCGATGGCAACGGCGTGGATTGATGAAGCGATCGACCGGGAAATTGCCGATCCATGGCCCCAACCAGAGGTATATCAAGCCTGATAAAATGCACCTAGAAACACTAGGCGATCGACCGGCACTTTTAAGCACTGCTGCATGGCCGTTACATGTGTGGTCGATCACTAGCAGTCCAACGCTACGGTTGGTACACGTGTACCACCACACTGACTACTGTGCACATTATGGAAGAATACATGCGTGCACGCTCCAAAATTAAGCGAGAACACTAGTCTTTTCGCGGTAGTTGGTACGTGCAACTAGCAACAAAACGGTCAACGTACGTACGTGTGCAACCGGCCAGCAAACATGTATGATGTGCAGTCGTGCGGTGCATGCAGAAGCCGAACGACGCATCAGTCGCAAGTTTGTTGCCATACGCACGTGTCTCGCCCAACTGGGCGCACATAATTGTGCCGGCCGTGCCTGCTGCATCTGCAATCTGCATGCGCCTAGGGCATGTTTGGATCGAAGCCTGAGAACGAGTTGGACTGGCCGGAGCACCTCCTGGGTCGTGCTGAAGAGTTGTTTGGTTGCCATTCTGAGCATTTTGTTTTGACGTCTGGTCTGACTCTTTCACGTGAGTTGATTAGCCTGGCTCCGGCGTCCCATTTTGGAGGCCTGGCTCAGGGAGGGAGGTAAGCCAAGAGATTAGTGAGTCAGCTACAAGATCCAAACATGGTTTGACCTCTTTAGGCCTAAGTCTTCAACTAAACACCATATCTTCAGGCTTGTCTGGTCAGGTAAAAATTATTTAGTTTTCAATCTATCTGCAGACACCATTTTTTTTTCCGATCATAGAGTCCAGAACACTAACCAAATAAACCCCTGGTCCGCTGGTCGAATTGAGCCCCAGCCCCCAAGTGTTGGGTTGGGCACCTGGGCGAGACTAGTCCGAGTCAAGTGGAGCAGTGAAACGCAAGATTATATATTGCTGATGTCATCTCACTGTATATACCCTCAGAGAACTCAGCGCGAGACCGGACGGTTGTTGGCGTGACCCGGCGCTGTTGCACTATAGCAATCTCCTTGCTTGGGCCAGCTACCGCAAAAACAATAAGTTTTATATAATTCCGTTAGGGTGTGTTTGGTTAGTGAGATGAGGTTCAATGTAGGGCTGGAAAAATAGCTCGAGGCTCGCGAGCTAACTCGGCTCATGAATTATCGAGCTGAGCAGAGCCCAGTGCCCAGCTCGGTAAAAAAAATGAGCCAAGCTCGAGCCGCTTGCAAGCCAAGTTTGGCTCGTGCGAGTGCGACTGCACAGGCCCAGCCCAGGTAGGAGGCAGTCGAGGCGGGACAAACGCGAAGAAAGCCTCACAGCTCATTCGTCGCGGTAAAATCCCCTTCCTTCCTCCCCATTTCCAATCGCTGGTGTTCTGCTCGATGCTTCCGTTTCGTCGGATTTCCCGGGGGCGAAAGCTTCGATTTGACCCAAGAATCTCCCGAATCCGCCTGGATTTGACCCCGGTTCATCCCCCACCTGAAATTTTCTAGGGTTTTAGCCCTCAGTTCTTCCTCCAATCCGTTTGATTTGTGGTAAAATTCGGTTCCTTCTGGCGATTTTTAGGGGTGTTTTTCTGGACTGCAGGGCACGAAATCCTGCAAAAGTTTGGGCCTTTGGGTGTAAAATTTAGGGTGATTTGCTCGAATGGGGGATCATGTTGCGGTGGATGTTGGGGGGCTCGTGGCATCCCGGGCTGAGTCCGGCGAAGAGGAAGCGACGGCGCTGATTGAGATGGTGGAGTGCCGCATTTGCCAGGAGGAGGACCTGGCCAAGAACCTCGAGAGCCCCTGCGCTTGCAACAGAAGCCTCAAGAGTCAAAGACATGTGTTTCTGCTTTGATTTCTGGCTCGGCTCGTGAGGGCTCGCAAGCCGAATCGAGCTTCCCTTCGAGCCGAGCCGAGCCAACCTCCTGGCTCGTGTTGGAAACGAGTCGAGCCGAATTTCCAATCAAGTCTGACCAAGCCTGGCTTGAGCCGGCTCAGCTCAGCTCGTTTCTAGTCTAGTTCAATGTGATGAGATGGTATAAGTAGTATGTGATCATCCTATGATGGTATAAATAAGCTATTTGGTTGATTGTATGGGATGATACACGAATGTGTTTGGTTAGTTATATGGGATGATATACGAATGGAACAAGATTGTATTTGATTGAGGGGATGAGATTGGTTCGGTAATCTCCTCCCTACATCGATGAGATTACCTCCATGATATTTTTCTTTTCTTTTCTTTCTTTTTATTTTTTCATTTCATTTTTTCTCTTTTTCCCTTCTCCTCCTTCCTTTTCTCACCTAACTATTAATGATCAACTAATGACCATTTTCTAATTAGTCTATAATTTCCTAAGTTAATCATTAGTTAAGTTCTCTATTTTAATTTAAAGGTTAATAATATATTACTAGCTCTTCTTTAACTTAATGCAATTTTTAGTTACAGTGTGACCCACTGATATTAAACTATTTGAGTAATTAAACACTAACCACTTCTAAATATACAACTTATAGTTAATTTTGTTCTTTAAGTTTAACTGCTAATGGCAAACTCATTAATATCTAACACGAGTGGTGAGTGCACACGACGTGAGCGGAAGAGTTCGTCCTGTACCGCGTGGTTCGCCCAATTTCATGGAAAAAAATGGTTCAGCATCTCACGAGAATATTTCCAGAATCTGTACCACCCCATCCAAAACCAGTTGATTCGATACACACAACCAAACAGTGAAATAAAGGTATATCCAAAACCATCCTATATATATACAACTTGGTCCATTCAACCAAACACACCCTTACACAACCCTTGTAAACACAAAAATATTATATGCACCAGTGCCATCACAAAGGGACGAGTCATTCGATCCGGGCAGCAAACGGTTTAGATCAATCAAACTAAATCACGTACCCTCAACTAGAGGATCCTATCTGGGCAACAAATGGTTTAGATAACCTTAAGCTGTACGTACACACAGCACTTGCTAGGGAGGCTCTAGCAATAGTTCTGCTAGTTTTTAGAGAAAATTTTGTTCCTACCACTCAAAATATATGCAATATTGTTTGTGCTATCAGAAATTTGTTCATTTTATTTTTGTCATTCTTCCGTTAGTGGACATTTTATTTTTACCACTTCGTCCACTTTTTCGTAAGTCAACGGGTTTGACTGTCAAAAAATATGGGGAAAACAAAAAAAAAATACTAGGAAATCATGCAAAAAAAACCCAGGGAAAAACAAGAAAAATAGAGGAAAAATTCAAGGATAAATTTTGAACAATTTTGTCATTTTTAAGTACACTAATTGTTCATAAGTGGTCCCTTAATTGTTCTGTATTTGCTGGTATTTTTTTATTATTTTTATTTTCGATTTTTCTCATAATTTTGCATGTTTTTGCGGTCAAACCCTGTTAACTTGATGGAAAATTGAACGAAATGTGCAGAAACAAAATCACCTTTTTTACTGTGTTTCACGCCAAGGGGGGCTCATAATACAGCTTTTCTTTGCGCAAAACAAGTTTTTTTTTTTATCTCCAAATGTTCAGGTGGCCTAATGTGACACCTAACTTTCAGTCTCTTGTTGTTTACAACCTAGCTGCGATCTACCAAGTTAGTTATGTTATTCTTTTTAAAACAACAAAACCCCCCCTCTCTCTTTGTTACTGTTATATCTTCTATTTATTTAATTGTAGTAGGAGATTTTCCTACTGTTTTCATCAAAAAAAAACCTCAGGGATCAAAATAATCCTTTTGCCAACTTGAGGTACCAAATTTTGGGGCATTGATTTTCTTTCAGTGGGAGGCGACGTATCCATCACAAGCGAGTCGTCGGTGGTAACTTCGTCATTTCTTCAAGCTCCGCCGTCCGGTCTTCTGTAGGCGTTGTGTGTGTGAGTGCGTGTGATGGTGTGCGTGTGTGGAGGCGTCTATATTTTGTTCTGGATGTTTCGCAAAAAAAAAAAAAAAAAAAATTGGGGGCATTAACCCCAAAGATGACGCAAGCAAAACTCCTTGATTATTGGGGGGGAAATGCCACCGACTCGGACTGATCACAACCGTCCGCTGCGGCCATCTATGCAGATGCATTGCATCGACGAAGTCCACAACCAATGCGCGCTAGCTACATCTTGCAATAGTGCGCCCTAGGAAAAGGAAAAACTGCACATGTTGCAAACCTCTAATCAATTTTGCGAGGGGAAAACAGCGGGAAACCGCAGACATTAGGGCATTGTAAGATCGAGGAGGTCGACTAAAGGGGGGTGAATAGACGGTTTTAAAAACTTCTTTGGCTAAAACCGTTTTTTAATGCGAAAGCTTATAACAAAACGGTTTTGCACAACAAAACCTAAATCAACTAGTTTCTCCTAAGTGCACCAACAATACAATACTATTGATAACAAGCAATCATACACATATGAATAAGCAATTTAATACAAGTAATGTAAATTGCACAATAGTAAAGCAAGAGTGCAAACCACAAATACACGTCGATGTTTTTCTCGTGGTGATCGAAGACTTGCCAGTCTCCCCTAATCCACGTTGAGGTAAGTTCAACCTCTTGGACCGGCTCCAACGCGAACCAACACCTCCGAGGTAAGTCCAACCACTTGAACCGGTTCCAAACCGAACCAACACCTCTAGGTAAGTCCAACCGCTTGGACCGGCTCAAATGCGAACTTAACACCTCGATCCACTAGGGTTGCTCCTTTCTCCACTCCGGAGATGGCGAGCACCAAACCACTCACAAACCGCTCGGATCTTCTCACAAGCTTCTTTGAGAAGATCACCGACGCACGACGCCTCCACGCCATCTAGGTGTCGGCAAACACTAAGAGTAACAAATCTTAGACTCTCACTTGACCTAATCAAGTGTCTAAGCTCAATAGATACACAATCCACTACCTAATTGCAACACATGCACTTAGGGTTTGCTCTCTAACCTCACTTAGTGCAACACATGCACTCAAGAGTATGAGAGGCTTGCTCTTAGCTCAATGGAACTCAATGGGGCACTAGCAACCTCCCCTCACACGACCAAGGTGGGTATTTATAACCCATACACAAAAACTAGCCGTTGGAAGAAGATTCACTGAAAAACAGCCAAGGCCGGTCTGACCGCAGGCATAAGCCCGGTCAGACCGCACCCCTGACAACGGTCAGAAATATAGTCGTTGGAGGGCCTCCAGTCTGACCGCTAACCAATGGCCGGTCAGACCGCACAGGCCGGTCTGACCGCCCGACACACGCTGGTCAGACCGCACCTCCGAAAATCAGAAATGTCGTTCTCTGAAAAAAGTTGACCGCGCGCTTGACCCGCAAGGCGGCCGATCACAGCACATACCTCCGGCCAAGCGGAGGCGGTCGATCCGCTCATAGAATTCCGGTCAGACCGCTCCACAGAGAAAAACACAATTTTGCATTTCTTTTTCAATATCAACTTTGCAAAACACATTTGAAAACAATATGAAATGCAAACAAGGTATGTAGGTGAGATTCTCAACAATTTGCAGAACACATTTGCCAACTTTTAGAATCAAACCACAAATTGCACTCCGCTTCAACTCAATTTGCAAAACACATTTGCCAAATTGACGCGCGATGCAAACAACGATAAAAGCGAGATTCTCAACAAGTTGCAAAACACATTTGCCAACTTTTAGAATCAACACCACAAGGAATAAGGTACATGAACTTAAACCGTTTGCAAAACACATTCGCAAACTAAAGTCACATGCTACAAGGATTAACCATGAGCATCAACTATTTGCAAAACACATTCGCAAATATAGGCAACATGTTAAAGTGAGCTAGAGCAAACAGAATGATCTATCAAAACATGACTAACTCAAGCTACTAGTCAAGACCCCTCTTAATAGTACAACAACCTATACTAGCAATCCGGTCTCCCAGCCAAACACCGAGATCGGTAAAAGACTAGGAACATATCTTTAGCCCTAGCTAGTCATACCTTTGCCTTGAGCATCCACTTGAAGCTTGATGACGCACATCCTTGCTTCAAGTCCGAGTCATTGACTTGATATGCATCAACACATGATGCACTCTTCACTTGACCACCATCAACACATGATGGGTCTTCACTTAACTTGATGATCAATTCATGATCATCTCCTCTTCTTGAACATCATCGACACACGATGATTTCCTTTTCTTCAATATCACCAACACATGATGATTTTCTCCACTTCGGGATCTTGTCTTGAACATCATCAACATATGATGATTTCCTTCATCCCGAATCTTGATATGCATCAACACATGATGCATCCTTTACTCCAAGCTCTTTACTTGATGACGATCAACTCATGATGTCATCCAAAGTCTTCATCATTATGGAACATAACCTATTTCACTAACTCATGAAAAATGTTAGTCCACATGATGATTGTCATTAATTACCAAAATACTCCATTAACACATAATGACGGGTCTAGATTCTTCAAACATGTACAATGGTATAGACAGCTGCTGTCTATAGCAACTCTCTATGTCACCTATAGACGTCACTATATACAGCTCATACTTGAGTTGTCTTTTTGCTTGTCTTTGTATATCACACAATCTTTTAATGCTTTCATTGACCTATGTTGGACTGGAAAGACGACTAGAAGGGGGGTGAATAGGAGCACAAACTCTTTTTCGTTAGATCGGATTCAACACGATGTTTACTCCAATAGCTATGAAAGCTATGAAGATCAATCTACAAGCACAGTGGAAGACTTGTATTGAATCCAATCAAAACCCCGAAGTAAAATCAATAGAAACTCAAATTACAAAGTCTCGGACGGTCTGACCTCTCAAATTGGCGGGTCGAATATTTTGCCTAGAGGTCAGACCTCTCACAGGGGCGGTCTGACCGATATGCCTAGCGGTCTAACCTCTCAAATGGGCGGTCTGACCTCTAGCACGATGAACAGGAAAATCAGCCCAAAAACCAAAACTAAAATCGGTCTAACTTTTGATCTACTCGGCCAAACTTGACCAAATTTGGAACACACCTTCCTAAGGATATTAGGAACCTATTCCAAGCAATGATTGAGTAGATCCACATCAAAGTTTTGACCTATTTCCATTTTACCGAAGGAGGGTTCAAAACCGAGCAAAAACGAAAACTTGATCTTGAGACTTGCTCGTGGGTGCTTGATGATCAAGATGATCCTAGATTTCTTCCCACATGTCACAGCAAGCTAGATCAAGAGAAGAAACCAAGCAAAAACTCATGGATCAAAGAAAACCCCAAAATCATCAAATAAAGAGGATGAACACAAAAACGAAATAGAGATTCATCTTGTGAAATCTGGTTGGATTGATTTGGATAGATGGATGATTGATGTTTACAGCCACTCCCACATGGAGGACAAAGCTCACCACGTGAGCACACACTCAATCCAATCTAGAAATCCTAACCTCCTCTCCTTTCTTCCCAAAACCCTAAAACCAAATTAGGGCACTCAAAATGGCTAAAAGGCTTGAAGTGCAACGAGCACTTAGCCCTTATATAGTGGAGGCTAGATCCTATAGAATATTCCATTAGGGGCACCCATTAAGCTCTAACACACAATGGGTTAACACACGCACGCATCTCAAAGCGTCGTCTTCATCATCGATTGACCTGAACCGCTTCACCATGCGCCGATCTACGTCGCGGTTTAGCCAAAAGTCATCAAGGCAATATTTATTGAAATTACCAAAATACCCTTATCTCGATCTTTCTCGAAAAGACCAAGTCCAATCCTAGTGAAGCAATCGCCTGCTTCGCTACGTGTAGGTTGATCAACGGCTCCATATCGTAAAGTCTCTCATGTCCGGATCCCACCGACACCACTAAGCACTTGCAACGACTCCCGCACCGCTTAATCCAACCAGTCGCACCAAACTACATGTTCGGTCACCCTTGTCCATTCTGCGCCCCGCTTGAGTCCTCTGACCTCACCCGGCATCTACGATCGCTGTGGACCTCAACTCTCCAAACTTAGTCCCGATCCTCCTCGCCGTTGACCGTCATAGACCTGCAAGCCACCGCACAGCAATAGACCAAGAAACCATCTCCGGGAACAAGTTCTTCACAACTTGACCCACGTTAGCCAAAACATGCATCATGCAACACATATGCACTAATAAACATGAACTTGACCTAACAAACACACATCGCCGCCACACGGGCCAGCGAAACAAGCCAAAACCAGTCAGACCGCCACCCTTGGCCGGTCTGATCGCCAACCAAAGGCCGGTCTGACCGCCCCCTGGGACTTAGCCAAAATTTTCTCCCTAGAAATCTGAAACTCTCTGGAATTTTCAATCCAATAGAACTTTTTCCAGAAGGCTCCAAAAATTATGGGACCAAGAGCAGTAAAACCTCCTCTCTTGCCTACACCCTCTATTTTTGGTCCAGCTCCAAAATCCAAAGTTCCTTAAATGGTCGGTCCGACCGCCCAGCAGATGCCGGTCAGACCGCTCCACTGGCCGGTTTGACCGCCACCCTGGCCGGTCAGATCGCCAGTAATCTCACCAGCCAAAACACCTGATGCATGGCCGGTCTGACCGCTCCCATTGCCGGTCAGACCGTCAGAGGCCTGACAGCAGAGCAAGATCTTGGGCGAAAACGTGTGTTTTCGCAAACCGTCAACGCCATTGCCAATTGTCTCATCATCCTAAGATCGTGCGTATATCCCTATGATATCCACAACCTAAAAAATATAGTGATCAACTCTAATTTTCATCTCTGTGGACTACTTATGTTGCAGTCAAAGAAAACTACATTCCAGAACAGTAAAAATGGAGCATTCAACCAATACATTAATTCAAAATAGCCATTCTATTTGTACTAGTAGCTCATTCACTCATTCATCCATCACAGGAACAAATCCAACAATGTCATACAGGAATCCAAAATTACAATAAGCATGTAAAAGACAAAGAGTACTAGCTTTTGATCACCAAAGTCATGCAGCAGATGAACCTTGAGATTGAAGTAGACATAATTGTAATATGCAAAGGTATACTTTTTTAGTGTCATACACCCCTACAAGTAACCAGCAAATATAATTAGGAATCCAAAATTGAAGTATACATAATTGTGCAGAACATTTTAAAAACTGGCAACAATGTTTCCTGCTAACTGAATTTGGAATCCTTAGAACTATTACATGGAGCATAAAGTCCAATATAAAGTCATCTAAAGTCTTGAAAGAAAATGTAGGAACTTATTCTGGGTTCAGGAGCATTTGCAAAGCTAAGAATTGTCCTAAAACTCTACACAGGGAAAAGGACCCATCTAAGTGCAGTATTTGCATATCCACCATATGATAATTTTGCAAGATTATGCGAGTACTTCAATTACCTGCAGCTGCATCCATTTAGTTACCTTCATTTAGCATAATTGGGACATATATACAATAGCAAAGAATCTTACACTTCTTTAGGCTCTCGAACATCAATCAATTGAGCTTCTTCAATAAAAGCAGGATCTTGAATACAATGACACTTCTTTATCATGATGATGAAATTCAAGAAACCAACAGTTCTCAGCAATCAGCTGTACCTATGAAACCATCTCTGTAAATTGTCCTAGCTAGCCCCAAAAAGAAACGTATCTGAATTTGATGCCACCCTGAAATAACATAAACAAACTAAGAAGCAGGTATATATTGTTCATCTTGCTAGGAAAAGTGTTGTACTTACGCACAGTGAGGCTAAATTTAGCAAAGCACAAAGTACAGAATGAATCACCACCTAAAGGCTGCTTCTATTTTGATAAACATTCTCACAGAATCATTTCTCCGATTTCTATTTGCTAGGAAGATTTCTATTTGCTAGGAAGTAGATCATAATTTAGCCAATGATGCATCTTTATGAGGGAAATCATATGATGTATAAATTACAACATAAGTTGATTCCCTTATGAACTGAACCAAGGAAAAGAAACAATAGTGTGGCAGATCCTAACCTGCGCTGGAGAGAGGCGACGACCGAGGAGCATGGGCGTGGTGGGCCCAACGGCAGCCGAATTAGTCGACGGAGGGAACCCCAGAGGGAGGCGGCGGTCTAGGAGCACGAGAGCGGCGTCCGGAGTAGTCCCCAGAGCAGGCCGGAGCGACGCACGCTAGATCTGGGCGGCGGCACCCCTCACCACGCGAAGGACGGCGGCGGCCCCCTCTCCATGTGACGGCGGCAGCGCCTCTCTCGATGGGACAGAGGTCGAAGGCCGACGGTGATGCTGCGGCGGCGTGGCAAGGAGGCCTCAGCCCAAACACTAGAAATAGTAGGAAGAAATTAAATCAGGAAAAAGAACAGGGAATAGAGAAGTTGATTAGGAAAAGAGCTCACCTAGGTCTCGGGGGCGTCGATTTGGACGCCGGCCCCTCGAGCCCCTGGAGCTAGGTGCCGGTAGTGGCCGCTGGAGCTAGGCAACGTGCCTGCAGCCGAGCGCCATCGGCGACATGCCCGTGGCCGAGCGGGGTGGGCATGGGGTGGGCATGGCTCTGCCTTTCACGCGCAGGAGAAAAGGTTGAAGACAGCTTCAGGAATTTTTGGCGCTGAGCGGAGGTAAAAAGGGGGGAAGACGGCTCTACCTTTCGCGCGCAGGAGAAGAAACGCTTTTCGCGTTGGAGAGAGAGAAAGACGCACGGGATCGGAAATTTGTTGCTGCAGATAGCTTTGTCTACGGCATCGATACAACGGGGAGATCACTCGTCGATAGTCTTTTGGTTTCTGTGATATAGCCGGCTGTGAGATTGTAGATGGCAATACTCTCTCTCTCTCTCTTTTGTCTTTCTTCCACGTTAGCTAAAATCTTACGTGGCATCAGCTATAGACGACCTACGTGCAACTATTGTACATGGCCTTACCTGCGCTGATGCACGCGCCCTCGCTTTCCCCTCCCTCTACAGTGCTTTCTCCTGTGCCACCCCTATTGCCGACGAAAGATCAACAGCGAGTCAAGTGAAGCCCACGACGCGTGCAGCGGAACAAACATGAGCAGTGGTCGGGGCGCAGTCGCGATCCTGGAAGCTGTCTCCTTCCCGGTTGAGAAGGCCCAGGAGCCCACGCAAAGCCCACCAGGCCCGGTCTCACTTCCGTTACTACTACTATCGCTCCCTTTTCGGCCTGGACTCTCGTTTGTTTTGTCCGTATCTATTTACTTACACGCTGTGTCACTGTGCGTAGTAATAGCGAAATTAGTCCTCGTTGGCACCGCGGAAGGTTCGTCAGGTGGAGCGTGTCACCTACAGTATTTCTGGACCGCGGCATGATAGAGGCACCGCAGCAAGAGCCACCGAGGACAGGAGGTATGTGTGACGCCGCAACAGCGGAGATGCCGCGCTCTTGCACTACTACAAAACAGGTCATAATAGACGGTTCATCACAGACGGTTCTTCACAGACGGTTTCAAAAGGAACCGTCTGTGATACATCATTATCACGCGGTTCGTCAGATAAGAACCGTCAGGAAGTATCACTGACGGTTCATGATACGAACCGCTGCGTGATAACTACCTCATCACGAGCGGTTGGTATGATGAACCGTCGTGTACTTCCTGACGGTTCATCATACCAACCGTCTGTGATGAGGTAGTTATCACAGACGGTTGGATTTAACAACCGTCTGTGATTTAGATTTTACCATGGTAAAATCAGAGAGTAAGGAAAATTGGAAGCCATGGTAAAATCAGAGAGTAAGAAAAATTTCAAACCATGGTAAAATCAGAGAGTAAGAAAAATTCCAAGCCATGGTAAAATTCAAGTCACAGACGGTTCTTAATACCAACCGTCTGTAATGAGGTCATTATCACAGACGGTTCGTATTAAGAACCGTTTGTGATGATATACTTATCACAGACGGTTCATAATACGAACCGCCTGTGATATGTCATCATAGACGGTTTTGTATGGAACCGTCTGTGATTCGCAGCGCGGGAGGCGGGAGTTCGAAAATTTTTGAACGTGTGCGCGGGAGGCAAAGTATTTTGACGCTGTCCTTATATATTATAGCTACCCCAACGTTGTCTTCCTCTCCTCCGCCCCTTACATCTCAAGTCGGCTCTCATCCTTCCTTCCCTCCTCCTTTGCTCCACTTGGGTGCTGCCTCCTCGACCAGCGAGCCTCCGGCCCTTAACACAGCGCCACCACGCAGCTACCAGCTCAGTCCTCCTCTCTCCTCCTCCTTCCCTTTTGGTTTCATATTGAGTATTATTTATCTTTTGATGTTTTGCTTGATGTGGTTTGTTCTATGCATGAAAAGGGGTGAAGCCGCTTAGTCGTGGGGTTCTTGGTGATGATGTATGCTAAGAGAGGTGGATCTGAAAAAGGGAGGAGGAAGGAAGGATCGAGCTACCGAAGGTCCTAAGGCTGCATTAGGTTATTGCTTCTGGTGGAATTGTAGATGGCATGGTGTGCTACACAATGTGTACCGTGGGTTCTTGATGATCATGTTTGGGTGTGCTAGATAGCACGGTGCTCCACATTGTGCGCCGCAAACAACGTTCTATGTAGAATGGAAACAACGTATGCTGATTTTTTTGCAATACAAAAACTATCACGAGCGGTTACGAACAAGAACCGTCGTGATAATTACTATCCTGAGCGGTTCTTGTTAAAAATCGCTCGTGAAAATGGACTATCACGCACGGTTACTCAACAAGAACCGCTGCATGATTGTATTATCACGACGGTTCTAGTTAAGAACCGTCAGCGATAGCTATTTTCGCGACGGTTTGAAAACCGCTCGTGATGAACGTCTCATATCACGCACGCATAAACACAGACGGTTCACAAAACCGCTCGTGATGACGGTTTAGAACCGTCTGTGATGACGTTTTTTGTAGTAGTGTTGGACTGTGAAAGAAAACTTATCACGCTCCCCGTCCGCGAAACACACATGCATACGAGGCTACTTGTGCTTAGACCAGCTACTTCCATGCTCGGGAAGCGCGGTAGTGGCATCTCTCGTCGCGCCGCGCTACTACTCTCCTGTAGCGGTCGAGAGAGCTAAAGGTTATACGTGGCACCTGCCTAGCATTCTGTATAGTACTACTTTTGTAATTTTGTACGAGAAGATGATACTTTTACTATTTCGAATTAAAAGTGCACAAAATCAGCCCAAAACTCGTCATGGTGTCAAAGGAGGGAGAAGGCTGTGCATGTGGACTGGACTATGTGTAGAGGAGAGGAGAGTTTGTTGGGTCGCCACTTCACTTTATCTTGGCCGCTTCCTGGATGGTCAAACGCAGGGGCAAAGCTGTCTGATCGCGCGGGGCGCCTATATATACCTGCGGAGACGCACCGCCGACCGCCATTACCTCACCATCTCATCTTGGACCGTAGTCTCGCTCAGTTCGGTTTTCTTCTCAGTTCTCACCTCACCACCGCAAGAAAAGTGAAGAGGAGGAGAGAGGAACCCTGAACTTCTGATCTGAATCCCTCTTCTCGCGAGAAGCCAAGAAGAATTCGGAAGCAGAGAGGCGCCCGGGGTTGCGCGGGGAGAGGAGGGGCGGCCGCATGGGGAGGCCGCCGTGCTGCGACAAGGTCGGGGTGAAGAAGGGCCCGTGGACGCCGGAGGAGGACCTCATGCTCGTGTCCTACATCCAGGAGCACGGCCCCGGGAACTGGCGCGCCGTGCCCACCAACACCGGTGCGCGCCTGCTCCCGCCTTCCTTTCGTTTTGTGTTTATCTTGGGCGATTGATTGAAATTCTTTCTCCGGTCGGCTCGTTGTTGCTGCTGCTCTTGTCCATGGATGGGTCCTGCAGGGCTGATGCGGTGCAGCAAGAGCTGCCGGCTGCGGTGGACCAACTACCTCCGGCCGGGGATCAAGCGCGGCAACTTCACTGACCAGGAGGAGAAGCTCATCGTCCACCTCCAGGCGCTCCTCGGCAACCGGTAACTAATTTCACTTGATTTTTTTGCTTTAATTTACACGTTGTTAATTTGTTTGCTCCAGTCCAGTCCTGGCCTGTATGATGAATTGAGCACTAAATTAAGTTTGTGTTCGTGTTTGCGATTCTTAATTTTGTTAGGTGGGCCGCGATCG
The DNA here is from genome assembly GCA_036346255.1 of Ampelocalamus luodianensis. Classification (NCBI taxonomy): domain Eukaryota; kingdom Viridiplantae; phylum Streptophyta; class Magnoliopsida; order Poales; family Poaceae; genus Ampelocalamus; species Ampelocalamus luodianensis. The sequence continues at coordinate 16,599,859 of CM070632.1, read as the reverse complement.
CGTCCTATTTGCCAGACCGGACCGACAACGACATCAAGAACTACTGGAACACGCACCTCAAGAAGAAGCTCAAGAAGATGAGCGCCGGTGAGGAGGTCGCCGGCGAGGTGAAGAACAGGGCGGCCACGCCCAAGGGGCAGTGGGAGCGGCGGCTGCAGACGGACATCCATACCGCGCGGCAGGCGCTCCGGGAGGCGCTCTCGCTGGACCCCTCGCCGCCGACCAGGCCGCAGCAGCCGCCGGCGCCATCGCAGGCGACGTACGCATCCAGCGCCGAGAACATCGCCCTGCTGCTGGAGGGCTGGATGCGACCCGGAGACGGCGGGGGGAAGGCGTCCTCCGGGTCGCGGTCATCGGCGTCGGTGTCCGGCGAGGGCGCGTCGGCCAGCCACAGCGGCACGGCACCGACGCCGGAGGGCTCGACGGGGACCTGCAAGACGGAGGACGGCGGCGCGGCGGCGACAGCTCCAGCGTTCTCGATACTGGAGAGCTGGCTGCTCGACGACGGCATGGGGCATGGGGAGGTGGGGCTCATGGACGTACCATTGGGGGACCCTAGTGAGTTCTTCTAGAGAGATGAAAAACAGAAGGAAAAAATAAATAAATAAATGTGACTAAGCTTGAAGAAAGAAACCAAGCATGCACTTGAACCCTTGGTGATTTAGGTCATCAAACGTTGCTGCTGATCTAGTTTAGTTAATCTAGTTTAATTTCTTGCTTCTTTTTGGGGTTTTGGTGTATTGATCATGTAAGTCTATACTAATCCATGGTGGGTGATTGGATGTATGGTGATGAATCAGTCCTGAAATGGAGGTGGCAAACAAAAGAATTGTACATCTTTTAATAACAATAATCTATATACTTTTTTTTTTCAAGAACGCACAAATTAAGCTTTAAAAATAATCTATATACTTATTTTCAAGAACGCACAAAAGCTTTGCACGTCATTCCATTAAGAAGAAAATTTAAATTACACCCAAAAAGAAAAACGAAAGGAGAGAAAGCCCCGGATAGATTTGGCCGAACCTGAACACGACAAAAACCACTGGACAAGCGCCAGTAGCAGTGAACACACAACAATGCGCAAAGTGAACTACTCCGGAAGAGAGGACGCATCCCGACCATGCGCGCTTGCCAAGCGCCATGGATACGTTGTAGTATTTGATCAATAGAACATGTCTCATTATTGAACACCCTGTTATTCCGTTCTTTCGATATCATCCAAGCGACTAAAATGACGCAAGAGTCGAACTCCTTTCTCTTCTGCGAAGGTAGAGAACCTCGAGAAGAAAGACAATGTTGTTGGAGCATGGGCTGCCCCCATCGGAACGAAGCCACCAAACCCCACATGAGCTAGAAAGCACACCCAAACTTGAGATGTTACTATGCAACCTACTAGAAGATGATCGATAGTTTCCAGTGAGTACCCACAGAAGATGCAAGCTCCATGGTTTTGGAGACCCTGGCGCTGGAGTCGATCCGCTATCCAGCAACGGCGATGGATTGCTAGCCACATAAAGAGTTTGCACTTCAACGGCGCCCGCGCTTCCCAAATGGCATTTGCGCACAAGAAGACTAGAGAACCAGAAAGAAAGCCTTGTAAGCCGACTTGGATGAGTAGTGCCTTGACAGTTCCCATTGCCATGAAATGACATCCTCCTGACCTGGCCTTAGCTGGATAGACTGCAAGGCCCCCCAGAGGCGAAGAAGTTCATAGACACCTTGGGCATCCAGGGGCCCTCTAATGTCCGAAATCCAACGACCATTGTGAAGAGCTTGTGCGACCGTTCTTTTTTTCGTAGGGCCGGAGGGATGGACTTACTTAGTTAGGGAAACATACTAGGATACTACTGCTATCCAGCCAGCGGTCTGACCAGAAGTAGGTGCCCTCGCCGTTGCCAATCTTCATGAGGACGAATGCACCAAACATGCCTCTCTTCGCTCGGCTAGCTAGTGCCGGCAGACCCCCGCAAGGCCTTGCTGGCCATGTCTGTTGCAGCCACAACCAGCAAATTCGAAGTGCCTTTCCTAACACATGCAACTTGGACAAACCCAGCCCACCACATTTAATGGCCCAGCACACCGATGACTAGGCGACTAGACAGTGCCTCTGGCCATGTTTTCTATTCCTTTCCATAGGAACGCTCTTCGCCGCTTGTCGATCTCCTTAATGACCAAAGGGGGTGGATCTAGGGCCATGAAACTATAGATCGAGGTAGCTGTCAGGACCGATTTAACCACCATGAGACGACCTCCTTGCGACAACAAGGCGGCTTGCCAGGCTTGAAGGCGATTTGCTACCTTGTCTATCAAAGGTTGGAAGTCACCCTTGGTAGGTTTCCTCAAGGACAGCACCAGGCCCATGTATTTACATGTGAGGTCCGAGCGACACAGCCCAATTCACTGCTGATTAGTTGTACCTCCTGTGAGTTGCATCGAATTGGCGAAACGACACTCTTAGATAAGTTTGTCTGCAGACCCAAAGCTTCTCCGAAAAGTTGTAGGATCTGTCTAATGACGTTCAAATTCAAGCTGACCGGGGTTAGGAAAACAACAACGTCATCCATGTACAAGGACAGTTGGTGTGGTATGCCTCGGCGCCCTCCAACCGAATGGAGCAAGGCGGCGTTATCCGCTGTGACTAGAAAGTTGTTGAGTACATCCATCGCGACGATGAACAACAAAAGCGATAGGGGTTCTCCTTGTCGAAGGCCACAACCGTGCCACATCGACTGGCCCAAGTGTCCATTAATGAGAACATGGGTGGAAGCTGATCTGAACATTACACTCAAACACTCACACCATTTTGGCCCAAACCCCTTACGCCTAAGAACCTCCAAAAGAAAGGGCAAGATACGAAATCAAAAGCCTGAGCGATGTCGAGTTTGAACAAGAACGCCGCTTTCTTTTGTCGGTGCAATAGGCAGACAGATTGTCTCACAAGGAGAAAATTACCTTGGATTGATCTTGCTTTAGCGAAGGCCGACTGGTTGGGCGAGACGACCTTGAAGAGCTCCGGTGCCAGCCTCCTGGCTAGAACTTTGGGGAGGAGTTTAGCGAAGCTATAAAGCAGATTGATAGGTCGAAAGTCCCACAGTTCTTGTGCATCTAGCTTCTTAGGTACAAGGGTTAGCATGGCTTGATTCAGAAGGCCAAATTTGTTCCCTGCCAAGCGACCCAGGCAGTGGAATGCCACCATGACATCGTTCTTTATAAACTCCCAACACCGTTGGTAGAAAAGACCAGTGAATCTATCAAGCCCTGGCACCTTTCCTGAAGTCAATCGCTTGACTGCTTCCCAGACCTCTGATTCTGAGAAACTTGTGTCTAGTGTCAGGAGATCAACAGAAGGGACATTCATGAACTTGAAGTCCATTGTTTGCATGCAATGTGTCGCCCTACCAATGAGGTTGGGAAAGCAGCTATGAAAGGCCTCCTCCACCTCCGCTTGAGAATGAACCCAGGAGCCATCGACCCTTACTTTGGAGACGAAGTTCCGACGCCTGCAATAGTTTGCATGAAGATGAAAGAAGTGTGTATTCGCGTCACCTTCCCACAGCCATTTCAACCGTGACCGCTGCCGCACGATAGTGCGGTCGAAGAAGCATAAGCCTAGTAGTTTCTTCTTGACCTCCGAACATAGCCAGCGTTCCCAAGACGAGAGGAGGCATTTCTCTTTGGTCAAATCAAAGCGCCAAAGAAGTTATTTGGCCATCTCGATTTGTTGTTGCACGCTGTCGCACTGACGCTGGCTCCAGCTCTGTAGGGAACAACTAGCTACTTTGAGGAGAGCATCTAGTCATTGAATGGGTCCAAGATGGCCATGTCACAGCACCATGCCTCTTTGGCAGCCTCCTGGAAACCTTCCAATTTCGTCCAGAAGGACTCAAAGTGAAACCGCTGTATACCGACAAAGTGGAAAGCTGTGGCCAGCAGCATTGGGCAATGATCCGAGGCTGTGGCTAGAGGGTTTGAAGGGAGAAATCTGGGAATAGAGCTTCCTAGTCTGGTGATGTAACAGTCCAAATTTCAAATTTCAGAAGAAAATAAACTTAATTATTTTTATGGAATTTTCTAAATTTTTTTAAAGCTTTCTGTAATTATTTTAAAGTCAAAACAAATTTATTTGCAAACTTAATTACCAAATAATAGTTGGAAATATTTTATATAAGTCCCAAATAACTCTAGGAATTTCTATGAATGTTTCTAGGATTTTTGGGGTTTATTTGCTATTTTCTAAACCTATTTTTCATTACTGGAATTATTTTTATTGCTAAATCATTAAAAAAATCTCAAACCTCGCTTCGGGTCGAATCTCAACCCCGCCCATTTCTTTTCCCGCACGCACGTGGCCCGAGCTGGCCCGCAACCCGCACCACCCTCTCTCTCTCCCTCTCTCTCTCTCTCTCTCTCACCCACCTCGCTCCCACCTACCAGCCTCACACGCGCACACGCGTTAAAAACCACATCAACGTCTGTCAATCGTTGGATCAAAATCCAACGGCCAGCTTTCGCGTGAACCTCAGACGTGCCGAACGTCCAACGCATGTGATCGTTAGATCTGAGATGGACGGCCCAGATTCAATGTATTCCCCACGCGCTCCGAATGGCCCATTCTTTGTGGGCCGTTCGATCTTGATCGAACGGCCAAAGTCCAATCGCATATCTTTTCTTTCTTTTCTTTCCTTTGACTGCCATGTGGGCCCACTACCTTCGTCCTCGTCATCTTCGTCTCCGCAGCGTCGCCGCCATTGTTGCGAGCTCAAAAGCTTCGCAACGACCTTATCCTAACCGCCCCCGCTTCTTGCGCGTGCGTGCGTACGACCGCGTCCACCTCCGCCGTACCCCCACCTTCTTTCCCCTTTCTTCGCGACGGTTTCACCCACGACGCCGCAACCACCGCCATGACCTCCACGACCTCCATGCCACACCAGTGCCCCTCGGCCCCTATAAAAGGATGCCCCGGGTGCGCTATTCTCCACATAATCCAACGCCACCATTCTTTGCCACTCTCTCGCTTCGTAGCGCCCGAGTTTCGAAGTTCTTTGCCGACGGTTGAATTTCACTTCTTCCCCGATTCCGGCATCGTTGAGCCCGCTCCACCCCTTCGTCCACATCTTCGGCTTCGCAACGTCATTGCGAAGCTCGTGCGCGCATCCACTTCGCCGGAGGACCCCGCAACGTCTTCTTCGCCATCGACCTCATCTCACCGCCAACGACCTTTTAGCCGCACCCACTTTCAACTAAGGTGAGCATCATATTTAGTACGACGCTCTCTTTCGTTTGGTACCACTCACGCCTCTCGCCGTGGCGTAAAACGCCGGCGAGGATGTCACCAGAGCACCGCCAATATCGGTCCTACGTGGCTCATCCACGTCACCTCCACCTCAGTGCCACGTGCGCGTTTTCTCGAGTCGATGCGCGTGGTGCCACATCGGCGCAAGCGCACAGCGCACCCCATCGCCTTTATTTCACCGGGTTCATCGTGGCGATTGGCCGTGCATGGACTTAGTCCATTGACCGTGGGCCCACACGTCAGTGACTCATTTCCTTTTCCAGTAGAAAAATAAATCGGCCAGGAAATTGAATTCCTGGGGGCTGACGTCAGCTTGCGCATTATTTCAAATTTCCTTTAGAAAAACAATTCGGGAAAATCTTTTAAATTCAGATTTAGGGTTAAAACTTCTAAAATCCATATCTTTTGCATCCAAACTCCAATTTGGGTGATTCAAATTTATAAATTTGTGTAAAATCATTATCTAGCTAACTAAATTAAAATATTTCTATTTGGAGTTAATTTGACCTGTATTTTTGAATTTATTTGAATTTAAATTGAATTTGTCGTATTTTTGCGTATAGACTTCGACGACTCTGGAGAGTTTGATCCTTCAAAGGATTTAGAGTACCAAGGCTTCAACGAAGGCAAGTTATACCATTGACCATGTTGATCCCAATATTTTAAAGTTATTTTTAGTTTTTAAATTATTATTGCATGCATACTTTTATTCAATTATTTCAATTCCCTATTTTAAATACTTAGTTATCTCAATTCCTTTTGTATGGCCAATTTGAATGCTGAATATCATTACCTTGTCACCATTAGATAAAATGATACTGAGAATAATCATATGCTTAGCCAATGCTTAGACCACAATTGTGATTTTGGGAGGATTTAGCCAAAACATTTCAAACTTGGTTTAAATTTGAATATGTGGTATTGCTTTACCATAGAAAGTTTATAAAGATAGTTTTATTTAAAATAAAATCAAAAAATGGGTTTGGACTTGGTCAAAATGGATGAATGGTTGGTGCAGGTTCATGCACGAGCTTAATCTGGTTAAGATCAAGGCCTAGGGTTTATTTTAGAAGACGCCCAAGTCAGTCAAGGACCGGCCTTTGAGCGTTCCTTTGCTATGTCTTACCGTACCACCACATGTCCTGTATAAGTAGGACTTGGCTTAATAATTTGTGATACCTCATTGATATTTGTGCCATGTTGTTGTGTGGGTGTCAGTGAGACAGTAGTCCCACCTGGCGCAAGAGGGGGCTCCCGAAGGATGGTTAATCCAATGGAAGCGAAACCTTAGCGGGCATGAATACTTTAAGGTAGAACATTGTAACGGCCTCGTGATAATTGCTTAGTCGCACGCCTTTGGAAGCGTGTACTTGCCGACATTAATAGCAAATTATCTCGTGTGGATAAAGCTGTACAAACTCTGCAAAGTAGAAAACTATTCGAATAGTCGCGTCTGCGGTCGTGGGCATGCTAGCAAAGCCACTCTAAGTTAGACTTTGTTTTTTGATGAGGACATCAACCCTTCGGATACAACCGCTACTCCACCAACCGGGCTACTCGACTGCCATCGATTCGGCTGCGTCAAACGCTACTTCAACGTGCCGATGAATACACTTCACTTATATCTGATGCTGCGCCACCTCACATTGGGCCGAGGGTCTTGTATTTGTATGAATTATTTGGCCCAAAGAGCAGCCACCATTCTAGGTTATTTGGGCCGGCCACCTCCTTGGCCTATTTGGGCCGGCCGCCTCCACCTGGGCCGGACGCACCGTTCACAGTACTGTTCATGTGAATAGTAACCTATGAATAGTACCACATTGCTAGTGCTTAGACATTTGCGGCTCCCTCTCCAATATATAAGGAGGCCGCACCCCTTTAGTTTTACTTGGATTTTGTTTAGTTAAAAGTTAGCCTTGTTACAACTTCGTGTATTGGCTTGTGTCGACTAGACCAACCATAATACCGCTTCAAAATCCCAACTCAATTCAATATTTCAATTCCTATTTGCAATTTCAGATTGCTTTATCTTTTTCTTGCGTGCTTCTTCGGTGTATGCAGGAATCGACCTTCGTGGTCAGGTCATCCGGGTATTCGTGCACGGTTGATAATGACTTATCAATCAGTTCAGCGATTGCGTGGTTTCGGGCCTTGCGTGTTCGTAGCCAGGATCGTGAGAGTTGAGCGACGCCTACCGAACTTATCATTCTCATCGAAAGATCGGGCCAACAATCGGACCTTCGGGTTCATCATTTTTTGTTTTAAAATGGTTTTAGCAAATGATTTGAGGATGGTTAGTCCTCGTGGTAAAATTTGGACGGTTAGCCATGTGATAGGAGGGTATCCTTCACCGCTCAATTATGAAGGTTATCCACACTATAAATTGTCATTTTAAACTTGATTTTAGATATAGTATAAAAATGGCCTTGGAAATTAATATGAGTATTTGAACTAAAACTGCTGCTTTACGCAAAATAAACCCTGCCAGTCTCATTTGTTTATCTTATGCATGCATCATAATTCAATATTGGGTGTAACTTGCGAGCACGGTAGTAGTGCTCACTCTTGTTGAATAATCTTTATTCAGGAGAAGACTTCCACCAGGACGGTGAGGATCCAAACGCTTAGGCCTACGCCCCCAAACGATTGCCTGTGGCGAATCGTGTGGCCTACTCCTACTACTGCTTTTGCTTCCGTTGTGTTAGTTGTTTATTTGGCCTCAGGCCTGTTTGTATTAAAGTCTGAATTATTAATGGTATTTAATTTCCTGTGATATGATTGTGATATCATTTTTGTATGATTGTGTACACTGAAAATCCTGGACTAGTGTATGAACACAGAGAATTCGGGATCCTTCGTTCCCGGGTTCGACAGGTGACACAAAAACTCTGTGATGCACTCCAGGGTTGGTCATTCCCTTTCGTTTGTCCATGTGAAGGCTCACCCATTCAAGTGGATCTCCTTGTGCTCTAGCTCATCAACCAGCGTTTGGAAGGATCCGATCAAGCGCCTAATTACCCTAGGGTTGATCTTGTCCATGGCTTGTAATATGAGATTGAAGTCTCCAAGAATCATCCAAGGGCCAAGTACAGAGGTTTGAACGTCGTGAAGTTCCTGTGGGAACACGCTTTTGGAAGCACCGTCTGTGGGGCCATAAACTACCGAAAGCCGGGCAAACGATCCATAAGGAAAAGCTACTTTGGTGGTGATGGAGTGCTCTCTTACATTTCCCACCAAGAAGACGGCCTTGCTCGAATTCCAAGCTAAAAGAATGCCTCCTCTATATTGGGAAGCTGGCCGGTAGAAAACCCCATCGAACGAGGGTCCTAGGGTTTCCAATAAAATGGCCGAGTCCATTACATTGAGCTTGGTTTCTTGAAAACAAACGACCGTTGCGTGGGAATCAATCACTGTTTCTCTAACCACACTATGCTTAGCCCTATTGTTTAGCCCTCAAATGTTCTAGTTGAGGAAATTACAACTAGAACTGTCCATAAGAAACACTGGGAGGGAGGCGACCAGAGACCTAGACACGCCCAAACCTAGCAGGCCAGCACCGAAGAAACTAGCATCTCGTCCACCTCGACAACCTGTAAGTCAAAGGGTGGGGCATCTGGAACTGCTAGCTGGAAGAGCACTGCTAGCGTGACGATATGCTCTTTGGATGGCTGGTTGTCAAAGAGCTCCTTGAGCTTGCACACAGCCACACTTTGGTCCTTCGAGAGACTGAGGCTTGAGGCCAGCATGCGCTGTGTCTGGTGTCCCGCCAAGACACCCTTCCTAGTTGAGGCTGCTAGCTGCAAGCTACGCCGAGGTGTGAAGTTGGATGGCTGGGGAATGCGGCGTGGACGCTACAAGTCCGGTAGAGGCAGGAGTGGCTTGTCTAGCTGGAGCTTGGCCCAATGAGAGTAGGTCAACATGGGTGATGTTGCTCACCGAGTCTAGGCCCCTAGGGGCTACTAGGCCGTGGCTGGCTTCAACTAGGCAGGAGAGTGCTACATCTTGCCCCATAGGCATTGACAATGATACTATCGGTTGAACGGGATTGACATGGTTGCTACAATCACCATCACATAGATCAATTCCACTTAGCTGAGGTAGAGCAAGGTTGTGCTGCTGAGGAGAGTCCCGGCCGAGTCTAGGCCACTAGGGACTACCGGGCTGTGGCTGGCTTCAATCGTGTAGGAGAGTGATACATCTTTCACCATAGGCATTGACAACGATACTACCGGTTTGATGTTGCATGTAATCTTGACATGGTTGGGTTTGTTAGCTAAACCGAGTCTTTAGTTAGTGTGTGCGTGTGTCTTCAGTTAGTGCTTGCATGTATTTTCTGTTATTGCACGATGTGCGCAAGCGTTGAAGCGGTTGTGGCCGGCAAAACCGGATCGTAGCTTGACTTACTAGCTCTAGCCAAAATAGTTTAAGTTTTTGTTATAACATTAAGTTACAGTTGAGAAATACAACCAAAAATAGCCCCAATACTCTATCTCTGAACTTTGCCTGTTGTTCTGTTCTCTGAACTTTACGGTTCATCGACAGACAAAAATACAATCTGTGATTGTTTGGGTATGTTGATCCGAGGCTCGAATCCAACACTTGGTATCAGAGCTATGAGGTACACGCCAAACTATCCCAGATTTGACTACATGGTGATCACCACTCAGTAGGCGGCAAAGGAGAGCGGTGGTGTGTCATTCAATTGTTCGTTGTTGATGTCGTCCAATTACACGACCTGGGCGATCAAGATGGAGGCTATTATGGATGCCTAGGGAGTCTGGGATGCCATAAAACCATTGTTGGAGTGACCATGTAGGCAAGGAAGGACAAGATGGCATGGGCTTATATATTTCAGGCTATCCCAGAAGATGTTCTTTTGCAGATCGCAATGAAGAAAACAACGAAGGAGGCCTAGGACAGTCTGAAGACAAGGTATCTCGATGCTAACCGAGTGAAGAAGGCATGGTTGCAAACTTTGAAGAGTGAATTCGAGTCCCTACACATGACAGAGGGAGAATCGGTTGATGAGTTTGTCGAGAAGCTGAGCGAGATGGCGACCAAGGATAGGAGTCTTGGCGACACCCTTGATAATGCTGCACTCATCAAGAAGCTCCTGGATTCTATTCTAGACAAGTTCCTTCAACTGGTCGCCTCGATCGAGCAGTCCTATGACCTTGACGCAATGCCGTTCGAGGAGGCGATCGGGTGCCTCAAAGCTTATGAGGAGCGCACTCGACCATGCAGCACCACCGGCACCATCGACGGCTAGCTCCTGCTCACTTATGTTGAGTGGCAGGCGTAGCAGAAGACCAGCGACGGTGACTCATCATCGAGCAACAAAGGGCGTGGCATCGGCAGATTGGACGAACGTGACCGGGGCAAAGGACACGGCAGAGGGCGTGGTCGTGGCAAGGGAGGCTGCGGCAACTCCGGCGGCGCCAGCAGCAGTAGAGACAAGCGTCACATTAAATGCTTCAATTGTGAGGCACTATGGTTCAAAGTGCCGCAGCAAGCGCCGAGATGAGGAGGCAAACTTGACTCATGCTTAGGAGGATGAGCTAGCTCTAATGTTGGCCAAATGCGTAGAAGAGCGCATGATCTTGTGCTGTTGAATGAAGAACACGTCGTGCCTGACCAACACACTGATACTAGAGATTATTGTGCAGGGAGAAGCGGTTGACGTCGGGTGTGTGGTGTCTTGATAGTGATGCCAGCAACCACATGACGGGCAGCGTTCATTCTTTGCTGACCTTGATGAAGGTATTGTCAGACATGTGCGCTTTGGTGATGGTTCCATAGTGCAAATCAAAGGAAAAGGCTTGATCTTGTTCAATTGCAAGAATGGCGAGCAGCAGCTATTACCGGAGGTATATTTCATCCCTAGTCTGTGCAATAACATTTTGAGACTAGCATAGATGACTAAAGATGGGTGCAAGGTGGTGATGTTAGGGGAATTCCTATGGATGTATGACAAGGATGGTAGGCTACTTATGAAAGTGTAGCGGTCCAGTAATCGACTGTACAAGGTTGATCTTCACACAACTGCACCGGTATGTCTTGCAGTCAACTTGGATGAGGCGGCCTGGCTATGGCATGCCCGCTTAGGGCATCTGAATTTCCAGGCGATGAAGCACATGGTGGCTAAGGAGATGGTGCGGGGAGTACCAGAGATTAACCATCCAACACAACTGTGTGAGGGTTGCCTCTTAGCAAAGCAGTGTAGGGTGCCATTCCCATTACAGGCACAGTATCGTGCCTGCAATCCACTAGAGCTAGTTCATGCGGATTTATGCAACCCAATTACTCTGTAGACCTTGGGTGGTAATCGTTATTTATTTCTGTTAGTTGATGACTACAACCGATTCATGTGGGTGTATGTTATCAAGACGAAAGATCAAGCTTTCACTGCTTTCAAGAAATTCAAGGTACAGGCTGAGAAAGAGAGCTCACTCAAACTGAAGATGTTGAGAACTGACCGAGGTGGACAATTTGTTTCTCAGTGTTTTGCGTATTTTTTGTGAAAGAGAAGGAGTGCAGCGGCATCTTACTGCACCTTATACCCCACAGTAGAATGACGTGGTGGAATGCTACAACCGTTCTATGCTTGCGACAATAAGAAGCCTACTGAAAGCTATGACTATCCTTGGAAGAATGTGGGGCGAAGCAGTCTGACATTCAGTATATCTAGTGAATCGAGTACCAACCAAGGTGGTGACAAACTCCACTCCTTATGAAGCCTAGAAAGGAAGGAAACCGAACCTGGAACACCTTAGAATTTTCGGATGTACTACACATGTCAAGGTACCCTCAGTTCGCTTAACCAAGCTCAATGACAGGAGCAAGGCCATGGTGTATCTAGGGGCAGAGCCTAGGAGCAAGGCACATCATCTCTTCGCAACAAGGGAGACTATGTGTGAGCTGTGATGTGGTGTTTGATGAGGAAAAGAAGTGGAACTGTGATGGGCTTCACAACAGCAGCGACACCGGCAATCCGGAGTGGACTGCATTTACTATAGCATAACTTGCAACAGATACTAACGATTCGAGTCGATCCAACGCCGAGCCCGATGCACAAGGGGATCGATGCGGCAACGTTTGCACGCCACGTCTTCATTAGTCTTTGCTTCTGCGGTGGAAAATTCCCATCGGCGGATCGCCACCGGCGACACCGTAATTATGCCTTCTTCACCACCGTCCAATACGCTGCAGGCAGCAGCCCGGTGAGTGGTGGTACACCTGATTATTCCACTTATGATGCTACACCAGTTAGGGGTTTTAGACCACTCGCTGAGATCTATGCAGATCCTTAGACGATTGAGCTTGACCCTGAGCAGTTGCTACTGGCTACTGATGAGCCAACAAATTAAAATGAAGTAGTCGGTGACAAGGACTGGGAGGAGGCAATGCAGAAGGAGATTGAATCAATTGAAAGGAATCAAACTTGAGAGCTGGTTGAATTGCCATCAGGACATAAACGCATTGGCCTCAAGTGGGTCTTCAAGTTGAAGAAAGATGTTGCTGGCAAGGTAGTAAAGCACAAGGCAAGGTTAGTAGCCAAAGGTTATGTGCAGAAAAAGGGAGTGTACTTTGATGAAGTGTTTGCTCCTGTTGCAAGGCTAGAAATTGTGAGAATGGTGCTAGCACTGTCTGCCCAGGAGGGGTGGGAAGTTCATCACCTTGACGTTAAGTCAGCATTTCTCAATGGCAAGTTACAAGAGGAAGTTTTTGTGTCCCAACCGAAAGGGTTCATTTCAGTTGGGAAAGAGCACCTGGTGTACAAGTTATCCAAGGCTTTATATGGTTTGCGACAGGAACCAAGGGCTTGGAACACCCAACTTGATAACACTCTGAAAGAAATTTGATTTCAGAGATGTCCCCAAGAGCAAGCTATGTACAAGCATTGTACTGGTAACAGATTGCTTATTGTTGGTGTTTGTGTAGATGACTTGATTGTGACTGGATCAAGTAAAGAAGATATCCAGGTGTTCAAGGAGCAAATAAGGAGAGAGTTTGAAATGAGTGACCTTGGTACTCTTTCATACTATCTCGGCATAAAAGTGCAGTGTAACAGCCCAATTTTCAATTTCAGTAAAATTTAAAAGTTTATTTATGTTTGTGGTTTTTTCCTGAATTTTCAAAAGCTTTTTATAAATATTTTAAAGCTAGAACAAATTTATTTGCAAAATCAAAAGCCAACATATTGTTGGAAATAATTTTATTAAGTCCAAAATGATTATGGGAATTTCTGTGAATTGTTCCATAATTTTTGGAAGTATTTTGCTATTTTCTAAACCTTATATGAATTAACAGAATTAAAACAATGAAAAACAAAAAGAAAATCAAAATCTTGGCTTGGGAAACCCATCGACTCGGCCCTAACTCACTGCGCGACGCCCATCGCCCACACTCACCGCGCCGCGCCTCACCCTCTCCTTCTCTCCCACCGTTGGATCGAAATCCAACGCACACGTTACACCCACGCATCCTTCCTTCTCTCTTTCTTTCTGCGCCGTTGGATCAGAATCCAACGGACCGCAGATCGTCTTCCTCCTCGCCCTCTTCTTCCTCGCGCCGCCGCTCCTCCGCCCTTCTCACGCGCGCCGAACCACCTCTCCCAACCACCCCGCACTCCCTGCGAAGTGTGCACGAGGTCCACCTCGTCGCCGCACACGTCTCGCACGATCCCCACGCCCTCTCCCCCATTCTGCGCGACGGTTTCACCCACGCGCCCAAAACCGCCGCCGCACATCCCACGTCGCCCCGCCGTCTCCGGCCTCCCCTTGCTCTATAAAAGGGAGCCCCGTGAGCCCCTTCTCCTCCTCCATCTTTACCCCTCACTCACTCCTCCTCGCACGCCCCAGCATCCCCGGAATTCAAGTTCTTCTCGCCGCCAAGCCGCGGGACCTCACCGCCAATCGCGCCGCCACCAGAGCTGCTCCGGCCACCACGACCCAACCATCACCATCGCCGCGAAGCTGGTGCGCCCGCTCCCGTCGCCGGAGGATCCCCGGAGGGCCGATCTCGTCGTCGCCCGTACCTCGCCGCCGCCTTGCCGTCTCGCCACGGCCGCCTCCGTCATCTATTCGCCGTGTGGGTGAGCGCATCACGTTCGCCATCTCCTCTCTCGTTGATAGCCCATTGCCGACACCGCGTGCACCACAACGCGGCGACCCTGGCCCCGACAGCGTGCCGACCACCGACGTGGCACCCGCGTCGGTGCCGCACTGGCGAGCCACATCGGCGCCACGTATGCGGCTCTGCTGAGGCAGCGCCTGCGTGGCACCGCGCACGCCACCTCACCTTAGCCCCTGCGCTAGCGGTCCATGGACTCAGTCCATATGGACCATGTCACTGACACAAGGGGCCCACATGTCAGAAATCTTTTTTTAAATTTAATTCTGAAAATTCAGTGCTGATGTAATCATTGCGCAATAAATAGCTTTTTCAGTAGAAAAATAATTCGGAAAATTCAATAAAATTTCAGAATTAGATATAAACTTCAAAAATTCATAACTTTTGCATACGAACTCCAAATTGGGTGATTCAAATTGCAAAATTTATATAAAATTATAATCTAGCTAACTAAACCAAAATATTTCAATTTGGAGTTAATTTGAACTATGTTTTTGAATTTATTTGAATTTGCATATTGAATTTGTCGTATTTTGCAGATAGAATTCTAACGACTCAGGAGAGTTCGATCAATCAAGATTTAGAATTCAAGACATCGACCAAGGCAAGTTACACCATTGACCATATTGCCCCTATTATTTTAAGTTATTTTCAGTTTTTAAATTTTTTTATTGCATGCATATGTTGTTATAAATATTTTAATGTCTTGTTTTACATATAGTTAATTCCATGTGTTATTGTATGGCCAAATTTGAATGTTGTATCTGACTACCTTGATACCATAGGCAAGATATTACCAAAATTTAAATATATGCTTAGCCAAGCTTAGTTCACATTTACAGAATTTGGGAGGGTTTACACCAAATTTCTATAAATTTGTTTTAAACTTGATATTGTGGTATTGTCTTACCACATGGATTTATAAATAAAGTTTTTATTCAAAATAAAATCAAAATGGGTTGGACTTGGGCGAAATGGTCGGAATGGTGGGTGCAGTTTATATAACGGGTTTGATCAGTTAAGATCAAGGCCCATGGGTTGTAGGAATGACGCCAAGACAATTGAGGACCGGTCTTTGAGCGCTTATTGCTATGCCATAACGTAGTACCACATGTCTGTATGGCGGATTTGGCTAACTAATTTGTGATGTTCTAGTATATTTATGTCATGTGATTTTGTGGGTGTCGGTTAGGCGTTTTATTCCACTTGGCGCAAGAGGGGCTTAGGAGGGCAGTCGATCAAAGGCGAAACCTTAGCGGGCATGAATGTACTAGGATAAAACATTGTAAAGGCCTCATGGTAATTGCTCGATCACACGCCTACGGGCGTGAATTGGCCGATATAACGAGCATGTCACCTCGTGTGGGTAAAGTTGTACCAACTCTGCGAGTAGAAACTATTCGAATAGCGCGTCATGATGTCATGGACATGCTAGCGGGGCCACTTAAAGTTAGAATTGTTTTTGGTTTTTAAAATGTTTTGTTAAATGTTGAGGATGGTTAATCCTTATGAAAATTTGGGCGGGAAGCCAAGCGTTAGGAGGGGATCCTTCACTTTATCATTGGAGGTTATCCACATGATATCATTGTCATTTTAAAATATGATTTTATCCATAGTATAAAATTGCCTTAGAAACTACTATACTTATTCAAACTGAAAATGTTGTTTATGCAAAACAACCCCTGCCATACTCACTTGTTCCCTTATGCATGCATTTAAATTCAATATTGGGTGTAACTTGCGAGCACGGAAGTTGTGCTCATCCTTGCTGAATAAATCTTATTCAGGAGAAGACTGCTATCTTGACGGTGAGGACCCGGACGAGTAGGCCTTTTGACCCAGACGATTGCCTGTGGCGCATCGTGTGGCTCCCACTATTATATTACTTCCGCTGTGTTTATCTTTTGGTATTTGTTAATTGTTGTTCAGACTCGTTGTATTAAACCCCTTTATTAATTAATGTCATTTTCAATTCGGGATATGATTGTGATATTCATTTTTGTGAGACTGTGTATACTGGAAATCCTGGACCAGTATGTGAACACAGAGAATTCGGGATCTTTCGCTCCCGGGTTCGACAAAAGTGGTATCAGAGCCATATCGACTGTAGGTCATGGCCCATGATAGAATTGGTAAAACCATTAAGGACTATTTTTCAAAAATTTATAAATTATTTACCTGTATTCCAGAGTCTTACTCTTCCTTTCTCTATTAAAAAGATTTCTAAACTCTTGTCATTTCTAAAATTGTAGATGGTCGAGAGACCGACCCGCATCTCCCATGGAGTCTATCTTTGGAGAATGGCGGATATCCTATGGAAGATGATGCAAGATTCGAGTTTCACGAAGAGACCCACATACCAAGGATACAAGTATATCGTGGGACAAAGCAGAGGCTGGAGGGTGGAGGTTATCTCTACTCTAACTTGGCGCGGATCGCCATACCATATTTTCGACGCCCAATGCGTCGGAGACCTTGAGGCGGTATCGAGGATCTTTGCAAGAGAAGCCGTCCGCCGACTTCGCTACACCTCGATGCCCACCTTCGGATATCGCATTCAAGATTATCCCATGCACATCCCCACTCGACTAGGCAGTGCCTTCAGCTCAGTCGAGAATGAGGATATGCCGTAAATCACCCATCAGGTGGAACTGGCCAAGGCGATGGATTACGCCTATGGCAACACCCTGGACGAGTTGTATCTCGTTCAGGGGAGGCTAGAAGCTGCAGAGGAGAAGTTGAAGGCAGCCGAAGCTGAGTTGGCTCTGTACAAGAAGGGCCAAGGCAGTACCTGTAACTCCCCGGACTACACCCCATCCACCCCATAGATGTTTACCTCCACCATTTTAGATATTTACTTTCCTTTAGTCGTCAATTAGCTGCGAATTATGAGCTACTAACCTTTTGTGGTAGCCATAATCAGATGAATAAAATAAAGAATTACTTGAAAAAGAAAATTTTGTTTCTTTGTCTTGTTTTTGTGTGCTTTTTGGGCTAATATAGACTTATTTCCCTTAACGCTATCTTTTCTTTCCTTTCCTAAATCCTTGGAAAATTCAAGCAGATGGTGAACACCGCACAGAAACGACAAAGACACACGGTCAAAGCAACGGAAATGTCGACCATCGGAGCAAGATGTCCAGCAGCCTCCCCGCCGCAAATGCGGACGGTGGCGGCAGATGATGGCCAACCAAACTCACCTCATAGATCTGCCGCCCTACCACTCAAAGAACGCACGTAACGCCCAAGCCGCGGCGGAAGAACCGTCGCCACAACTCAGGCACCAGCACACCCTCCTCAGCGGGTGACAATGTCGGAGTTCATGCGTATGCATCCTCCAACCTTCTCCGAAGACCGAGCCGATGGATCGACGATCGCTCCGCGCGATCGGAAAGAAGATGGATATCGCGCAATGCACTGATCGTGAGAGGGTCCTCTTCGCCTCTCACCAACTCAACGGACCAGCTTCAGAATGGTGGGACAATTTCTGCATCTCACACGCCAACGCCCAGGCCATCTCGTGGGGCGAGTTCGTCGAGCCTCAGTCATGCACACATTCACCGCCCGGATGACATTGAAGAAGAAGGAGTTCCATGCCTTCGCCAAGGCAATCGCTCGGTGGCGAGTATCTCCACCGCTTCAACCAACTAGCTCGCTCGCCCGGTGGCGTGGGCGAGATGAAGAACGGCAAGAAAGGTTCCTGGAGGGACTCAACGACGATATCTCCGTCCAACTCATCTCCCATAACTTCACCGACTTCCAGCAGTTGGTGGACAAGGCGATCCGCTAGGAGGCCAAGCATCACGAGATGGAGAACCGCAGCGCAGGATGGCGCCCGAAGTTCAACGCAGAGGCTTTCCCAAGCCTCGATTCATTCGGCCGCGACCACCGCAGCGTGGGAAATTCCAGTCTTCCACCTCCAGAGCCTCGGTGCAGAATCAGCGCCCCAACACCTCCAACTTCCGCAGCGCATCAAGTGGAGGACAATTTCAGCAGAAGAGCTCCGCTCCTCGGTTGCGAGGCGACTGTTTCACCGCAGCGAAACAGCCACTATGCCAACAGATGCCTAAAAGCGGAGCGGCGCGCGGCAGCATCTGCCAAGGCAACACCAGAGCCATAGTCGCGGCGGCCCGCAGCCGACATGCCAGTTCATCAAGGGACGTGTGAACCACGTCACGGCCGAGGAAGCCCAGGCAGCACCATATGTTGTGCTTGGTATGTTTCTTGTCAATTCAATACCGGCTTTGCTATTTGATTCTGAGCTTGCATTCTTTCGTGTCAAATAAGTTTGTGGGTAAAAATGGGTTACCTATATCCTCCTTAAACAATCCTATGATAATCCATTCCCCGGGCTCAAAAATGAGAACTAGTTCTCTATGCCCGAACCTCACCCTTGAAATATCCAGAGTATCCTTCCTAGCAGACTTGATAGTCTTGCATTCCCAAGGTCTGGACGTTATTCTTGGAATGGACTGGTTAGCCAAGAATCATGGACAAATAGACTGTGCCAACAGGTCTATTACTCTCACTAACGGAGAAGGGATTTCAGTCGAATTCAAGCCCAAGACCTGCACCAATGGAAGCTCTATCCTCACCAGCATGAAGGAAGTGAAACTTGAAGACATACCTGTAGTCCGAGAATATGCTGATGTCTTTCTTGATGATTTACCTGGAATGCCACCAGATAGGGACGTAATGTTCTTAATTGACTTAGTCCCAGGGACAGCTCCAATATCGAAGCGACCCTATAGAATGCCGGCTAATGAGTTAGCAGAGTTGAAGAAACAGATTGAAGAATTGCGAAGCAAAGGTTACATCCGACCCAGTTCATCACCTTGGGGAGCACCAGTGCTGTTCGTCAAGAAAAAGGACAATAGCATGAGGATGTGTGTTGATTACAGATCACTCAATGAGGTGACGAGCAAGAACAAATATCCTTTACCCAGGATAGATGATCTATTCGATTAGCTGAAAGGAGCAAGTGTCTTCTCGAAGATTGATTTGAGATCTGGCTATCACCAACTGAAGATTAGACCAGAAGATATTCTGAAGACAACCTTCACCACCAGATATGGACTGTACGAGTTTACAGTGATGTCATTCGGTTTGACGAACGCCCCTGCTTATTTCATGAATATGATGAACAAAGTGTTCATGGAATTCTTAGATAAGTTTGTGGTCGTTTTCATTGATGACATTTTCATCTACTCGAAGGATGAAGAAGAACACGAGAAGCATATCAGGATGATACTGGACAAGCTCAGAGCATCGACTTTATGCTAAATTCAAAAGTGAATTTTGGCTAAGTCAAGTGGCATTCCTTGGACATATTGTGTGAGCAGGAGGAATTGCAGTAGATCTTGCCAAGGTTGAAGCAGTGTCAGATTGGAAGCAACCCAGGACACTCACCGAAGTGAGAAGTTTCCTTGGACTAGCGGGTTATTACCGCAGGTTCATTGAAAATTTCTCAAAAATTGCAAAACCTATGACCCAACTTATGAAGAAGGAGAAGAAGTTCGAATGGACAGATGCCTGTGAAGAAAGTTTTCAAGATCAAGAGGAGATTAGTCTCAAAGACTGCTAGTCTTACGATATCCGTAGGATTTTGAGATTTCTGCGACGCATCTCGTCAAGGTCTCGGATGCGCATCTTGATGTAGGAGGGCAAAGTCGTGGCTTATGCATCCCGCAATTGAGGCCACATGAAGGAAACTACCCGACGCATGATCCGAGTTAGCGGCGATTGTGCATGCCTTGAAGATCTAGCGGCATTATCTCATCGATAACGTGTGAGATTTTCACGGATCACAAGAGTCGAAATATATTTTCACGCATGATCGAATTAAATCTTGACAAAGAAGGTGGCTAGAGTTGATAAAAGATTATGATCCGGGATCCACTATCATCCGGCAAAGCAAATGTAGTTGCGAGCACGCCTTGAGCAGAAAGGTCTATTGTAATACCATGATGGTGCGGCAAGATCGGCCGAGCTACATGAGGAGTTGAAGCGTCTAAACACAGTAGATTGTCGAGTCAGGTTGCGTGAATGCTTTGGAAGTACAACCAACTCTTCAAGGTCGATCGGAGAAAAACAACTAGAAGATGATGACATCAAGGAGATCAAAAGAATATGCGAAGAGGCAAGGCTCGAGATTGTGAAGATGAACAAGGAACGTGTGGTTTGGGAACGCATTTGTGTACCTAACCGCAGGAGTTAAAACAATCAATTCTGAAGGAGGCTTATGAAACGCCTTACTCCATTCACCCCGGAAGCACCAAGATGTACCAGGATCTGAAGGAGAAATACTGGTGGGTCAGCATGAAGCGAGAAATTGCCGAGTTCGTCGCCCGCTGTGATGTGTGTCAGCGAGTTAAGGCAGAACATCGAGACCATTGGATTATTACAGCCTACTACCAATTCAGAATGGAAGTGGAAGAAATTGGTATGGATTTCATCACGGACTTCCTAGGACCCAATCGTGATATGATTCCATCCGGTGATAATTGATCGGTTGACTAAGGTAGCACATTTCATTCCCGTGAAAACTACATACAGAAGCAGCCAGTTGGCAGAATTATATGTGGCCAGGATTGTTTGTTTACACGGAGTGCCCAAGAAGATCGTGTCCGACAGAGGTTCTCAGTTTACATCAAGATTCTGGCAGAGTCTGCATGAAGCCTTAGGCACCAGACTCAACTTCGAGATGCCTATCATCCTCGATTGGATGGTCGACAGAACGCACCAATCAAATCCTCGAAGATATGCTCCGAGCACGTGCCTGGAATTTGGACAAAGTTGGGACAAGAATTTGCCGTATCACAAATTCTCGTATAACAATAGCTATCAAGCTAGCTTGCAAATGGCTCCATTTGAAGCTTTGTATGGAAGAAAATGCAGAACTCCACTCCTGTGGGATGAAGTAGGAGAACATCAGCTCTTTGGACCTGAGATAATCAAAGATGCAGAAAGTAAGGTCAAAGCTATAAGGGAACACCTGAAAGTGGCACAAACCCGACAAAAGAGTTATGCTGATAACCGTCGAAGGGATTTAAACTTTGAGGTAGGAGACTTGGTCTATCTCAGAGTCACTCCACTCAGAGGAGTAAGAAGATTCAGAACAAAAGGAAAACTCGCACCCAGATTTGTGGGGCCATACAAAATTTTGGCCAAAAGAGGTGAAGTGGCATATCAGCTTGAGCTACCAGAAGCCTTGTCAGTTGTGCATGATATCTTCCATGTATCCCGATTGAGAAATGCTTGCAAGCGCTGAAGACCATACCTTCTTGAAAGCTTTGATCTTGGGAAGATCTCACCTACGTGGAAGCGACCAATCAAGATTTCGGATGTCGCATGAGCGAGTCACGAAGGAGAATCATCGGATCATACAAGGTGAAGTGGAGTTATCACCGGAAAGTGAAGCCACATGGGAGAAAGAAGAAGACCTCAAGACCAACTACCCGATCTCTTTGTTGACCAATCCTGAATCTCGGTGAGATTCCCTTAAGAAGTAGGTTTATAATGACCCAATTTTCAATTTCGATAAAATTTAAAAGTTTATTTATGTTTGTGGTTTTTCCTAATTTTAAAAAGCTTTTTATAAATATTTTAAAGCTAGAACAAATTTATTTGCAAAATCAAAAGCCAACATATAGTTGGAAATAATTTTATTAAGTCCAAAATGATTATGGAATTTCTGTGAATTTTTCCATAATTTTGGAAGTATTTTGCTATTTTCTAAACCTTATATGAATTAATGAATTAAAACAAATGAAAAGAAAAAGAAAATCAAAATCTTGGCTTGGCAGAAACCCATCAGCTCCGCCCGAGAACTCACTCGCGCCACGCCCATCGGCCACACTCGCCGCGCCCGCCTCACCTCTCTCCTTCTCCCACCGTTGGATCGAAATCCAACGCACACGTTACACCCACGCATCCTTCCTTCTCTCTTTCTTTCTGCGCCGTTGGATCAGAATCCAACGGACCGCAGATCGTCTTCCTCCTCGCCCTCTTCTTCCTCGCGCCGCGCTCCTCCGCTTCTTCTCACGCGCGAACCACCTCTCCCAACCACCCGCACTCCGCGACGTGCGCACGAGGTCCACCTCGTCGCCGCACACGTCTCGCACGATCCCCACGCCCTCTCCCCCATTCTGCGCGACGGTTTCACCCACGTGCCCAAAACCGCCACCGCACATCCCACGTCGCCCCGCCGTCTCCGGCCTCCCCTTGCTCTATAAAAGGGAGCCCCGTGAGCCCCTTCTCCTCCTCCATCTTTACCCCTCACTCACTCCTCCTCGCACGCCCCAGCATCGCTGGAATTCAAGTTCTTCTCGCCGCCAAGCCGCGGGACCTCACCGCCAATCATGCCGCCACCAGAGTTGCTCCGGCCACCACGACCCCACCGTCACCATCGCCGCGAAGCTGGTGCGCCCGCCCCCGTCGCCGGAGGATCCCTAGAGGGCCGATCTCGTCGTCGCCCGTACCTCGCCGCCGCCTTCGTCTCGCCGCCGGTCGCCTCCGTCGTCTATTCGCCATGTGGGTGAGCGCATCACGTTCGCCATCTCCTCCTCTCTCTGTTGATAGCCCCGCTGGACACCGCCGTGCACCACAACACCGGCGACCCTCGGTCCCGACGCCGGCGTCGCACTCACTGACGTGGCACCCCCACGTCGGTGCCACGGCGGAGCCACATCGGCGCCACGTATGCGGCTCTGCTGAGGCAGCGCCTGCGTGGCACCGCGCACGCCACCTCACCTTAGCCCCTGCGCCAGCGGTCCATGGACTCAGTCCATATGGACCATGTCACTGACACAAGGGGCCCACATGTCAGAAATTTTTTTTAAAATTTAATTCTGAAAATTCAGTGCTGATGCAATCATTGCGCAATAAATAGCTTTTTCAGTAGAAAAATAATTCGGGAAATTCAATAAAATTTCAGAATTAGATATAAACTTCAAAAATTCATAACTTTTGCATACGAACTCCAAATTGGGTGATTCAAATTGCAAAATTTATATAAAATTATAATCTAGCTAACTAAACCAAAATATTTCAATTTGGAGTTAATTTGAACTATGTTTTTGAATTTATTTGAATTTGCATATTGAATTTGTCGTATTTTCGCGTATAGAATTCGACGACTCCGGAGAGTTCGATCAATCTGAAGATTTAGAATTCCAAGACATCGACCAAGGCAAGTTACACCATTGACCATATTGCCCCTATTATTTTAAGTTATTTTCAGTTTTTAAATTTTTTTATTGCATGCATATGTTGTTATAAATATTTTAATATCCTGTTTTACATATAGTTAATTCCATGTGTTATTGTATGGCCAAATTTGAATATTGTATCTGACTACCTTGATACCATAGGTAAGATATTACCAAAATTTAAATATATGCTTAGCCAAGCTTAGTTCACATTTACAGAATTTGGGAGGGTTTACACCAAATTTCTATAAATTTGTTTTAAACTTGATATTGTGGTATTGTCATGGACATGCTAGCAGGGCCACTTAAAGTTAGAATTGTTTTTGGTTTTTAAAATGCTTTGTTAAATGTTGAGGATGGTTAATCCTTATGAAAATTTGGGCGGGAAGCCAAGTGTTAGGAGGGGATCCTTCACTTTATCATTGGAGGTTATCCACATTATATCATTGTCATTTTAAAATATGATTTTATCCATAGTATAAAATTGCCTTAGAAACTACTATACTTATTCAAACTGAAAATGCTGTTTATGCAAAACAACCCCTGTCATACTCACTTGTTCCCTTATGCATGCATTTAAATTCAATATTGGGTGTAACTTGCGAGCACGGAAGTTGTGCTCATCCTTGCTGAATAAATCTTATTCAGGAGAAGACTGCTATCTTGACGGTGAGGATCCGGACGAGTAGGCCTTTTGACCCAGACGATTGCCTGTGGCGCATCGTGTGGCTCCCACTATTATATTACTTCCGTTGTGTTTATCTTTTGGTATTTGTTAATTGTTGTTCAGACTCGTTGTATTAAACCCCTTTATTAATTAATGTCATTTTCAATTCGGGATATGATTGTGATATTCATTTTTGTGAGAATGTGTATACTGGAAATCCTGGACCAGTATATGAACACAGAGAATTCGGGATCTTTCGCTCCCGGGTTCGACATGCAGCATAATTGCAAAGGCATCAGTCTAAAGCAGATCGGGTATGCCAAGCAGATTCCGCAACAGGTAGGAATGGGGGAGTGCAATCCATCCAAGTACCAAATGGAACCAAAGATGAAGAGGGAAAACCAGTGAATGTGACAGAGTATCGACGCCTGATTGGTAGTCTATTGTACTTGACCCACACTTGGCTGGACTTGAGCTATGCGGTGGGAGTGGTTAGCAGATATATGGAGTCGCTAAGGCAGATCCATCTCCAAGCAGTGAAGCAAATCCTAAGGTATGTCAAGGGGACAATTCATTATGACCTTGCTTACTGTAGAGGAGGAGATGGGGAGGTGATCAGCTACAGTGATAGTGACCTCGTCGGTGATCTAGATGAACGAAAAAGTACCACCAGGATGGTGTTTTATTTTTCTAGAGGTCCTGTCGCTTGGTGCTCCCAGAAGCAAAAAACGGTGGCTTTGTCATCATGCGAAGCAGAGTTCATGGCCGCGATAGCAACAGCATGCCAAGCCATGTGGTTAAGAAGCTTGCGTAGTGACTTGACAGGCTGGACATCGAAAGTAGTAGTGCTGCGAGTAGACAACAAGTTTGCAGTAGCGCTCATGAAGAATCCAATGTTTCACGGTAGAAGCAAACACATTGATACTCGGTTCCATTTCATCTGGGAGTGTGTTGAAAGAGGACTGGTTTCGGTGGAACAAGTGAGCAACGAGAAGCAGTGTGCAGATGTCCTGACTAAAGCACTTTCAAGAGTAAAATTTGCTGAGATGCGGGAGCTTCTGGGTGTCAAAGACCTCGCAGTTTAAGTCAGGATTAGGGGGTGAGTGTTGCATGTATTCCTGACTTGGTCAAGTTTGTTAGCTAAACCGAGTCTTCAGTTAGTGCATGCGTGTGTCTTCAATTAGTGCGTGCGTGTGTCTTCCGTTAGTGCTTGCGTGTATTTTCTGTTACTGCACAGTGTGCGCAAGCATCGAAGGAGTTGTGGCCGGCAAAACAGGATCATAGCTTGACTCACTAGCTCTAGCCGAAACAGTTAAAGTTTTTGTTATCGCATTAAGTTACAGTTGAGAAATACAACTGAAAATAGCCCCAATACTAGAGCTAGCCAGATGGGCCGTGCCTGTCGGACCGGCCCAAGGCACGGCACTGTTGGCCTGGCCCAGGCACGGAACGGCCCGAATTGTTCATAGGCTAGGCCGACACGGCACGAAAGGCTGGGCCGCCACCCCGGCACGATGGGCCGGCCCAGCACGGCACGAATAGTGTCGGGTTGTGTCAGGCCCGGCACGGCCCACTGACACACGTGCGGACGAGCGGCCGAGGAAGCTAGGGAGGCTACCAGGCCGAGAGGAGTGGAGGGCGGGGCGACGCCGGCGTGGAGGAAGAAGGGCCAACGCGGGGGAAGGAGGGGAGAGCCAGAGAGCTAGAGCGGAGGGCAGGGCGGCGCCAGTGGCCGGAGCGGAGGGAGGAGAGCTGGGCGCTGCGATGCTGGCGCGGAGCCACGGAGGAAGGACCGGGAGGGGGCATTGCCGGCGAGGAGGGAGAAGACCGGGAGGGGGCGGTGCTGGTGTGGAGGGCGTCGCTGGCGTGGAGGCAGGCGCTAGGCGGAGCGGCGTGCGCCATCTTAGTAGCCCGCGCGATGCCGTGAGTGGGCGGCGGCGGGTAGGTGGCGGGAAAAGACGAGGCGGCGGTGGCGGGCGGTGGGCAGCGGGGCGGCCGGCGGTCAGGCGATGTCGGTGGGCAGTGGGGGTAGGCCGGGTAGGGCTCGGGGCAGGTGGGGCAAGCCGCGTGGCTGGCCGGGCAGGGCGTGGGGCAAGGTGGGCAGGTCGGGCAGGGCGCGCCTGCGCGGGGCAGACCGGGCGCACGTGGCATGCTGGTTAAATGGGCCGGTCTTAGCCTAGCGGGCCAAATGGGTCGTGCCTAGGCCGCCACCCCGGCACGTGGGCCGGCCCGACATGAATAGTAGCCGGGCTAGAATGAACCGTGCCTAGCCGGGCTCGTGCTGGGCCGGGCCGCCCGTTTGGCCAGCTCTGCCCAATACTCTGTCTCTGAAATTTGCCTGTTGTTTTTTTCTCTGAACTTTACGGTTCATCAACAGGATACTATAGGAGAAAGTCATGAATGGAAGAGTCGTACACATTGATTTAGTGTGGTCTCGCATTGATGTGATGCACTTATTCATGAGAATAATATGGTATTGTGATGCATCTAATGCTTGCTCTAGTACCGAGTAATTGATGTGTATCTCAACTAACCTCTTGTCCATTATCTTCTGATTTTCACTCTTAGTTATGATTTTTTTTATTTAATCTATTTTTAAAAATATTTTAAAGATAGTCTCTCCCTAACTTTATTTCTAATTTTAACCGCTTTGACCACGCCATGCGTTGTGGCGTGGCAAAGGCATGTTATCATGCCACGGACATCGGCATGGCAAACGAGTGTTGTCGTACCACTTCTTTTGGCGTGACAGGACTTAGCCCAAAACAGACACGTGTTGGCTCGGAGGGCTATCGTGGTAGGTTTAGCCACGCCACGGTCGGTGACGTGACAACACAGTTTGGTCATGCTACGGGTCACGATGTGACTAAAGGGGTCAGAATTAGAAATAAAGTTACGAAGAGGTTATCTTTAAAATATTTTTTAAAAATGAATTAAAAAATAAAAAAGCTCCTTAGTTATGGAGTAATCTAACATCCCTCGAGTTTACGAGTACTCCCTCTATTTCACACTACACACATAATTAAAATTTAGAAGGAATTACGCACAACGACTAATAAGGAACTGGCTCGAATAAACAAGGTTATACTACTAAGTTTGGCAGCACAAACAAGCAATGTTGCCCTTTTTCCGGAAAAAAAATATATATGTCATTCATCCTCTTTGATACTACTATTAATGTTGGAATAATTCAGAATTTGCTATAGTGGATAGATGGATTTCAGCATTTGCCCCTATGTGTCTATGACATGTGGATGAATGCTGAAATCCATCTATCTCATAATGGCAAATTCTGAAATCCCTTATTAATGTTTGCATATGCCCTGAGTATATGGATCAATTTTTTTTTAAAAAAAAAATGAGTACATCTACTTGTAATTGTAAATGAGCAAACTTTTTATAGACCAGACACCTATTTTTTTCCTCTTATGAGAGAAAATGATTGCACGACAAATCCAGTAAATACGGCTTAAATCGTGTAGAGAGATGCATGCACATACGGTGTAGAAAGGGATTCGAGTTAATGGGCACGACATGCATGTTGTCTGTCACTAATGTTAGGAGCCTATCTAATTTATCGGTGCCTTTGAGCCTGGATCGACAGCATCGGGCTGCAACGCCACGCTGCTACGTGAAAGCGTGTATAATCTTTGAGAGAATTGTCTGATAGTTTGCATTCATCAATTGAGAATATATAGTATAAAGTCCAAGAGATTAGGGGCGAATCTAAGCCTTGGGCTAGGTAGGCTATAGCCCGAGAGCCAAAAAAATTCAATGGAATTTTTTTGCTATATAGGTCCAACAAAATATTCATAGTGGCTCATCATCTGCCGGCCTAGCCCACCCAGCATCTCCCACCAACGCCCCCAAAGGCCCCACAGCCTCATCCCAGGAAACCTAATCATCTGCCCCCGCGTCTCTGCCCTCCACACCTCCTTGCCCACCACCACACCTGCGCCCTCCTCCTCGCCCCCGCCCCGCCACGCCCTCACCCTCCATCCTCGCCCCCCGTCGCACCCACGCCCGCCCTCCGCCCACAGCCGCCCTCCTGCCCCCGCGCGCCCATGCCCTCCCTCCTCACCCACTACCACGCCCAGTAGGTTGCCTACCATGCAATCAAGTGATTGGGAAACTACTATCAGGATTGGTTTTGTTAAACAGATGTTTGTGTACACTTTGTTCAATTTTTGTAATATCAGCGGACCAGTGGTGTTATTATGTCATCGATCTCTTATGACCTTTTCTTGTGGATATATGTAGTAAAAATGATGCCATTATAGCTCTTGCGAAATGCTATATTTTATTCTTGTTGCTGATTGATTACTAGAAAATAACTTTGAATAAACCATTGAGAAATTCTTCTATTTGAATTGAGATTTGGGAGAGCTCAAATTCCTATAAATTAAATCATGTCTATTCAGCAACAGTAAATGGCATTTTCCTCAATCTTCGCCTTCATTATATGTTCTGTTCATATTATTTTATCCCATCCTTTTCATTTCTTCTATAGACATATACTTACCGGTTACCATCTTGTTCATTTCTCCTCTCTGTAGATACCCTATTCAATGAGGCTAACATACTTACTAGTTACCATCTTACTTCTTTGAGCAGGTTGTCTTGTTAAACCAAGTCACTACTAAATTTACAAAAGAATCATTTCAGTTAACTCTTGCTCTGGGTCAGTTCCTATTCATCTTAACTAATAAAAGAAAGAGTTTACGCCCGCACAGCGGGACAATCACCTCTCCATTCCGCGCGCGCCAACAGGTGGGCCCTGGCTGTCATCCCTGTGCCCGACGCCCCTCGAGTCACCAGTTCCCTCCGCTCCACGCCTCCGTCCAGTCCTCTCCCCGAGCACCCCTCCACCAATCCCTCTCTCGCGCATGCGTCTCCACCCACGCAGTGGTGACGGCGGCGATGTAATCCGCCGGTGACCTACATACTCAGCCTCCTCTCCTCATCGCTCCTATTCACCCAATCCATCGTGCGTTGCCATACCGCGCCGCCTCCACCCTCCAGCTACCTGTGGAGAAGGCACACGATGCTTGCGGCGCACTCCTTTACAAACTCAACACCTGCTGTCGCCGCTTAACCCTTTCCGGCCGCCATCCGTAACTGGTGTTGCCACCACCTTCACCGAGCTCCCCAGATCCAGTCGGGATCGACAGACTGGCAGCCACCCCCAAACTCTAGAGAGGCGCCACACTGCATCCACTCCCCACGACGTGAGAAACCGATCAGGACGTCGTAGCCTGCGTGCCACCACCAGACCTACCAGAGAGGAGCCTTCGCTTGCTTGCCTACTGGGCCTGTATGCCATGGCAAGTGGTGGCGAAGGCAACATGGGTGTTCTTTTCCCCTCTCACAAAGTTGAGCGTAAACCGCCTCCCGTCCCATCCTCCTGTTCTACATAATCGCTTTGTGCACTTCCCCCATTTTCCTCACCTCTCCTCTTTCACACGCTTACCTTTTTTGCATTCATGTATCTTATATGTCACCAACATGCATAATTGGTCTTTTGACTGTGATGATAATTTTCAGTGGGAGGCTGGGAGCTCTAGATGTGCATGTTCATAAAGCTTGAAGAATTGTAGTTGCAGAACATATTATGTTAACGAAATGTCCATTTGACATTCATTTGTATGCTTCAAATGATGAGTATACGTTACCTAAAATTATTTAGTGCAAATTATGTGTTTTCATTGCAACGCACGAGCACCCTACTAGTACAATTATAAAACCTCTTTCTAGATCTCAATCACTGTCAGAAGCTTATGATTCTATTGTTCTTTAATAATAAACTACTCAAATCAACAAGGCTATTTTCCTATTCCTGTTATTTTCTTATCAAGGTTAGACTTGCCTGCTATACTTTGGGTCTAAACATACATTTTGAATAACTAAGATAGCCAAACCACTGAAATCTCAACATCTAAAATTTACAGGAGTGACTAGTGAGTAATGTACAGAAACATCAGCAGTAAAGCACATGACTTCTAGTTTGCTGAGCTATGGCGTTTTGAGATATGTTATGCTGTTTTGCAGAAGTTCATATATCCGAATTTGACTTAATATACAATATACTAAGCTACTTAGTGTCCTACTTGTCAAGGTTTGGGCAAATAAAATTTATCGTCATGAAGAAAGATTGAAGACAATTGAGGTAATAAGAATTCATGGTTGGGATGAGCTTTTCGAAGAGACAAACACCTTTTGGTGAGCTAGAATATAGATGAAATCTTTGTTATTTAGGTACTCAAATTGTATCTCTATGATGCTATATTATTTATGTTTTCTATGTTTTTCTTATTATGTTTTATGTTGAAGCATTTTTGCTAAAGTTTCATGTCAATGATGTATTTATAGCTTATTTTTATTTTGTCGTGATGTGAGTATAAATTGACGTTAGTTCTAGGATGTTAGCCTATTAGAATTTAGCCTGAGGCATGGTGAAATCCTAGATCTGCCACTGCAAGAGATAATGCATAACGAGAAGGTTAAGGTTACAATCCAAAGATAGCTAAAACAGTTGGAGTCGAATCCTGTCACCGTGATATGATCTCCTAGTGTGGCGTATCCTCCAGCTATGTCCATCACGGACTGGCGTATCCTCCAGTCGTAGCCATCCCAGACTTGTAGTCATCCCAAACTACCAATCGCCTGGACTGCCTGGCGTAACCGAGTGTGTTGCGTGCATGTGCATGGATGCTTGTATACATGTATAGACGAACACTCCCCCGTAGTCTGATCGGTAGGTAAACGAACGTTCATACTGGAACGAAAGTCAAGGAAGATCGCAGTAGGAAGTCCTTTGGTGAAGATATTTGCATATTGGGAGGCGAACGAAATCTGCAGTACGCGGACATCATCCAAAGCCACTCGCTCACGTACAAAGTGGAGATCAATCTCAACATGCTTTGGTACGCTGATGCTGCATCGGGTTGGTGACTATAGCCTTTTGAAGTGGTCGATGAAGCTTGTGTAATAGTTGTCATAACCAACAGGACTTGGCAACGACATTAGTGATTGCATAGTACTCTGCCTTGGCACTAGAATGGGCCACTGTGTGTTGCCGCTTAGATGACCAAGAATGAGGTTGTCACCAAGAAATACACCATAACCAGATGTGGACTTACGAGTGTCAGGACAACCTGCCCAGTCGACATCAGAATATGTGGTGAGAACAATAGGAGCAGTGCGGTGCAACCTAAGACCAAAATGCATAGTTCCTTTGAGATAACAAAGGATCCTCTTAAGGAGATTAAAGTGCGGCTCACGAGGATCATGCATGTGGAGACAAACTTGTTGAACAGTATAAGCGATGATCGGGCGCATAAAAGTGAGGTACTGAAGAGCACCCGCAAGACTTCGGTAATGGGTGGGTGAGGAAACCAGCGGGCTGGAGGACACATAGAATTTTGAGTTTGTGTCAATAGGAGTAGATCAAGGCTTACAGTTGGTCGTACCAACCCGGTCAAGTACATCTGAAACATACTGATTCTGAGAAAGAAGCATGCCATGAGCATCACGTTTAACTGAAATACCAAGGAAAAATACAACGAGCCAAGATCCGACATGGCAAATTACAGCGAAGAAGTGAAAGAGATGAAGCTGTGAGGACAATGTCATCAACATAGACGAGGAGGTAGACAGTGTCAATGCCGCGGCAAAAGATAAATAGGGAAGTGTCGGCCTTGGAACCGATGAAGCCAATGGAGAGAAGATAGGAAGCAAAATAGATGTACCATGCATGTGGAGCTTGTTTGAGACCATAAAGGGATTTATTAAGACGACAAATATGGTTTGGAAGAGAAGTGTTGACAAAGCCAGAAGGCTGCTGACAATACACAGTCTCATTGAGAGTACCATGGAGGAAGGTGTTCTTAACATCAAGTACCCACCATGCTTTATAGCGCTCAAGCATTCCATCGGCCTTGTGTTTATGCCGGAATATCCATTTGCCAGATACGATGGCGCATGGAGGACAAGGAACAAGATCCCAAGTTCGATTAGCATGAAGTGCAGAGATCTCGTCAAGCATGGCATCATGCTAGTTGGGATCTTTAAGAGCACAACGACATGTTTTTGGAATAGGAGACAAAGGAGAAGCATGGAGGTTGAACCGTTCAAGGGGTTGGCGGAAACCAGACTTCTCGTGAGTTACCATGGAGTGATCGTTGGCAACAGGTGATATGGCAACTCGAGATGAAGAGACAAATGGAGGTGGAGCTGCCATAGCCAATGCGGTAGCTACTGGATCTATCACGGCGGACGTGGCAGGGAGATCGGGAGCTGCAGGCATAGCAGCAGATGGTTGTGCCGTGGTAGGAAAAAGATGCGTACCTAACTGTGCAGCAAATGCGACAGCAACAGGATGTGGCACGATAGGAAATAGTGTGGCATGCATGGGAGATTCTGGTGCTGTCACGACAGGGATGGTTGGTGGTGCGATGGGTCCCAGGGATTGAGTGATGAGACTAACAAGAAATCAGGATCTGTGGTTTGGGGAAGAGAAGGTGAGTCGACAAAGGGAAAAGAAGACTCATCAAAGGTAACGTGGTGAGAGATGATGACGTGGTTGGTAGAAAGATCAAGACAACGATATCCTTTGTGAAGGGAGGGATAGCCAAGAAACAACCATGTTGTAGAGTGAGTGTCGGGACCCAAAAATGTAATTCTGGACCCTCTGTGTATACTGCACTAGTCCAGGATCACGCTAGTGCACACAGTGGTAACATCGATGGAATATCATTTCCATATACAAAGATGACTAATAAATAGGCAAATAACAATAAATATCAGAGTAAAGACCTTAAGGTCAAAGCTTACAATTAATGCCTCAGAAGGCGAATAGCTCAATGAAGCTACAGCGGAACGAAACGAAATAACTTCAGTGAAGCCCATCCATATGCCCACAGGCAATCGGCTAGGGTGCGCGACCTAGTTCTCCTCGATCGATCCTTGAAGTAAACCTTGTTGACCGATGATCCCTCCATTTCTGTAGGTTTGGACGCAAGTTTTACAACAAGTGTGAGTACACAGCCGTACTCGCAAGTCATACCACAGAATGCAATTTATAGATGCAGGCTTATTCCAAAAGAAAAAGCTTCTGTGGTTATTTTGCAGAAATGCAACATTTGCAATTGAATATGAATAATAGATTGAAATCATAATTCAAAACAAATAGACAATATTAATTTAACAGTTGTTTTCACAAAGACACATAGCCTAACCAAATTCTTTCATACAGCCATATGACTTAAATCACACAGCTGTCCATTCCCAATAGTTTTATGAAAATCTACCCCTCGTGTGAAATCCCCGAGCATGTCCATGACCGCGGACGCGGCTATTCGAATAGATTGTTTAACACTCTGCAGAGGTTATACACTTTACCCACAAGATGCAATCAACTGGATCAGAGCTGATCACAACAAAACCTTTCAGAAACTTCATCTCAACATTGACACTCCCGATGTGCTTACAAACCGCTATACCAACCCAAACGAAGTGCTTTGGCATAACACACATCGTTGGATAGGGACACGGCGAACCGCCCCGTGATGCGGCTACCTTGTAGTACACACCTCCACCCATAGCCTAACCTACAGCCTGACTAATTAATGCCAAGAATCCATAACCTACTAAGTTAGGCCCGTCCCATACCAGACATGTACTGTCGTACAGTAAGGCTTAGTTCAATGGCGCACAAAGTTAAGTCCTTAATTGACCAAGGCAAGACTTTCATTTTTGTAACTATGCCATGAAGATTCTCATTCTCATTCACAAAGTCCACCATATCACGAAGTATCTACCACTTGCCTCAGTCTAAATCCTTTCCCACCTTGTTGGTTTAGTGCAACACATGCTATCACAAAGTAATAACACATAGCACACACAGTTTTATTACAAAGTTCCATAATCACTTAGTCAAATTTATAATTGAAACTCACGTGATGATGATGACTCGTTGCATGGCTAAGCAATCTACTCGTACTATCCAACCCACGTTGGTAATACCATAGCACCAACTAAATATGAACCAATCTAGGGTGACAAAAGATTATGACATACAATAGACAAAGTGGATATAACAAATTGGTTTAATAGCTAAACCCAAAAGTATTTAAATAATTACTTAAAGTAAATGCAATAATTTAAATCAAAGTAATTTTAAAAACTGGGATTCAATATGATCAAAGGTATAACTTACCTTGCTATAGCAATGGTGATCTTATTTTATCTTCAATCCTCTACTTGCTTGATCTTGACTCCTTGGACGATTAGGACTTGATGTCTAACGAAAGAAAGCGCAAAACAAACTAAATTCAAAAGACAAATCAAATAAACTCCAAATTGAAATTGAATGGTACTAGAAGGTAGATATTGAATTTAGATGAATTTAGAAACGTGAACGGGTTCAATCGGAATTCGGATGAAGAAGATATGGCTCTTGGAAGATTGGAATTCATATGAAATGATGAAAAAGCTCTACGAAATATTCTCAGAATATTCTATTCCGAAAATATTAGAAAAAGAATAAGTGTATGATAGGTGGGACCGACTGGTATTTATGGATTTCTAGAATTAAAATAATTCCAGAAATAAGGTAGAGAGAGCGACAAGTGGGACCAATAAGATAAAAGGATTTTTCAAGAATTAAATTAATTCCCAAAAATAGGATTAGGGGTTGACATGTGGGTCACTGGTCTATGGACCAGGTCCACAGAGATATGCTAGTCCACGGTGGACCAAGCTCATGAACAAGGGTTGACCAAGAGTTGACTGACATACGGGACCCGCATGTAAGTGAGATAAATAAATAGGGTGTTTAATTGGGTGGATGACATGTGAGGTCTACATGTAAGTGAGAGAAGGAGGAAACAACAACAGAGAGCAACAACAGGAACCGAACCAAAAACTCACGTACTGACTTCAGGCATGAATAGTAACATAAGTTACAGGTTGATTCTTGTGCAAGGTGGTGACGACGAACGGA
Organism: Ampelocalamus luodianensis; assembly: GCA_036346255.1. Lineage (NCBI taxonomy): Eukaryota > Viridiplantae > Streptophyta > Magnoliopsida > Poales > Poaceae > Ampelocalamus > Ampelocalamus luodianensis. The sequence continues at coordinate 16,564,553 of CM070632.1, read as the reverse complement.
GACGAACCAACTTCGGCGAAGGGCAAAGCGGAAAGGAAGCGGCGAGTCGGAGATGATGGCGCTGTTCGGACATCAAGATTTTGCTCCATGCAGCGGCGGCGCCAAGAACGCCAACGACGGTGGCCTCGCAGCGCGTCCACTTCGGCGACAATCTGCGAAAAGGAAGGTGAGCACGGCGTAGAACGCGGCGACGCAAACTCAACGGTGGTGGAGTTGAAGGCAGGGGATCAACGGTTGCGGAGTAATTGGCCGGTGAAAGACGACGGGCAAGAGACGAGAGAACGCTCGATTCTCGGCGCAAGGTGGATGAAACTTGAATCTACAAGATGCGAAAAATAGGTATTGACGAGGGGCATAAGATGACGCGATCGGATTTTTGGAAAAACTCACCGAGCAAGCGAGGAACGCGATGAACACGTTTCGGCTTTATGGCTTGACATGGCCGACAGTGCTCCGGTGATCTTTGGGCGAAGAGAAAGGAACCATGACGTAGAACGCGACGATGCGAAGCCAACGCCAGTGACGGTTCGTAGAGGGCGTCGGATGAAGGCGCGATTCGTCGGAGAAGAACCGGTTGGAGCTCGGTTTTACGGAGATTGCGGCGAAAATAGATCGGTTTGGAGGAAACCAAATCGAGGATTGGAAGAGGAGATCAAGACGGACGCGTGGGCGCAAACGGCTCGCTTTTATATGCATCGTGGAGGAAGATATGGAATTTGAAAGGTTTTCTGTTGCATGCGTATAGGAAACGAGCTCTCTGGACGTTCGACTGGAGTTGGAAGATGAACAGTAAACCGCACTTTACTGTAGCATGTGGGTAGGAGAGAGAAAATGCTGATTTTTGGAATTAAAATAAAAGGCCAAAAATCAAGGAGGTCAAATAAATTGCAAACAAATCCGAAAAAAACTTAGAAAATACCCAAAAATTCCTTGAAAGACAAGGAAGCCAAATAACACAAGTTTTTATTTAATTAATGTTTAGATTAGTCAAATTAAATATTTTTAATTTAAGAAAATTCCCAATTAAGCTTTATTAATTCAAATAAAATTGGTGAAATTTTCCAAGGACCTAAACTACTCAAAAGATTTTTAAAAAGCCAAATTTTAGAACGTTACAATGAGGTGTGAGTTTGTGGATTGCTATGGCAGATAAATTTGGGTACCAATGACACCCAAAAACGTGCAAATGAGCGTAGGAAGGAGGTCATCCGAAGAGAGCTTAGAACGGGGTAATGGATTGGATGGCCTTTGTGGGATGTCTGTTTAGGAGGTATGTGGCGACATGCATTGCCTCAACCCAATAAATAGAAGGCATGTTGGCCTGGAAAAGAAGGGGGTGCCTAATGTCGTTAGTGGAACGAATGATGCTTTCAGCTTTGCCATTTTGTTGAGAAGTATATGGACATGACATGCGAAGTGCTATGTCATGTGTGAGAAAGAATGTGCGGGTAGTGAGGTTGTCAAATTCACGGCCGTTTATCACATTGGATGGTTTTGATGGTGGTGGAAAAGTGGTTCTTGGCATAAGCGAAAAATTGTGAGAGAGTGGAGAAAACATCCGATTTGAGGTGTAAGGGAAAACTCCAAAGAAAGGGAGTAAAGTCGTCTAGGATGACCAAATAGTACTTGAAGCCGGAGACACTGGCAATGGAAGAAGTCCATAAATCGCAATGTATTAAGTCAAATACTTTATTGGTACTTGATGTGGAGGTACTGAATGGGAGCCGGACATGACGTCCGAGCTGACAAGCATGACAAAGGGAATTTTTTGACAAAGATTTATGACTAGGAATAAAAGACGACTTTGCTAAATGGGAGAGACCCTGACTGCCGAGGTTGTCGAGTCGACGATGCCATAGGTCGGGTGAAGTTACGTCGGTGAGGAGGGCGCAAGGAGGTGTTGGCAATGTGCATAGTGGATAGAGCTGCCCCGAGCTATTGCACGGTTGCACCTGATAATCACGTTCTTGGTTCAAAGATCCTTCACAGAAAGTCCATGTGGATCAAACTCAATCGAACATTGATTATCAATAGTAAATTGCCAAACAAAAATAAGATTCTTAATGAGGTTAGGAGTAACTAAGACGTTGTTTAGATGGAAAGGGCGGTTTGAAGTGGAAAAAGAGACATGGCCGGTGAAGGTGATGGGCACGGTGGAGCCATTGCCGACGATGATAGATGAAAGAGAAAACAGAGAGGTGTTCCGAAGGGAAGAGAGATTACCGGCCTCAGAAGTCATATGAGCAGTAGCACCAGTGTCCATGTACCAGTCGTTGGACCGGGGGGAGGGGGTCAACGTCATTGTGTTGAAGGCGTTCATGAGCGATTGTTGATCCCATGAGTTGTCGGTCGAAGAAGATGCTAGTGTGGGCATCGGCCATGCGAGCGCTTGCCAAGGAGTCCAGGAGGGGGCCATGGGTGCGGGGGTGGCCGTCGCTGTGAACGTTTGCTAGTGAGGAGGCGCCTGTGGTCGTGGATCTAGAAGACCAGCCAAAGGTCGAGGCTGCTGTTGGTCAGGCCAAACCTGGAATGTGCCTGTCATTAGGTTGAAGAATGGCCACGGCATAGTGTTGGTGAAGGAGCCCCGGCCGCCGGAACCGTTGGAGAAGCCACTGTTGTTGTGGTTGCTGCCGCCACTATTATTGCAGTGATTACCACGGTGCTTGCCATGGTTGTTGTTGTTGCAGCTGAAGTAGCCCCTGGAGTTGTTGTTGTTGCCGCGAGATGCACTGGAGGAGCCATTGCTATGATAGCTACCCGAGCCCCCACCACCGGTCTTGTTGCCAGGGTTGATGGCAAGAAGAGCGGTGGTGTGAGAAAGCTTGTCATGTTGGATCCCTTTGAGCACTTCAAGTAACAGATGGGAACGGGCTTCGATGAAGGAAGGAAACGACTTTTGCATGGATAGTAGCAAGGCCATGTGCAAAAATTTCCCGTTCAAACCCTAGAGATTGGTAAGGACAAGGGTTTTGCTGCTCACAGACTGGTCGACGTCACCCAAGGCATCAACGAGGGTCTTGATCTTGCGGCAATAGTCAAAGATGGAGAGCTCGCCTTGCACGAACGTGCTGAACTCTGCGTTGAGGTAGATGGCGCAGCTCTCTTTGTTGTTAAGGAACAGATCATCAAGTGTGGTCCAAACTGCCTGGGCGGTGGTGTTGCTCTCCATCACGATCTCAAGAAGTTTGGAGGATATCGATCCATAGAGCCACGAAAGGACGACGTAGTCCATCTGCTTCCATGTGGGATCAGTTGATGTTGTAGCGGTCGTGATGTCATCGGTGAGAGGAAGGCCGGTCCGTTTGACATGGTCGGTGAGACTGTACTTGCCGAGCGTGACCATAAAGAGGCCTCGCCACTTGGTGAAATTGGACGCATGTTTGATCGAGGGTGACAGGGACATGTGTTTTGATACTGGCGATGGCAGAAGCTTGTGCATGGAGGGATGCAATGGTGGCAGCATCGAGGTTCTTGTCGGCCATGGCGTGCTAGGAGCTGTGCACACTACAGGGAGCGGACGGCAGGGATCGTGGCACGCTAAGGACTGTGCGCCCTGGGTGGAAGTGAAGGGCTGGCACTCTGAGGACTTCACATGCTGGGCGGAAGCGAAGGGCAGTGTAGCTCTGCGATCAGAGTGATTGCAGAGGTAGCGGCGCGTGCTGGTATGAGACGCTCGGAAGGAGCAGCGCGCTAGGAACGGCGTGCGTTGGGATAGGATATACCATGAAAGCGTGTATAATCTTTGGGAGAATTGTCCTCATCGTTTGCATTGATCAATTGAGAATATATAATACAATGTACAAGAGATAATGCATAACAGGAAGGTTAAAGTTACAATCCAAAGATAGCTAAACCAGTTGGAGTCGAATCTTGCCGGCGTGATCTGATCTCCTGGCGTGGCGTATCCTCCAGCTGTAGCCATCACGGATTGGCGTATTCTCCAGCCGTAGTCATCCCGGATTCCCAATCGCCTGTCTGGCGCAACCGAGTGTGTTATGTGCATGATGCACGCATACACGTATTGACTAACACTATGACTAATAAGACACTTAACCTAATTTTTCCTTGGTGATGGCGACCATTGGGGGGGCACGGCCATAAAATCTGGCATTGCATTTAAGCGCCATTGCCTCTGCAGTTAACATTTGATGTTACTTGATCGATATAGAAGTACATCTTGTTGTGTATAGATTGAATGCACTAAGGTAACTGGCTAGCTGGATCGATCTTTTTGTGAACCCAAGTGCTGTCCATGTTGGCGGGAAACACAAGGTTGGAATTGGTGGCTAAGCACATTCTCAACATTCATGGATGGCGGTGTAGTAACAGGATTTGTAATGATTGAGTTTAAACTTTCAGTCATATTTTGATACTTTTAACTCTTTAATAAAAATAAGTTGTGTGCATCGATGTTACAGAGACCGGAAGAGTTATCTCTTCCATTATAAAAAAAGTGTTGTCTATCGTGTCCAAGGGTCGTTAAGCAAGTTTCTAGATCCTTCCAATTTATGTTAGAATAGAGTACAATTTATTTTCAGTTTTAAAAACCATGAATTCTCAAGACATGAAATATGTGGGAAACTGTTTGTTATTTCGAGTTTATGAGTTTTCTTGTAGATCGGAGTGTCTTATGTACCTATATTTCTAAATGAAAAAAAAAAAAAGAAATGAAACAGTGAAAAAACTACAGTAGCTCAGAAAATTAGTTGCGCCCGGTGTTTTTAACATTCTGCCTCTTTATGATTCGCATTCTGAATCTTTAGAACCAGTGATCTACCATGTGTTGATTAATTGTCAATACTGCTCGGAGTTATGCTAGAGGGGTCACAGATTTGACTCACGTCAGCAAGTAAGGTGATTTTGAGCGAGTTGGCACCAATTTTCTCACCCAGTTTTCCTTTAACAAAGTTCTAGCTACTCCAGCATTTAACTGTATATTACTGGGAATTCTTCCAAAACGAACCAAAAACAATATATAAAGAGATACACTGTAAATGCAGATTAAATTGCATCGAGACAGTGATACTAGACTGGCAGTCCCATGGATACAAGCGGCCAGGGATGAGATTAAAGAGCAAGGAAACAACGGGCTATGTCACCCCTGCCCTTGGAAATATGCAGGCCAGCCTTAAATGCTCACTCACACTTGCAGATTTTTAAAGTTGCCTTTGACCTTTTCCTTTCGTTGCTCAAGCTGTCAGGCATGGGATGCACTGTGGAGTACTGCGCCATTCATATGCATGCAGTTCGGTGCACCTTCTTTTCTTCTCTTTCCCCAGAGCTGTAAAAAACCCTGCCCTCTCGTGCCTGCCATGACCTACTAGATTAACACTGTGTTCTTTCTCCTTCCAACCTTTGCAGTTGCTTTAGGCCTGTGAGTGCTGTGTGTGGGCGAGCTGCTTTTGCACTGGCTAGCTGGCCTTACTGAATCTAGGACCTAGCTGGCCAAATTTCTTCTCACAATCCATGAGGACAGCTCCATAGGTATATATACAAATTTTTTTGCATTTGTGGCCCTATAGCACGTTTGAATTTTAAAACTAACCCTCTATACAGTAGTCCTACCACGGGCACCGGGCGCGCAGCGACCGCCCCACCACCAGCGTGCACATGATGCCGCCCGGAGCGCGGCTCGCTGGCCTCGGTGGCCGGCGTGGCAGGTGAAAATTCCAATTTTTTTGAAAAAAAAAGAACGAGAAAAATGAAAAAATTTAAATTTAAATATTATTTAATGATATTTGATTCATAGAAAATATCGGTACTAAGATTTGTAAAAAAAACTTTCATTAAGAAATAAGGGTACGAAGGTTTGTAAATTAGGGTTTTCTTTTCTCAGAAATCAAGGTTTCGTCGCAGTTTCAACGCTGTTTGTAGTAATTTAAAAATGTAGGAAATGAGTTTAGAAAAATTATAAAACTTTTTGTGGAGCCTCCCGTTATAGTGTTGTTGCTTCTGTAATTTTTGTATAATTTTATTCCTTTAGAGAAAGGATGATTGATAATCATATCAGACGAGATATAACCTTGAGGATATCGTCCAAACAAACTGTTTGCTGAAACACTTGTTGTCCAAACTATTGGAGTCTCTCCTCAATGAATTAAATCGAGCGTATATAGCGAGCGATCGGTGAAGTAGTTTATGAAGCTTGTAGAGAATATGATTGAAGGGGTTGAGAACGCTCATTGTAATTATGAAGATGCCCTAAAATATGGAGGATTCGATGTCGGTGCAAATGGTTCTTTATGTGCCTCCACTAGAAGAGGCATACTTACAATATAGGCTTGCTTTGATGGCTTAGCGGAGACACGGAACCAGAACTACATTAGTGTCCGCGGACAGAAGCATGTTACACGTAGTGACATGGCATGATGGTTCGGCTAATTGCTTTAGTCATCCTCGCTACTACTACGGTACATTGCGACACAAGCATCCGGACCATATAACTGTACATGCCTTTAGGGGATAGTAAAAAACATGCGGGGTAAAATGGGGGACTACTACGTAATGACCTGACCTACTGCGTGGACTGGGGCCATTTTCCCTTCCTTGCTAGCACGGCGTTGAACTCATGGTTGGCCTTCCCCTTCGCCTTGTCGCGGGACTGTACACGTCGGGCTGGTATGTCGAAGTCGTCCATGTCCTGCGATTCCATGATGTAAGTGCACTGTATAGTGAAAATCATAAGAAGGATGTTAATTCTTCATAACTCACGTCGTCGATACGGATTAGGCCCGGGCGACCGGAGATGCTGTGGCGGTCGGGCTTAGCGGGACGAGCCTTTCCCTTGCCCTTGTCGCGGGACTGTCGACCTCGGGCTAGTATGTCGAAGTTGTCTATGTCCTGCGATTCCATGATATAAGTGCATCGTATAGTGAAAAACGTAAGAAGGATGTAAATTCTTCATAACTCACGTCGTGGATACGGATTACGCCCGGGCGACCGGATAAGCTGTGGCGGTCGGGCTCAGCCTCATGAGTCTTTCCCTTGCCCTTGTCGCGGGTGCCATCACCTCGGGTGGTATGTGAAGTCGTCTATGTCTGCGATTGTATGATGTAAGTACATCGTACGATGAAAAACGTAATAAGAATGTAAATTCTTCATAACTCACGTCGTCGATATGGATTACGCCCAGGCGAGTATTGGGCTCCTTCGGAGCCTCCTCAACAGTGCAGTGCGTAAGGTTTCCACCGCATGAAGTTCTCGGCCCGCCAAGTAGTTGACATGTACTGCTTTGGATGAATGCCACATCGTACATCTCCGGGCCATCGATCCACTGGAAGAAGTTGCAGTGCATCTCGGGCAGCCATTACGTGGGGATGATGTTAAAAATTTAAGGAATTCAACATTGAGGAAAATCGATGTGTGAAAGAAAGCGCTTACGGTGGTGCCCATGCGTGTAAATGCGCCGGGCGGCGGTGTGCAGGTGTGTGGGTGAATGATCTCGCATGTTCGCCACACACACTGCGAGATTGAAAAATGTGGTGGTACTTGAGCATCTTTCATTGTTCGATCTGGGTATTGTAGATGTTTCCTCTTCTGCGCAAGCCACTTGCGCTTCTGCAACATCTTCGCGTAGAAGTTTGCCGAAGAGTCCATAGCTGGGTATCTGTTGTGTAGTGTTGTGCAGTGTTGGGTTTGGTTCAACCCCATTTTATAAGCCCTATGGTTGGCATGATGTGGTTAATTTCATGCAGAGTTCTGTCTCCTTTGGTCTTGTCACTGCGCAAAGCTGTCTCTTTTGGTTTTATCACTGTGCAAGGCTGTCTCCTTTGGTCTTATCACTGCGCAAAGCTACCCCGTGTAGTCTTGTCACTGCGTAAAGCTGTCTCATTTGGTCTTGTCATTGCGCAAGGCTGCCTCCTTTGGTCTTATCACTGCGCAAAGTTGGCTCGTGTGGTCTTGTCACTCCGCAAAGCTGCCCTATGTGGTCTTGTCACCGCGCAAAGTTGTCTCCTTTGGTCTTGTCACTGCGCAAGGCTGTCTCCTTTGGTCTTATTGCTATGCAAAACTAGCTCGTGTGCTCTTGTCACTACGCAAAGCTACCCTATGTGGTCTTATCACTGCGCAAAGCTGCTCTGTGTGGTCTTATCACTGCGCAAAGCTACCCCGTGTGGTCTTATCACTGCGCAAAACTGCCCCGTGTGGTCTTGTCACTGCGCAAAGCTGCCCCGTGTGGTCTTGTCACTGCGCAAAGCTGCCCTTAGTGTGGGGCGTGGTAGGGACCTGCCCCCTCTGCCTACCGCGGAAGGGACCTGCCCCCTCTGCCAGGCGCGGTAGGGACATGCCCCCTCTGCCTGCCGCAGAAGGGACCTGCCCCGCTGTCACATTGCGTCTCCTGTGCTCGACTATTTAAACGCGCAGCCACAAACTCGGTCGATCATTCCTCTCAGGAACCTCTCCCTCTTTCTAAGGTGCCTCCATGTTCCGTACTTAGCATTTTTTTGTCCCTTGTTCGCATTATTTGCCAAAGTCGTCATAACGGTAAGTTTATTTCAGCAACATACGTATAGTTTTTATGCTGTGTTTTTGTTGAAATATTATCTTATTTTCGTCAGAAATGGAGACACTGTACGTGTTCCACTGTAACGTGTGTGTCGGTCCAAACGAAGTTGATTTGTCTAGCTGCCAGCGTGCCTTGCTAAACGTTCCCAACCTAGCACACGTCGATTTGCTCGAGCTACGACGGTGCATTCGGCAGTTGTTCGATAGGCACATCGTCAGGAACAAGATAGTAATAGAGGTGGTCACCGCCAACGTGGTCCTACCACACGGGCAAATATTGTGGGGCCTGGCGAAGGTGACCAGTAGTGCCATGTGGGCACAGTACATGGAGATCGTTAGCAATCCTCATGCTCTGATCTATCGACGACCCATGGTGTATATCTATTTTGTTTATCCTACTCAATCCTTTGGGGGGCGCCGTTGAAGGAGCCAGCGACGCTCTTGTCCCCCTCTTCGATTTGTTGACGACGGGAGAGGTGTCGAGAGCGCCAGACGTCGTTAGGCGGGATGCTCCGATTGATGGAGATTACGGTAGTTTTGAACCGAATGAAGGTGTGGATAAATGGCGGGGTGCTCGTGTTGATTGTCACGAGATTATCGATGGCATGTCGAGACCGCCACTCAAGATGAGGCCAACTTTGACTTGCAATCCGGTGAGGCGAAGCGCGATGAGGTGGAATCGCCGATGGCATTGTTTAGACCGACACGGACTATGTTCCAAGTCGGTTCGATTGCCAAGTGACCTCTTCCTTGTTCGGCCCAAACACGAGTCTTCGTGGGCCCGATCTGGACACCCTACTTGTGGGGCAACATTTCCCACACAAGGCTGTCGCCAGACAAGCTATCGTGAGTTTCGCGGTGAAGACCAGTCGGACTTACCGAGTTTACAGGTGAGTTCAAACGTTGTTTGTTGTATCTTGAACTATCTGATGAAGTCGCACTAACTATTATATGGCTTCCATTATGCGGGTCTAATCGACCGTACATAGTTAAATGCGTGCTTAGCTCTTGCCAGCAAAGTCCGTCGCGAAGATTCCCTAGGCGAGCGGCCTTCCGCATCACGATCGTGACAGATCACACATGTGAGCTTCAAGAGCCATTGCAAATTCATGAGAATGTAACCTTGGCCTACATCGCGAGCATCATAAGCCACGTAGTTGTCGCGAAGGTCACGATGGTTAACGTGGCGAATACGGTAGGGTATGCCGTTAGCTCTGATGGGTATGGCGGCGAGCGGAAGGTCCTCGAAGGGTTGTGCGGTACCTACAAGGCGTGCGACCTAGTCCCCAAAATCTTGAAGCAAATGCGGATGCTAATCCGGGGACATGTGTCAATAGGATGGGCGAGCCCGGCCGGTCGAGCATCCCATTCCTAATCCTTGATCGAGTCTTTTGGGCATTTGGCTTTGGCGATCAGGGCTTCTCCGCTGCGCCGTCCCGTCGACTATGGACGATACTTTCCTTTACGGGAAGTACAAGGGCACCATTCTCACCGCTATTGCCGCTGATGGCAATGACCAGTTGCTCCCAATTGCCTTTGCAATTGTGGAGAATGAGAGCACTGACAGTTGGCTGTGGTTCCTAGTCAACATAAAGCAACATATTGTAACGGACCAACCGAATGTGTGCCTCATAACCGATCGTCATGCCGGGTTGTTGTCAGCGCTGCTCACCATGTAGCACGGTACGAGCCCACCGTACCAATGGAACAACATGCGCACACGTTGGTGCATGCGGCATCTAGCCGCCAACTTCCACACGTGCTTCTAGAGCAAAGACCTCATGAAGAAGTTCGAGAAGCTCGCTGCCAGAACGAGCGCAAGTTCGATCTTTGTGTGGTGGTAGTTTGAGGTCAAAACCGAGCGTGCTAGTGGAGGTTACGGCCCGAGCGCACCGCAGCGAGTTATTGAGTGAATCTGCGTGTATGCCCCAAACTATGAGAAATGATCCCTTCTTCACGGCACCTATGGTGCTCGGTACGGCATCATGACAATCAACATGTCCGAGGTCTACAACGGTATGTTGAAAGGGGTTCGTGCCCTGCCCATCACCGCTGTTGTCGAGGAGACATGGAACCACACGGTCGGTTACTTCGTCAATCGGGCAATGATGGCCAAGAAGCATTTGGATGAAGGGCAGCAGTACTCGAAGGTTACCCTTGCCTACATGGATAAGAAGATTACCAAGGCCCGATCCCATGTAGCTATCATAATGGATGGCGTGAGGAGGAAGTTCGAGGTTCGCCTGCAGGACAAGTACGTTCGTGGCCACATGAGAGGTGACCGAAACCAAGGCCCGATCCCATGTAGCTATCATAATGGATGGCGTGAGGAGGAAGTTCGAGGTTCGCTGCGAGGACAAATGCGTTCGGGCCACATGAGGTGGCCAAAGCATGTTTGCACCATAGGAGATGTGGTAGTTTGCACAACAAGCCTCAACTCTGCACAAGCCGTGCTCCCACGTATATGTTGCATGTCTTTGTATTTCACCAATCTTGTAGTATGTATATGTCTGAGTACAACGACATACAACACTGTATGATACTTGGAATGGAGAGTTCAACTCCTCGGCGTGGAAGGCCCTCTGAGGACATATGGCGGGAGTAGTGAAGTGATCACGAATGAAGCATTGCGACATCCAGTGCGTGGGGCGTCGGTCAAGGCGCATCGCAGCGACATGGGCCCGAGCCAACGTGGAGATCGGCCAAGACCAATAAGGTGTAGGCTATGCAAGACTCATGGACACTCATTCGGGAACTGCCCGAGTAGACCTTCTTCCTCCGGCGCCACTTAGTATCTGTAAGCTATCCAGTGTATTGAGTCATGTTGGTCGTAGCAATGTGAGTGTTGTAGTGATTTGTGTTGTAACCTGCACTGCTTTGTACTGCTGTAACAAGTTGTTATTACCACTTATAAGTGCGGATATACGCCTCGTTTGGTCCGTCACGCTTTCGAGAAAGTAGTCGCGTCACCTTTCAGAGAGTTGTCACGTCCTACTTTGCGAGAAGTTGTCACGTCCTACTTTCGAGAGTTGTCACATACGATTTCCCTGCTTTGTGTAGTCACGTCCTCCTTTGCACGGTGGCGCCGTGCTCCCAACGCTATATATGGATGCTTTCACCACGATTCACCTCACTCTTCTCTTTCTCTTCTCATTTCTTCTAGTGTAAAATAAGATGTCTTGGCCTCATCTAACTTTCGGTGAGCAGAATTACAATCACTACGGCAACTTTGGTTTGCCCTCGTTGCGAGGATCCGCGAATGTGTTTACCTCTCATCGCCAACCAATCCGTCGAGTGTTCATGAAGTGTTCAAATCTTACGATAAATTGGGCAAAATCATCACGAACGAATCCATTGTACATACAGGTTTTCTTACCTTCATTTCAAGCTGTAATTATTTTGTACAACACAACATGTCGGTTTTAGCGTTGGGGTGATGAAGTTGTCCCGGTGGTTCGAGATATTGTAATGCAAATTGTTGCCTTATAAGAAGACTCAGTGGTGTTGATGCATTTAGTTGCAATGCCTCGAAGCGTCAGATCAACCAACATAAAGCGATGAAAGCAGACTTAACAAACTGGATGAGAGGATGGAAAGAGTTGAAAAGATGCTTCACAAATTAGTAAACATAGTTAGTTTTGCGGTCTTTCTTCTATTATATGTTGTTCTTGCCAAGTAGAACGTCGGTTGTAATGAGATTATCTTTGTCCACTCTTTATCCATGCATCGCGGTCCTTCATGAATAAGAATAAAATTGTTCTACTTAGATAGAGAGCGAAGTACAAGTGTCAATTACATTACAACTACCACACTCTGCTTGGATTACAAATCGATGCGGAGTACAAGTTACAACATATAATAGACTTCTAATGTTACTACCGCTCATCTTCTTTGCTCCTTCTTCATCGGGCATAGGACCTGTCTTGGCCTTCGCGCGTGTTCTTTGCCATAGGTATCGCGAATCTACCCCTGTGGGAGCGTCACCTATCGGTGATCGTGGGTTTCTTTGCGGTCATAGCGGGCTCCTCATGACCATGTAAGTGCGTACATGGGGCATCACTGCGGGGTGGCGTTGAGAACAAGTCGGTGATCCAGCGGTAGGATCGATGGTAGGATCCGTGGAGGGGCACCAACTCGGCTGAGCTTGCGAGATGAACTGGGTGAACTGCTCGGGGTACGGTTCACCTTGGGGGTGAGCTGCGTAGGATGCGGTGTGTAGCCGGGCGATACCATGGCGCCAGTATCACCCATTGAAATTGGCCGAGTGTGGGGTGGCGAGGAGAATGCGGGATAACCTCGCGGTTCAGAGTTGCGTCCGTGCTCTGCGGAATGTCCTCTTCTGCCTCGTGGCGGCGATAGCATCGGCGTAGGGTCCCTCAGTGAGGACAGCGGGATCGGCGTAAGGTCCCTCGCGATGAGGACGGCGTCGGCGTAAGGTCCCTCGCGGCAACGGCGGCGTCGGCGTAGTGTCCTCCACGTCGGCAGCGGCATCATCGTAGGGTCGCCATTGGCGGCGATGGCATCGGCGTAGGTTCCCTCCATGGCGGCGGCGACATCGCCGTGGGGTCCTCGCGGCGGCGGCGACATCGGCGTAGAATCACGTGTAGCAACTCGCGGACAATCGTCAACAATCATCTTCATGGTGAAAAAGAGTTCAAGCGTGATGTTCGTGCCCTTTCGAGTTCCGCGGCGCGGTCCACAATGCTACGCAAGCGGTCCACTGCATGGTTACTGAACAAACAAAATTTTGTTAGTTAACCTATTTCGGAGGGTGGTTAATCTACTACGTCTTGAATGTACCGAATCATCACGCGCGTCTTTGCGACGGCGCGGTCCGCCCCAAGTCCAAGTGTTCGGCGTGGCTAGGATCCGCATGTCGGGCGTGGGGCACTGTCAATCTCGTCGCGTGTGTCGTGCATTACCACTCCAATGCGTGTCGTAAGTCCCTTCATCGTAAGGTCGTGCCTCTGCAAAATGGAATCGGTGTCGTTTGCCATGCATCTATCCACGCTATCGTATGCAAGCGATCATCGCTCTTATGGCCCTTCTTCGTCTACGAAGGTGGAACAAAAACAACAAATTATGGTACCGACATAACATATGACTAAATGACCTACAATATTATTAAGCAATGCAATGTACTTACAAGTGACTACGCCTCGCAAACGATCGCCCTAGAGCAGGGAGGATCTCCTGGTGTATCTGGAACTACCTCATCACCCATTGTAGGTTGTAGGGCTCAACCATGTGGGAGAACACCAGATGACAAGTTCTCCTCCGATGCGCCGCATCACGGTGGCAGCAGCTCAAGCGTCGAGCGCCGTGCCCCTGCACGAAGGCATCCGTTTAAAGAGCCCATATATATGTCTCGTGCGGGCCTCGAATTCATTGTGGAACTCGGGGTATATGCGACGTGCTCTGTCCCTAGCCCACCCCAGTACTGCCACAGTCCATCGGGATCCCATGGTTGAGCCTTCCATGGGATCCTCGTCGTCCGCCCAACCATAGAAATGCTGTGTGCACGGGTAAGGGTGGACTGGGGAGCGGAAGTACGACCGTCCAACTGCGAAGTGCTCCCACGACCACAGCTATAATAGCGTATGGCAACCCAACAACACGGGCTCTATTCCCATACGATGCTGCGAAGCATCGCGATAGCATGATGCGTAGCTCACGATCTGGTGAACCCCAAATCTTTGCGGCGCGTCCTCATCGTCGACATCCACGATGGACCGTAAGGTGAATATAACGGGTACACCATGTCCCCACATGCTAGGAACATGACCCACCCGAATATAAACAACAAATATGCAATTAGGTGGTGACGAGGATTTGATAATCCTCATTTTATTATTTATCCTTAATCGTACAATATGGGTAAATATGACATGACACGGTATACCCCTTACTGTTGTAAGGGAGAAAGCCAGGTGGTCGTAAGTTCTTCTCCGACCACCCCTATAGTCGTAAACATTTCTACGACTACCATGTAATCGTAAGTTCTCCTACGATTACCTTTGGTTGTAAGTCTTTCTACAACCAGTATCCAGTCATAAGCTTTTCTACGACTACCCCCTGGTCGTAAGTCCTGCCACGACTTCTCCACAGATAACTAGGTCCACTCGCTAGTAGGCCTTATTAATTGTGAGATCCGAGCAGTCAAAATATGTAGTTATACCTGGAATAACTACAGATAACTCACCATTATCTCTGATTGATAACCGTCAGGCAACGTGGGGATGTTACTACTCCGGTAATTACTCTCATTATTGCGTAATGATGAACGCCTCCTGACCCGAAAAGACAACCGCCTCCACAGTATACTATAAATAGGCATCTTTTAGAGGTAATGGGGAGAGGCTGAGAGAGAAGGAAAAAGGGCACAATTCTTTTCCTTGATTGTAACCAGGATACCAAATACAACACACACAGGATTAGGGTTGTTATTCTCGCTAGAAGGCAGAACTCGTATAAAAACTCCGTGTCCCCTTTGTGCGTGGTCGATTGTGGAGACCCCGAATCAAATAATCTTACGTAAGTTCGGTTCTAAAACACCAACGGTTAGCGCGCCACGGTAGGGATCTTCTAGTAATTCCTTGTCACTTGATTCTTGCTTTTCTCTCACGATGCTATCATGGCGAGGAGAATGGAGCGAGAGGTGGTTCGACTTGGCCGATTCTGTGAACATCAACATGGATGCCGTCTTCGACTACGAGCCGAGTATCGAATCATCGGCGATACTACGCCTCGGAGATCTTCTATCGATCTAGGAGGCGCATCACCGTCCGGAGTTGGGAGGATCCTCATCCCCACAACAATACGCCAGTGAGGAACCGGCTTCCTCGAGGGGCAGGGTCAAGACGACCACAAACAGGACTGCCCTAGGATAGATTTGCAACACGACGAGAGTTTTTCCTCCAAGTGTTCAAGTCCCCTTAAGGCAGTACGACTTGGCGAGACAAGTTCTGGAAACCATCATTCTAGAGCACCATTGGCACCTGATGGTCCTCTTTCTCCGGATAATTCCGCAGAGAAGAGAATCGAGCTCGCTTTCCCTCCATATTCGACCATCCCATCGTAGGACACACCTGCAGACGGATACAGTTTTAACCCGGAGTTCCCCTACTTGGAGGAGTTTACTCCAAGTCGCCAGATGGTGTCACTCGACTACTCCTCAAGCGAGGAGGCCTCGAGCGCAAGTGGAGGTCATCCACGGGAGGTGTTCGTCATTCCTCCTGATAAGAATCGTTCTCCCAGAGGAAGGATTGACGATGCTCCCCGACGGGCATGCACTACGTCCCCTCGTGGCAATGGCAAGGGCACCACCGCTGGCGAACGAGACGAACACTTTAATGAACGTACGGGATATCTTCAACATTCTCGCACTTCATTAAAACCAGCTCAAGAGTCTGATATAGGCAATTCTAAGACAATTCGACGAAGAAAAATAGCGGCTCAGAAAAATCTCCCCGAGCGAGCTTATTTCGATGAGGAAGCTCGGGCTCCAAGCACATCAGCGACTTGCTTGAAAATCCGACTCAAGAGCTCGCTCGAGCACGAGTGCGATCTCTTTGTAGAAGAGATGTACGAAGGCTTCGCGACACAATGGCAAAACTCGGCGTCCTCGTCAGCGGCAACCCGAAGTCGCGGCGATGCGACTCCATCTTCTACCATCCATTCGGACAACTCGTCACATGGGAGGCGACATGATCTCGCTTTGTCGCTCTCCGATCCGAGGAAGGCTCGTTGGACATCTAGAGGCGAACATGCCCCCAGAGGTGATCTTTCGCCGCCGAGAGCGAAGTAATGCGGCAACAAGCGGAATACGGAGTATTTCCTCGTAAAGCGAGGCCTATCATAGGTCAGCCCACATCGCTGGGTATCGTAAATGCGATCACCGGTGGCGTCAAACCTTCTTTTACGCAAAGAAAGAGCGGAAGTTATCTCATGATGTCGGGCATTTTCACACGATCTTGAAAGCGATTCGCAGCCACCTTGTTTTGACCGGTGAACATGGAGAAATTCGATGAGACCCAAATCTATTGAATTCCTCAGATCTACACAACCGCTATCGGCGGCGGTAGGAGAGCGCGTAATGGCAAACTACCTTCCAGCGTGCTCGAAGGATCGGCTCGATCATGACTTCTAAACCGTTGCTCGAATCGATCTACCGTGGCGGCACCTCTGCGACCTTTGTGTGGCGAACTTCCGGAGCACCTACAGCAGCCTGGAAAGGAGGGCGACTGCCGGATAAGGCGAGCGATCATAAAACTCTGCGTCAATTCATCAGACGCGCAAGTCGGTTCGAAATTCTATTCGGAAGTTTACGACTGCAAATCTGTGATTAGGGCTTTCTAGCGGAGTCCGGCAGAGAATAACAGAGGACATCGCTTTACATCCTTCGCCACTATCGCGAGGCTCTTGAGATGGCGATAGATCTGTGCTTTTCTTTGGCGATCGAGTGGAACAACACTATCGATCGTGAAGATAATATCCCTCGGAAGCGGTAGTGGTAAGAAAAAGGATAAAATGCTAGAAATCCAAGAACAAGGCAAAGAGACACAAATCTTGTTGCAGGTTCTAAGGAGGTCTGGCGTAGCGACAAAGAACCACGCAACCCCAAGTAGAATCTGATCGAGGTAAGGTAGCGCCAGAATCAGTGGGAACAACAAACCAGGTGGTGTCCTTTTCACAAAAATAAGGGCATGACCCATGGCTGCCCGATTTTCCTCGGCTTCGAAGACTATTACTTTGGCAAAGGGTCACTTCCTACTCTTGAACAGGTAGACCAAACAAGTGGACGGAAGGAGTCGGATGACGAGGTGGAGATGTCGTTCTAGGATCCGCAACACACCATCGATCACATCTATGGAGGATCATCGGCATATGAGTCACGAAGACAGCTAAAAGCTATCGAGCACGAGGTAAACACAATCGACTCACCTCTCGTCAATAAACTACCAAAGTGATCAGAATTTGAGAAAGGTGATTGCCCCATCCCTTCGACTAGACCAAGTCGGTTCCCGATCGTGGTCGAACCCACCATCAACAATTGTCGAGTAAATCGAGTTTTATTTGATGGTGGAAGCTCGTTAAACATACTATTTATGAGTACCCTGGACGAGATGCAAGTTCCCAGGACAAAGGTAAGGCCGGTACAATATTCTTTCCATGGAATCGTACCGGGGTCGTCGGCCAAACCAATTGGTCAAGTTTCTCTTCCTTTAACGTTTGGCTCACCAAGCAATTTCAGGACAGAGAAGATCTCCTTTGATGTGGTCGATTTCGATACGGTCTATAATGCCATACTCAGACGACCAACTTTGCCAAAATTCTTAATAGCCACTAATTATGGGTATCAATGTCTTAAGATGCCAGGTCTCAAAGGAGTAATCACAATATATTGTGACAAGAAGATGCTGCATTCCTACGAACGTTGTTCCCTCAAGATGATTGGACAAATACCAACAGAGGCGAAAGTGAGGGCCGACTAGCAAGTGAAAGCCTAAAAAGCTACACTAAAGCCAGACGACCAAGTCAAAGAGGTTCCTCTGGACGCGGAGGAGCCCTCGAAGACTGTTCGCATTGGGGATTCTTCCGACCCCAAATAGGAAGACGCCCTCATCACTTTCCTCTAAGCAAATGCAGATGTCTTCGCGTGATAAGCATCCGACATGCGAGTCCCGGGAAATAATTGAACACGGGCTAGCCTTACGGCTGATAAAGTACCGTAAAACAAAGTTCTGATTTGCCCGATCGGCGAGATGCTATTAGGTCGAGGTGGATAAGTTGCTTAGCGGAGCTTCATAAGAAGTCAACCACCCGAGTGGTTGGCCAACCCTGTAATGGTTAGAAATTTGAGCGGCAAATGGCGTATGTGCGTAGACTTTACTTATCTTAATAAAGCTTGTCCAAAGATAATTTCTCTTTACCTGCATCGATCAGCTGGTTGACTCTCTGCGAGGATGTGAAATGTTGAGTTTACGGATGCATATTCGGTTACCACGGATCAATATGTGTCGAGAAAATGAAGAAAAACGCATTCATTACCTTTGTTTGGAATATTTTGCTATGTCAAAATGCCATTCGGTTTAAAGAATCTTTGGGATTCTTTCATCGTTTGATGCAAGCGACTTTTGCTCCTCAACTAGGCGAAACTTGGAGGCCTCGTTGATGATCACGATCGTAAAAAGCAGCAAACGGCTCAATCACGTCACAAACTTGCAGGAAACATTCAACAACCTCAGAAAATACCACTTGAAGGCTTGAAGCTTAATCCCGAGAAGTGTGTGTTCGGGGTCTCTTCAGGAAAATTGCATGGATTCTTGGTCTCTGCACGAGGAATCGAAGAAAATCCTGAAAAGATAAAGGACATCATCGGATCGCTGAGCCACGAAAAAGAGTCCAAACTCCGCGGGATGCATGGCGGTATTAAGTCGTTTCATCGCACGTTTGGGAGAAAAAGGACTACCTTTCTTCAAACATATAAGGAAATATGAAGGCGAGTGGTGGAAGAGGCTAGCGTGTAGCCGAGGAAGTCAGAGGTATCTTATGTGTACTCTGTTGGTTTCTCGAAACGGGAGAGGCGCTCTTAATTTATCTAGCTGCCACGCCACAGACAATAAGCGCGATGCTGGTGCGTAGAGCGTGAGCATTACAACGACGAGTTTACTGTTAGCGAAGTTTTGCAGGCGTAGGGCGTTACCCTCGAGTTGAAACTTTTATATGCCCTCCTCATGTCTTGAGAAGCTGCGGTATTATTTTGAGCGCACAAACTAGGTATCTGTCACGAGTTTACTTTGGGAGCGCTCCAAAATAGGGAAACAGTGGGACGCATGGCAAAATGGTCAGTCGAACTTGGGGAGTTCGATATCCATTTCGTGTCATGAACGGCCATTAAATCCCAGATCTTGGCAGACTTTGTCGCCAAATGGACAAATCCTGAACCTGTTCAGGATCCCCAGTGTGATTCCCAAGACCATTGGACGATGTACTTTGACGGGTCACTTACTATAAGTGGTTTGAGGGCTGGGGTGGTCCTGGAATCTACTACCGGAGAGACCTTAAAGTATGTCATACAATTAAACTTTCACACCACTAACAACGTGGCAGAATACGAAGGTTTGCTAGCTGGCATCACGAGCATAAAGCGCTCGATTCGGCGACTACTCGTGAGAGGAGACTCTCAACTAGTCGTGAATCAAGTCGAAAAAATACTAGTGCTCTAATCCAACTATGTCTAAAGTGCTTATCGGAAGTTCAAAAGTTAGAAAAGTATTTTTTGGGCTTCGAGGTACAATTTATCCCTCGAAAGGGTAATTCCCTTGCAGACCAACTCGCTCGTCGAGCTTCTTCCTGATCCTCAGTACCAAAAGGGGTTTTTCTGGAGCAACTTCAGAAGTCGTCTCTAGTTGAAGGACTAGAGACGCCTCCTATATAAACAACCTCTCTAGAGTGCGAAGATACTTGGATGACTCCCATCTACAAGTATCTTGGAGGCGGGTTCGTGCCAAACAGCGATCTCGAAGCGGATCGACTATCGAAAGCCAAAATGTATACTTTGGTGAAGGTGTCCTTTAACAAAGAGGAACTCAAGGGGTGCTCATGCGATATATTCCATGAGCGAAAGATTAAAACTCATTCCGACATATACGGAGGCATCTGTGGGACCCATGCTTCTCACAGAACACTAGTCGGTAAAGCCTTTCGACAAGGTTTTATTGTGCTTGACCCTCTACGATACGGTGGTTAAGAAATGTAATGCAATGTCAATTTCATATGACAAATACACCAACCGGCTCGAGCGTTAGAAACAATCCCTCTGTCTTGGCCTTTTGTGACACAGGGTCTCGACATCCTAGGGCCGTTACCGAGCTCGGTGGATTCGAATTCCTTTTTGTGGCTATTGACACATTCACAAAATGGATAGAAGTCAAACCTGTGACTAGGATAACAGGAAGCGGCGAAAAGGTTCATGATGAGATGCGTGATAACTCAATTTGGGTACTAAGTCGAATCATCACGGATAATGGCAAACAATTTTCGATCGCAAAATTTGAGAATTTTGCCTTTGAGTTGCAGGAACAGATTGTATTCGTACCTGTTGCCCACCCCAAAGCAACATGGCGGTCGAAGAAGCGAATGGCGGATAATGAAGGGAATTAAGACCAGTCTTGATCAGCTTATCAAGCGGCTCGGGGCTTGGGTACAGAATTATCTTGATGTATGGGCAAGTCGTCTGGCGACTGGCGAGCTCACGGGAGAAACACCTTTCTTTCTAGTCTTTGGCCTGCGAAGTCGTAACTCGCCGCGAACTAAAGATCAGTCGGCATGAGTGAAAACTTTAGCGACTCCATCCAGAACAACTTCAGCAGCGACATTAACTTTGCTCGAGGAAAGAGGGCGGGCTCTAATCCGTTCGTGGTTTACCAACGAGCCTGCGCGGATATTACAATCGTAGGTCCAACCTCATAACCTTCTTGTAGGTGACTTGGTATTGAGGCTTATCAATCCTAGTCTAATCGAACAAGCTTTCCCCAAGTGGGAAGGTCCTTACAAGTGGTCGAGTTCTGCGTCCGGGATCGAGTGCGACTTAATGGAGGATGGCGCGTTCTCTCAAACTCTTGGAACATTGACCATTTACGCCAAATTTTACGTGTAACAAACCTCTCGACAATAAAGTATCGAGTTCTCTTTATTTTTATTGTCTTTCTTTGAATTTTGCTTTTATAATTTTTGACCATTCTCCATGCGCTCATTTTCTCTTTACTTTGGTGGAGAAAGGACATAACAACTAGTCGAAGTCTCTCCTCTCTACATGTGGTCTGCCGCTAGAAGGAGCTTCCTAGTATCACCTTGTTCCTAACTGCGACCAATACATAGTTTTTGGGCTCGAGAAATATAGTCGAAAATTTTTAAAGCAAATTCATGCCACCTTAGTTTATTTGTTCATTTTGAAAAATACTCTAAAAAGCGCACTTTTGAGATTCGTTCGACTTCTTACGGTAGGCTTGATCGGTTTTAGCTGGTGGAGGAAGAAACACCTAGTGAAGCTTCTCGCTTCTCTTGCACGTGGTCACGCCACTAGAAGGAACTTCCTAGCATCGATCTGTTTCCTACTCTACTTCACCGGGACAAACTTATAGGGTACAATGAAAAGGTCGAATGAATTCTTTAAAGGTACTCTAGATGTTTGTTTTACTCAAGTTGTCGTAATTGATTTGATTAATCTGGTTGGAGATGGTAACATCTCTAGTCGAAACCTTTCCTTTGCACGTGGTCCCCTGCCACTAGAGGAACTTCCTAGCGTCGATTCGTTTCCACTCTTTAAACTAGTGCAAGATAATCGATGCTCGAGAGCTATAAGTCGAACAAACCTCTCTATTTTGAAACCCTTTCTTTTTATTTCCTTAGTTTATTCCAATAAACTAGGCAAATAGTCGAGGGGCTAGGATAAAGTTATAAATATGACTTCATTTCTTAGTCTTAGTTTTTGAGTTATCATCTTCACGAGTTACTAACTACTCTACAAGATGATTAGAGAGAAAAGGAAGGAGAATTGCACATATCTGAGTCGATTATTTCTTCCCTTTTCATTATCTTCACGAGTTACTAACTACTCTCTGAGATAATTTGCGAGGAAAGAAGAAATGATCATATATTTATCATCACCAAAGAGCTTGTCTTTACATATCCTATTACAGACTACTTGACAAGGAGATTCTATTTGCATCTCCTCAGTGACTTTCTGCGTAATATTTGCATCTCCTTGATTAACCATTACGCTTCAGTTGATCGATCGAAGTCGGCTTCAATAGAATGAGGTTAAGGTTGGGGTCACGGGCTTTAAGCTTTGCTAAAACAAAGCTTACAACTCCTTCTAACCCTTCTCTTATTGAGTCATTACGGTTGGTCTTGAGTAGACACCAACTCTTGCAAAGTCTGAGACTTGCTCTCCAAGGCACTCGTATGTGCGACTATCGTATCATCGCGAGTGCGACCTTTCGGCTAAAGCCCATCAGTACATTGTTCAAAAGCGAAATGTTATCTTGAAGATTGATCTTCATCGACTTCATCTCCTCTGGATGCAAGTCGAGCCTCATGGGTTGTTTTATTTCAACTAATCACTCGAAAGGAGTAAAGATTGGTTAGATAAAGCGATTCTACAAGAAAGAAAAAGCGATTTAATAGCAAGTAAGTTTTGCCACCGCTAATTGAGAACCTAACTTCTCAATTTCTTGATCTTTGTCTTTGCGATGCGGAGATCTCATGAGCAGTAGAGGATTTTTCTGGACCTCGTCAGAAGAGTCCCCTTTCGGCTGAAGAGCCTTATTTTGACTTCTTTTACGTAAAGAATAAGAGGTTAAGAAGATGAATATCAAGATTAGAGCGATCGTGACTTCACGTACTATTTATTTTTCCTACAATTTACGAGTTGCGAGTTAGCCTCACGAAGCTTCTTGAGAAGGTTGGTGACCTCATCCCTTAGCTTTTTAGTCTCGGCCTTTTTGAAGTCGGCGAATCGGCTAAGATCTTTTAAATCACTCTTAAACTTGAAAAAGTTAAGGTAGACATGAATACCTGGACAAGCGATCGTAAGTATTTTTGAGACGATTCATGATCGTAAGTTTTTACGATTACTTACGGTCGTAAGTTTTCTACGATCGGTATTAAGTCGTAAGGTTTTCTCGACCTTATAAGTGTTGTACAAAGTAGTCGAATTTTAAAATGATTATGAGTGTAGGTCCTCACCACCTCTCTGCTTGCTCTCATGATCTTGCTCTCTTGTCACAATTTGATAAGTTGCGATTGTACTGCAAATCGTAGCAACTTGTTCCTGACTCTCTAGAGAGAAAGATGATAAGCGAGAATAAGACCACAAATATAAGTAACAATGAATTCTTACATTCATGTTTGACCAAGCAAACATGGAACTATCAGTGAAGGATCTCTCGGCCCATCTATCTCCTCGACTCGTTTCCAACAAACCTCTTGAGATGTTCATTATCGAAGACATCCCACATTAGCAATGTTCTTTGGGGTGAGGAACTCGATCGCGAGGCGGTAGGAGAAAGATCCTCGATAGAAGCGGGGCCAAGAAATCGGAGGCGAAGTTAAAGTACTCTTCTTCCTTTGATTTGGTGATGGCAATGCTCGCTGGAGGACGAAGGAGAGCGTCTCGACAACCTCCTTCTGAGCACGGTGGTGGAACTCTCACCACCACGGCTCTAGTGTCTCCATCGTGGCCTCCCTTGTATCCACTTCCATCCCTCGACCACCTCGGTGAGTCGTAGTGACTTCAGCGATGGCGACTTCCTCCACCATGGGAATAGTAGGCGGAGTTTGACTATTCACTTGATCACACCTTATTTGGTGAAGAGGTGACAGTGGGCTTCTCAATAAAGCATCACAGGGGCTAAAGGAGTTGGGCTAAGATCACAAAATAAAAAGTAAGTTAACTTGTGAAAAACAAAGGGTAAATGTTGTTCTTACATACATTTTTTTACATACCTCTGCATGCCTGGACCTAACACAAACTTGGGAGCAACCTTCCCAATGGAAGATTTCTTCGACTTCTTCTCATTTGTTGAGGTCGAGATTGGTCAAGGGCAGGAGTCTCCTCTTCCAGGCTCCCTGGTGGCGAGATCACTCGACCACCTTAAAACACTGCTCCCCTCGACCTCAGTCCGTGGGCGATAGTTTCCTTCACAAAAGACATGAAACTCTTCTAGTTCTCCTTTTCTAGCTACCTTATAAAGCCACGAAGCGAAGCTGAAAGTCTTGTTATCGTAATAGAAGGGTACCTTGGCCTTGGGGCTTTGCGCAAGGGCAAAAAGCACGCTTCCTTTGCCTTTTTCCTCGCCGTAGCCATGTGCGTGGCGAATTTAACAAAAGGAGCAGAAGGGCCGAACTCGAACCACCTTGTCGCTGACCTTTACAAGTCGCGCTTTTTAGTCGGAGGGATTTTCGCGACTCGCTTGCTTTGTCGCCCCAATGACCACCAAATCAACTTCCTCGTCATCTTAGCGGTCTCCATGCCTACTTTACATTTGAAAAACAGAAGAAGAAAGTGGTCGTAAGTTTTTCTCGATCACTAGCGGTCATAAGTTTTCTCGACACGCCCGCAGAAGTCGTAAGTATTTACGCAACAAATCATTTAGTCGTAAATTGTTTCGACAATAGGTGCCTAAAGGCGAAGTTAAATCACGATTACCTTTAGGCGCTCCACCTTTTCCTCTGCGGTTAAAACCACAAGAATTTGGGGGCTTTCTGCTGGATGGACTCTTCTCACGAGATGAGCTTGCACGTGCGGCGTCAATCTCACTTTGTGGAAGATGCATCGAACAAAAGCATAATCAGCGAGACGGATCAAGATTATCCAAGGCTAAAGTCAAAAAGTGAGTTTTCACTTACCATCCTTGTAATCCCTGGTCGGTTCTTCTTTCCCAAGTACCTCCACATAGGAGACTCATTTCTTCGAGGACTAATACGGTGGCGTGTGAAGTCCTTCACCACGTGCCATCAGGTGAAACCCCGACTTCAAGTCTTTGATGGCTTGAATGTGAGCGATCTGGTCAAGATGCGGAGTCGAATCGAGGAAGAGGCCCTCGGCGGCGTTTTCGATAAGCGAGAGGCTATCTTTCGGTGACTTCCCGGTAAAACCACTTCTTCTTCCAACCCAGCCACGACGGCAATGAGTGAACATTTGAATATACTCCTTGACTTCCGTCATGGAGCTTGGACCACAACTCCAGCAATTCAGGCTGACGAGTCATCCGTAGTAATCTTTGGAAAAACTCAAGGTCATTGGAATCTCGGATATGCCTCACACAAATATACTCAACATTGTGATGGATTTAGGACCAAGATTCACTAATTCCAACCCAAAATGCTCGAAGCGAGTGTGAGAAGGATGAAGCGACGATCGGAGGCCATACTCACAATACGCTTGGAAGACGGGGATTTGACTGTCCTCCCGTGACGGTCAGTGTTGTCCATTCGCCGCAATCCACTTCAAGAGTAGCCCCTCGGGAATCTTCGCGTCGTCCATTTCTAATTCAACCCACTCGGAGATGATCCTAGCCATCTTTTCTCAAGGAGAAAAGAGTTGAATTTGGGAAAACTTCAAGAAAGCGCACAGTGTCACTGGCGGCGGAAGAGATGAGAAGACGACGAACAGTCGGGGTGAATTGGAGAAAAGGTAAGAACCCTAAGTTCATCTCCACAGTCTGTTTTATAACAAATGCGCTTGAAGCGGCAGTAGTGAACCCAGCGGTTTCCCAGCAGAATTTCTCTAACAGACAGATCTTTTAAATCGCCTATTCGAAGTCACAGGCTCTTTCACACCTCAGCGAAATTACCTTCTTGACCAAGTATATTTGGATCAAAGAAATTCCAATCGGAAGGTTTTGCTTAGATCATAGGGCGCGATTACTCAGAAGTCGTAAGATTTTCTCGACTATCTTGTAATCATGATATTTCCAACAATTTGCCTCGGCCAAGCATATTTACAGTCGAAAGAAACACATGTTGAAGAGTTTTCCTTCAACATTTTTCCTCTGACCTCCTAGTGGCGTAAGATCATCTCGACTCCTCACCCAAGTAGGTTATTTTCACTTGAAGCTGGGGCTAGATGGCGAGGATCGATAATCCTTATTTTATTATTTATCCTTAATCGTACAATATAGGGTAAATATGGCGTCACACGGTATACCCCTAACATTTGTAAGGAGAAAGCGGTGGTCATAAGTTCTTCTCGACCACCCCCATAGTCGTAAGCATTTCTATGACTACCATGTAATCGTAAGTTCTCAAACGATTACCTTCGGTTTATAAGTCTTTACGCAGCAGTATCCGATCATAAATTTTCTCACGACTACCCCACGGTCATAAGTCACCTTTCGACCGATCCTGCCACGACTTCTCACGAGATAAGCGGGTCCACTCGCTAGTAGGCCCTATTAATTGTGAATCGAGCAATCAAAATATGTAGTTATACGGAATAACTACGGATAACTCACCATTATCTTTGATTGATAACCGTCGAACAGCGTGAGAGGTTACTACTCGATAATTACTCTTATTGCGTAATGATGAATGCCTCCTGACCCGGAACGACAACCGCCTCCACAGTATACTATAAATAGGCATCTTTTAGAGGTAATGGTTACAATCAAGGAAAAGAATTGTAACCAGGATACCAAATACAACACACACAGGATTAGGGTTGTTATTCTCGCTAGAGAAGGCCTGAACCTGTATAAAAATTCCCGTGTCCCCTTTGTCTGCGTGATCGATTGTGGAGACCCCCCAAATCAAATAATCTTTACGTAAGTTCGGTTCTAAAACACCGACAGGTGGCATGGAACCACCTCCTCCGTTGTGTCATTTGGGCAATGCATGAATAGTCGCAGCTAGGCGTGCGGAACGCCCTTAGACCTCTCGGGGATAGAATGCTCGAAGCGATGATTGAGACGTGCCTTCCAGTCCACCGACCTCGGAGAGGAACAAGCGCTGCCGAACCTAGCGGCGGGCGGTAATGAAGGCGGCGTCTTGTAGTGTCACGGTAATCTCCCCACCGAAGTGGGCGTGTGGGTCTCCGTATCAACGATCAACGAGGTGGAAAGAAGGCATGCATCAATCAGAGGTTCGCCCCATGTTCAACATGCGGCGAGCGTGTCGATCCGGTTAATGAAGCCTGGAACATACCGCTCGTCCAACGGCGAGTCTCCTCGGTTCCCATGTCACTAGAGTTGGCGGTCCATTGCCACCGATCCAAGCGTGGCAGCGATCTGGCGTCTCATGCCTCCTCAAGTAGGGGTGGTAGAGTGCGTGCCATTCTTTGCAAATGAGAACAACTAACGATTAGCAAAATCTAAATGCGTACTTAACACTAAAAATTGCAATAAGAAAAAAATTAAATACGTAATTACTAATCTAATCGAGCGCGGCTGCGGCTTATGGCGATTGGTAGTGTGCGTTCGTTTATATACGAGCGAAAGCAGAGCGGCGAATGACATCGACAAGTTATGATGTGAAGCGATGTGACTTAATAGCGATTTAAGAGGCAAAAAACAAAAATCGCGTGTCGCCAACATTGCTTTGGCATAAGCGTCGCGGCGTGGGGAGGCACCCCTGCCACACCGGGGCGAGGCGGCGAGCTCTGGCGCCTGGGCCGCGAGGCGGTGCACCACCGTCGGTTACCGTGGTAGGAACACTATTTAGAGGCCAATTTTGCAAATTATGGTGAACGAGGGCTAGTTTTGAAATTCAAACGTGCTACAGGGCCACAAATGCAAAAATTTCTATATATACACTGTCCTGTAGCATAGAATATCTATTCTACTCGCTACCCATCTGAGCGGGCCAATCCGAGCGATTATGGATCGAACGACCCCCCCCCAATGCCACTACTACAAAACAGGCTATAGTAGACACCCCATCACAGACGGGTTAATTTGAAACCGTCTGTGTTGGGTCTGTTGGGCGCGGCATTTGTTTTGCTGGCCTATCACATACGGTTCTTATTAGTAATCGTCTATGATAGGCACATATCACAGACGGTTCATTACTATAACCGTCTGTGCAATATCACAGACGGTTCTATTAATAAGCATGCGTGATAATCCTCCATATCACGAGCGGTTTATTAATAGGCATGCGTGATATTACCTGACGATTATGTACATAAACCGTGCGTGATATCGTCCATATCACGAGCGGTTTATAAATAGCACCGTCGTGATATTTCCTGACAGTGCTTTTAATAAGCCGTATGTGATATATGCCTATCACCAGACGATTCATATTTTGAACCGTCTGTAATATCCTCGCGTTATAAATAACTGGAGTACCCTGCCCTTCCCATTTCTACCCTTTCCCGGATAAAGCCCCATTGCGCAGCGAGAGAGAAAGGGAGGGAGAAGGAGAGGAGAAAGGGAGGGAGAAGGACGGCAATCGAAGAGATCGATTTGGTATTTTCATCGTGAGCTCGAGGGTAACAATCTTTATAACCCAATTGAGATATTGTAGAATATACTAAGCATCGATCGGCGTGTATAAGAGCGAAATGGGAGTGGGTACTTCCATAGCATCGGGTAACTATCGTGAAGAGGGAATTGTGCGGTTTACTTAATGCACCAAGGAATAATAAAAAGCACACAAAGTAGTAAGTAAGGAATTAATCCCATTATTAGGAATGCGATTATTAGCTATTTTGAACAAATCGAAACTCTACCCTTTAGAACCGTCTGCGTGATACTCGACTTCACGGAGCGGTTGAGTATCTAAGTAAATGCTCTGTGATCTGGCATTCCGAGCGGTTTTATTTAAAACCGTCTGTGATATTCGTATCGCAGACGGTTACCCGCCGTCTGTAATAACAACGCTATCGAGACTAACTTATCGGGCGGTTCGAAAACCGTGCGTGATGAGGTTCGAACCGTGCGTGATATTTATTTTGTAGTAGTGTGCACAGCGTGTATCGGTACCTATTATTAACCGCTGTGATACTCGACTTCACGCAGCGGTTCGTGTCTGAGAACCGTCTGTGATACTCGACTTCACGAGCGGTTGAGTATCTGAACCGTCTATAATCTGGCATTCCTGAGCGGTTTTATTTAAAACCGTCTCGTGATATTCGTATCATAGGCGGTTACGGCAAATCTGTAATAACACTGCTATCGAGACTAACTTATCGGACGGTTCGAAAACCGTCTCGTGATGAGGTTCGGCTATGCATGATGATTTATTTTGTAGTAGTAATGCGCATAGCGTGTATCGGTAATAATAGGTAATGTATGTGATAGTAATGCTAATACATTTTCAACTGTTGGATCATCTCTTAGGGTTTGTTTGGGAACTCTAATCCCGGCCGGGATCCCGGCCAATTCCCGGGGATGAAAATCCATAGGGCAAATTTCCCCGGACTAACCAGAATATCTGTTTGGATGTCCACGGGACAAGGATTTCCACCCCCAATCCACGCCGTTTCCACCGGGAAATAATCCTCGACTCCCCACGTCGGGAAAGCTCTCCCCGTCACGTCGCCCCTCCTTGCACGCACCCCATCTCCGCCTCGCGACGCCTCTGCTGCGGCGGCAGTGACCACCTCGCCTCCGCCTCCTCGGTGACCTCGACTGGCGGCCCCAACTCGCGCGCCTTTGCGAAGCCCCTTTCGGCGCCCCAAGACCGAGTGCGCCTAACTCGCGCAAGTGAAGAGGTATGAACATCCTACAAGAAAGAAATGACCTCCTCGTGTCGGTGAGCCATCTCCCCTCCCATTCGCCTCGATTAGTCGCCGTTCGCTCGATTCGACCGGCTCGCTTCCTCGCGCGGATCGACTGTTACGTATTTTTTGCGAGAATCGACCATGAAGAGGCAAATCCAAGTCGCGCCGTAAAGCCAACACCAAGTGAGAATCTCACCCTTTACGCCTGTGGATCCTTTTTCTTGCGGTAGATCTGTTTTTGGTCCACAGAGATTCAATTTTGATGCGTTGCGACGTGGTTTTTCGCGAGTTGGCGGTGAAGAGCAAGGGGCGGAGCCTTCTTCATTTTCATGTGAGATACGAGTGTCCTCGAGTTTTTTCCATGCTTTTTGGGGATTTTTGGTGTTGGTTTGATCTTGTTTGATTAGTGCGAGTTTTGTAAGGAGTTCAGGAGAAGAACCCCAAGAAGAAAGCGATTCTGAGTTCATTTTGAAATGTTTGAGAAATGGCCTTCTTATTCTTCAATAAGTGCACCAAAGGAACAATCACATCGAAAGAAAATATCCATTGCACTCTGAAATAGATGAAAATTTGGAAGAGCAAGAAGCGAATAGCAAATCAAGATGCAAAACCAACTACAAAGTGTCAACTCAAAAGAAAAACAAACAAATACACTTTGGGTATGATCCTCTAAATGTTAGAGCTCTTGTTAAGTATTATTACAGAAAATATCCCATATTAACCCGAATTAAAAAATGTTATCGCTTACTGTACAATATGAGAATACTAGTAATGTGATTGAGAGGAAAAGTTGCATTCGAAAAAGACATTCGATAGATTCTTGTATTGATCTTTCTAGTTTGATAATTGAAGTCTGCAAGCATATGTTTCATTTAACCTGCTTCAACTTGATTATCTATGTCTATTATTATCTGTTTTTGGGGATGATTATTACTTGTCAACTTCAACCCTTTTTCCTCAAATTCTATCATTTCCAGATTTCCAGCACTCATCATGTTTAAACCTTATGTCGTATATATTCGATATCTGGCAGCGGTGTGCCCAGGCTGCCAAGAAATACTATACTACTACTCACTGCCTGCCTGCGTGAAGGAACCCAAAATTCAAGAACGCGAACGCTTACGCTTGTTTAATTGTGCTATTGTTTAAGCTGATCGGTATAACATATCATATCAAAATGATATCACGTAAGAGGTTGATCAAATTGTGTATCTTCGAAAGTTTTCAAAATAAATATTCAAGAACATGTATGCTTGTTTGATGGTGCTATTGTTTCTGAATTTTACGATTTTTTAATTTTTTTGATTTTTTTTATGGCCGGGATTTTTATCTCTGTTGTTCCCAAACAGTGACAGGGATTTTGTTCCCGGACGGAAAGATTTCCCCTAAGGGTTGAGTGGATTCTATGTGCCTTCAAAATCCCCTATAGAAATTTTGCTCCCTGGTTTTCCTACCCTTTGCTTCCAAACAAGCCCTTAGTGTACTCCTTTTTTCGGGTCTTGGTCCCACGATCCCTACATGCTTGACAGTAACTTGCAACATTGCAAAAGGTAATTGTGACCCTTTTTACTACCACATCATATCTCAGTGAACCTTTTTTTATCGGGCCGCAATCCCATGACCCCACACTGCACGACGTCACATTCGGAAGTAACGCGTAATGTATGCAAAAGTAATCATAATACTTATTCTACTGCATCAACATATCACAGCGGACTTTTGTATCTTGGCCCACGAACCCACGACGTCCCCGCGTGAGACATCAAATCTAGCAATAACCCTCGTAATACTTGTTAACTATTTTTTTTTTGATACAAATCTTACCGCCACAGCATATTTTAGTGGGTTTTTAGGGGGGCACAGACCATGTACTAGTATACTCTAACAAGTCACACAATAAATTAATGAGTAAAGTGGAAGACAGCCATTTGTTGGGTAGTAAATGTTAGTATATGCAAAAGTAAAAGCAGCTGCATTCAGTAGTAATCCCAGAGGCGTGCCAGTGGCCCCTTGAATGAGGTGCAAGAAAGCAGGTGGAGACGTTTGGGTTCTCTGCTCCTGCCTCTTCGCACTCCCCTATCCACGGGAGGGGGGCGGGGGAGGAGCACGAACATGTGGTATATGATGGATTTGACAGTAAAGACTAGTGAGACCTACAGTAAAATCATGAGTACAAACAGCTGTGGTATCCCAAACCTCTCGCCCCACGTGAATGACGTCACACTGACAGTATTGCGATATGTGAGTCATACCAGTAATTTCTAACGTGGTGTCTAGTGGTGAAAACGAGACGCGTATTTCCCGCCCAATCTGGAGCAAGAACTGGGAGAGACCAGATTCAGATAGTATTCCTCCTTTACTCTCTTAATTAACGTCGAGAAAATTTTTTACTATCCGACCCGATTCGAGACGGAATCCAGATAGTTGAAACCGGATTCAGAATAGGATATGGAGCATGTATTATCCGACAAATCTGGGATGGGAACCGGATATCTCCCAGTTTCTTAACGGGATATCTGGCAAACAACTTGTATGCATCCAGTGTGAGGAATTCATCCAGCTCTGGCGTGGTGCACTGCTAGCTAAAGATCCTGCCGACCTCGGCGTATTGCCCACGGTGGAATTTGTCGGCGCCGACCTCCACCTCAACCCTCGCCATCTCCTCCTGCCACTGCCAGTTATGCATGCAGCTGATCTCTGTAGTGGTCGCGTCCTCCATCAGGTTGTACAGCAACACAGATCTGGACCCGACCAGCCACACCACAAGGTACTGCACCCCGACACGGGTGTTGAGGCTCATGCCCTCCACCGTGCGCGCTCCTTGAGGCGGCTGGATCAGGTCCTCCACCGTGACTTTCGGGACATCCTCCCGCACCACGGCATCGATCTTGTTCGACCTCCCACCGAGGTGGCCCTCGAAGACCTCCTGTATCGTTGGGATGAGCCCGGGGTGCGCCGCCCACATGCCATCGTACCCCGTGCACACCTCCTGCAGCTTGTCCCTACACACCAGCTCCAACATCTCCTTGTTCACCGCTACTCAAGGTGCACACCGCCGACTCCCGTGTCGGGAGCTCGGGAAAGGACGACGAAGAGGAGAGGCGGTGCTATAAGGGAGGGGCGGCAGCGGTGTTATCTGACATCGATAGAAGGAAGGGGGCGAGGAGAATTGAGGGAGACCGATGGTGGCGACAGAAACCACTGGAAGTGCCCGATCGGGGCGGCGATGGCACTCAGGAGAGAGGAGAGAGATGGAAGAGAATGGGGAGTGACCGAGTGATGAAGAGAGAGAAGGGGTGGGGGTTAATGAGGAAGGCTGGCTGGCGGGTGGGGCCCAGTTGGCAGCGGGCCAGGAAGAAAAGGTGGGACAGAAAAGAAATATAAAAAATATAGAAGAAACGGTGTTTTTCCAAAGCAATAAGCTCCTCAGTTTCGTCTACCTTTTAAACCATTTGAAACAAAGGAATCATTGAGAAAAATCCAAAGGAAAGACATAAATTCTTGTACATTTGGAGGAAAACAAAAAAAACTCTGATCAAAGGGAAGGCTTTCCTATGACATCTCATGTTGTCTGTTGAACAGCAATCATGGCTTTGCCGTCCTCAGTAAGCAATCACACACACACCTTGCGCACGTCGGCACATGTTCCTGTTGATGGTGGAGCGGCTCATTCCTGTTTCATCAGGGGCGTTCCTCGAGGAGGCCAACCTGGCCATGGGGCTTTTCATGTTGGATGATCAAGACTCATGCCACTATGCTTGCCACTGGCACATCGATTATGATGAAGAGAGCTTGGATCAAACAAGAGAGATGGGTAGATTGCCTCAGATCAGGCACTAGTGCTCAAGGATGGGAAAGTAGAAAGAACAAACGAGTGGAGGAGAGCAAAGAGGAGGGGATAAGATCTAATACCCTAACATTCCTTGATGTGTGGGACCGACTGTCGGGCTCATCTTTCAGTGAGTTACAAGTGGGGGAAAAAGAAAGGGAAAAAAGGAAAAAGGAAGGAAAAGAAAAAGGGGGAAAGAGAAAAAATAAAAAAATATAGGAAATAAGATAAGTATAAAAATGGAAACTAAGTGGGTTTTGTTACTCTATGTATGCTTGCACTATCCGTGTATTTTTATCTATTTTCGACCAGAATCCGGCATGTATCCGTGCCATGCCCGTATCTCGAATAACCCAAATTTGTATCCACATCCAGCTTGCCCGTATCCTGCTCCGAATCCTAGGAAAAAATATGGGTTAGAATACGGGAAGAGCAATATCCGCCCGTATCTTGCCCGTTTTCATCCCTAGTGACGTCTAGTAAATTTGGGATGGCAATAAAAGTATATTCATATAGTAGTAAATGTGAATGTATATAGAATTAAATATCTTATCTATTTTTTACTAGTTTGGGGCGCGATGTCTTTGGTGTTCCCTACGCACTGTCCCTACATGCACAGTAAAATAACATGAATTTGCCCAATAAATTTGTGTATAATAAATAGTCAAATTAAAGACAAAAGACTTTTCATAAGATTTTTGGGCCAAATAGTGTGGCCAATCACACTTTACAAAAGACCATTCCTTTTATATCACATATGATTAAAAAAGGAAGGTAAAAGATGAAGATTCTAGTGGCCAAGGTACGATCCTATCTTAGCCTTCAAATCTTCATAAGCCTTCTCGTCGACTTCAGTGGTGGCGGGATCAGCGATGGTTTGATCAAACACCTCCACCTGCTTTCTTGTGCGCTCAATTCGTGCTTGTAGCCGTTCGGACTCCATAACCAAGTCCATGATAGCGCAGAGGCCATCTATTGGACCCCAAATTTGTAACTCGGAACCCTCTGTGTTTACAGCACTAGTCCCTGGATCAGTATCTAGCCTACAATTACATCATTGAATATCAAACCCATATCTCATAAATGTAAAGCTATTTGCAAAATAATAATCAAATCATAAATATACTTTACGGCTTTTGTGTTACAGAATGACCGGCCAGACCAAATACCTTTTCAAAGAACAGCAGAAAAAGTGGAATTAAAACATAACAGGTGGGACCCTCAGGATATGCCCACAAACAATCGACTGGGGCTCGCGAGCTAGTTCTTAGCCTTCTCGACTTCTAGTCTTGATGATCAAGCTTAAGTGCCTCAGAGTCTTCTTCATTCTCGCTTACTGAATGCAATATTGAGCGAGTGTGAGTACACAGCCATACTCAGCGAGTCAACACACATGATGCAATTATATAATATGCAAGGCTAATCAAAGGAATGACTTGTTGTTCTTTTATTTGCATAAAGCCAATGCTTAAATAGTTTAAGTAGTAGGCAAGTTCTAAGACCTAGCATTTTGACTAAACCAAGTTTTTATGAAATTTTGTGTTTTTGTATAATAGTAGTGAATGTTCCTTCCACCTCTAGTGGAGAACAATATCTGAAGGTTCCATCCATTCACACATAGATATCAGTTTTATTCATCTCATGTTATATCATTTTCTAGGGTTGTATCCACCTGGTGATCCCAAGGCTACAACCACCCGACAATTATGGGCGGACTACTCACGAAATTGGGTGGATACCACAGCGTCTGAGCCACACCAAACACGAATTCGGGCTAATTCCCGACAATCCAAGCCATATTCCCCGCCAATTCAGTGACATCCGATCGTGAATCCTAGGCCGCATTCATCTTGCAATCTCATGGTTGCATACACCCTACACCTTCCATTGGCTATCACTAGGACAATTCAAATCCCCGAGCTCCCACTGGGCTTTTCATTCCACCTACAAATCATTTTAAAAAATATATATAATCAAGCAAGTTGTCAGCATCACCCATGACCGTGGACACAGCTATCCAGATAGTTTTATACTCTAAAGAAGTTGCACATCTTTACCCACAACCGACGATCATTTTATAATATCAACACGCTGCGGTAGGCATGAGACCTAAGAAAATTAGCATATGGCTTTTACAATGTCCCTCCCCAACGCAACCCCATCCGTGAAGGTTTCGCTGCCGAAGGTGATAACCCCGAAGGCACCCTTTTATGTTGTAGTGGTTTCTACATACACTAGTCATACCACCCTCCAGGTGGATTTTCACTTGGTGACTTATATGCACGCCACATTCGCGGGATGATGAAATAACATTAAAGCGAAGCAAATTAGAGAGTCAAGTTATACACAGGGTAGACTTGTGGTTGCACTGTTAGTGCATGAGAGCTCATCATAGGAACCGATCCTTAATTGATTTGGCGGTTCCTCCTCATACCCACCTTGCGTACTCTACATTTCCACCATACTTTCCTTCCGCCCAAGTCTAAAAACAGTTTTCGGTTTTTGTTTTGAAATTCCTTTCTCTTTTCAACATATCAGCCAGGCTCCAGCCTCAACTACCCAAATACAGTTTTGAGTTTTGAAAATTGTCGGGACAAATTAATGTCCACATGTCAATATATCTAAGCAAGGCTAAGCATGTCACTTACATATGGACTTAGTGACTAGTCGTGTATACAATTATTTCTAGGGTGACACATGATAGTGTCCAAGTTCAAAGATGGGAAGGATATACTCAATTATCATTAAGGTATTAACTATAAGCTAGTTAACATAATTGTATAAATTATAGAAATACAATTTCATAATTTAAATCAATATAATTTGCATTCAAAAGTAGCGCAAAATGATCAAAGTATTGACTAGCCTTTCTCAATATTT
The DNA here is from genome assembly GCA_036346255.1 of Ampelocalamus luodianensis. Lineage (NCBI taxonomy): Eukaryota > Viridiplantae > Streptophyta > Magnoliopsida > Poales > Poaceae > Ampelocalamus > Ampelocalamus luodianensis. The sequence continues at coordinate 16,528,113 of CM070632.1, read as the reverse complement.
TGTAATCTTGGTCTTGTTCTTGCTCGAAATGAACTCACTCTTCTCGGACTTCTACTTCTTATTACACGAAATACGATCGAAAGCAAGAACGCCTAAATTAGTTAATGAAACCCAAATAAATCCAAATGCATTTAAACAAGAGGAAATACTTTAACCAAATCAAATAAATCCAGAATTAATGTGTTTGGGATAAGTGCAGGGGTTTGGATTTTGGTTGGACCTAGTATTAAGAATTATTTGATCCAGAGCTAGGACAAGAGGGATCGAGCTCTCGGAATGTTCATAGGTGTAAACATTCGGGAAAATGAAAGGGAGAGAATATTCTTGGGAATACTCTCCCAAGGTCATCCAGATGGGGAGGTTATGTTAAAAGGTAGGATCTACTAATCTTTGTTTATTTTATGAATTGATCTTCTATTGGACATGGATAATGATGTGGGATAGATAGGACCAGCTTGATCCTAACTTGTTGTTGAATTACTATTGTTTTATTGAGAGCACCTCATCATGGCCTGCACGGGAGGCCTAGTTCATTTAATGATTTCTTTTGTTATTATTTCTATTTATCAAGAAAGTTCCATGCAAGTTAGGTGAGACCTATATGTAGGTGCGAGGGTTCGCACATGATAGATATAAGTCTCACTAACTTGTGAGGCCTAGTTTATTTAAGGATTTATTTTGTTATTACTTCATGTTTATCAAGGAAATTCCATGATAGTCAGGTAGGACCTATGGATAGTAACGAGATATTACCCTTACAAAATAAGAAGTGATCCGTATGCGTTAGTGACACATCGTCGAGTTAATCCTTCCGACTAACATTATTCCTTACGCAGTCATGCAAATCCTATGTATATATAATTATATTTTTATCAGACTTCCCATTTGATTTTGCACTCAAAATGAATATTAATGACCCTCTGATAATTTACAACTATCATAAGACCTTTATTTACATAATTACCCTCAAATCGAGCAGGGCCTAGCTGCCAGGTATATACTTAAGCACAATTATTATTTTAGTTTAGCTTTCATATATAACACATGTTAATGACTATATTTACTTGAGTAGCTAGTTACTTAATTTAATATGTAGGGCCTAGGTATTCTTGTTTACTAATTCTTATTCATAATTAATTATCCTAATCAATTTAATAATTATTTGAATAATAAGGGGCAACCTATAGGTAACACTATTGCTAGCCTTTATGCCTACATAACCAAGCTAATTGGAGGGACCCATATGACACGGACTCTTAGTTTAGCGGCTATTTTCAATTAAGACCTAATTATAGATGGGGCATATTTACCATACTACGTTTTAATTAAATTGGGCTTGCTGAATGAATTAACCTTCACTAGACAATTGTTAATGGCGTAGGGTTTTGTGGTCGTTTGGACATCCTATGCATATGTATCTATATTTTACTAAAGTTGAAAATTTATTGTTTAATTACAACCTCTAGTTGAATCCCATATTTTACCTTACATAGTACTAACATACTTATTAGTTACACAATCAATTATTAGCATGGCCAACATGCCCATGTCTTATTACCATTTGTGGTTCAATTATCAGTTAATTGAAGACTCCATCCAATTATTGATTAGTGCCTAAGTCCTATGTGTTAATGACATATCAACAAACCCCAGCTAATCTTTAGCTGAAGTAATTGTTTTACCTAATCGATAATTAGTAACGAGCTACTTGTAAGTATAGTTTTATGCTATTTATTATTCTATTTTTACACCGCTAAGGGTTCACATGCTATCACCATATTATCGTTACTATTATTTATTGCTAATAATATTTTGCTAAACTACTTATTGCATGTGACTATACACTAATTGCCTTAATTAGCATGATGACCTTGTAAGGATATAATGATGGGTCATTTGTCAATTAAACATTAGTTAGATAACAAATTCTAAATTAATTACACTGAGGGATTTAACTAAAGTGTTTAGTTAACTAACTATTTGTTGCAATTCATTGTTCATTTGAGCAACGCATATATACACATAAATTTAATCCACCGACATCTCTAATCACGTTTGCATCCTAAATCAAATAGTGATGATATTCTAATTATCTATGGTTAACATCTAACACTAATGAATCTCGATCCCTCATCAGATTAATAGGGCCTTATTGTCATTTAGACACTTCTAAATATAGGACTATATTTGAATAGTGCCTAGATCTAAACTTGAATTCTTAAAAAAATAAATATTAATGACCTCATAGTAACTCTTAACTATCACCTTACACTTTAATTTAATTGCTATTAAATTAAGTGGGACTTAGTCACTATTGAAATATTAGCAAGATTAATATTTTTTTATTTGATCCCTAGTGAATGTTCCATTTTTTTTTAAATTAAATTCCCAGTGCATGATAATGATAATTAATATCTAATGGCCTGGATTAATAATCTAACTAACTAACTTTTATCCTCTCATATTATTATATAATTAAACATGCATTTGGTAATTGCAATGCTCACTCACTGATTAACAAATGCTACAGAGCCAACTGAAATTACGAATAAATTAATAAACAGCGCATGATTTCATGTGCTCTCATTTCAGCCTGTAATTAATTTATGGTGCATGTGATAATACAGCGCATCATTTCATGTGACAATAATTTTTTTGTACGTGTGATAATACATAGAAAGTCAGGCATACAAGGAAATCATATGATTTCTTGCACCCTGTTTGGAATGTGAGTTTTTGGCTTTTTCGAAATGTTAATTATTAGTGCAAACTCTTAAGGATTACGACATGTTGTTAAGTAGACACTGATTAGGTATTTTGATATGTCCAACCCACTGGGTCTGCCCCATACGAGACCGTCGCCAAAAAAATACAAGCAAGTCTTGCATGTTCTACAATAGCTAAAGCCATAACAACCCAACACATATGTTATGAGCAATTCACCGTTCTTTACTATACACAATAAAAAAAACAGGTCGCACAATTTAGTCTATATTTCCTTACCTCTCCAAAATAACTACACTTTTGTAATCCTTATATACAAATTTAACCTAATCGGTGCATAAAAAAAACTACTAAATTTATGAAAACAAAACTAGTAATCCTTACGACTAATTTATTTTGACTAACTAACTACGACTAATTAATTATGACTAATTAGTTATGACTAAATAATTATGACTAAATTAATTATGAGTAATTAATTAAGAAATATTTCACTATGACTAATTAACTACAACTAATTAATTATAAAAATTACAACTAATTAATTATGAATACATTAATTATGACTAATTAATTATGAATAAACTAATTACAACATGGAGCATCCGGACCAAGGGCGTGTAGACGAGGGAAGTTTGGGAAGTCCCCTCCCCTGGTGCACGGACTTGGCATGTTTGGCCGCCTGGTGCACGGACTTCACACATGTCGTTTGCCGGCGAGTTCGCCGTACCATTTTTGGCTTTCATCTCCAAAGGGGACTATATTTGCTATTTCACGCACAAATAGTGAAATTTAAGCAGAAAACTCCCACATGTGAGACGACTTTTTTATAGAAGTCATCTGCATGCTCTCCCCTAGTCTCTTTGCATCACATAACTATAAAGCAGGAGAGCGGGGTGGATCATTGAACACGAAGAGGTAGGTACAGAGGTCGATCTAGCCCGTAGGTGTATCTGTTTGTAAACTTGGGACTTCGGCACAGCCCCGATGGGTCGTGGGCTAGGACTGTGTTGTGCCAACTCAATGCACCCAGCCCGCCATGTCGTGCCAGCCCAAGCACGACCCTTTTGCACTATGGTGGGCTGGATTATAGGGAGTGAGGTGGTAGGCACCTAAGTATGGTCGCCTTCGCCGTGGAGGAGCACCATCATCGTCGTGGCCGCCATTAAGCTGTCGTCGAATCATGCTGCCTTCGATCACACTGGTGACAGATCTAGCTGTTCCAGGCCACACTTGTACATGATCCACCTTGCACTCCTTCCAGGCTCCTGTCCTGTCGACGCTACTGCTTGGGCATGTGTGCTGCATCGCCGAGGCACGCATGTAGCTGGCACGATGCCACCCCACCTCCTCCCACCACGGGCACCACCTTGTCTTGTTTTGCTCAGCAGGGAAGAAGGAGAAGGAGAGGGAGGGAGAGGAGAGGACAGTGACACACAGGAGGATTGGAGGAAGAGGCTGTGGTGCGGGCTGGGAGGAGGGGAGGGTGTGGTAGCGCTTGGGCAAGCCTAAGCGGAGGTGGAGGGGGAAGACAAAGGGAAGAATAGGTAAAGAAGACAGGAGAAAAGAAAGAAGCCTGACAAAGGGAAGAATAGGAAAAAGGTAAAAAAAAAAAAAGGACAAGGGTAAAAAACAGGGAAAAGGTAAAAAAAAAGAAAAAAGAAAAGAGAAGATGGAAGAAAAATGAAAAAAATTGTGTATAATTGTAATGGACATTACACACAAATATTTGAGGGTTGAGGTACTAAATTTCATTTATTATTTGGTACAGATACAATGTTATTGTCACATTAAAAACCTTACACCCTAGTGTGGGGTACCTCCAGTAAGGAAAGAGTATAGTAACTGCATGCACATACTGACATACATAGACTAGTTGATGTTGAGATTCTCTAGGTTGGCTATCGCCTCCATGATCTCTGAATCCTCGAGCTGATGTTGGGTTCATTCATCTATGCCCTTCCAGTCTTTAAGGCATGTGAGTGCCTCAACCATCTCAGGTGTGAGAGACGACCTCCTTGGATCGAGTATCCTCCCCACCATATTGAAAGTGGTTCCCAATGAGATAGTTGACACTAGAACCACAAGTACATCTCATGAAAAATGTGACAACATGGGATAAAAATGTTGGTGGTTCTTCCACCACAATAAGAGGTTGACATCATTTCCCTCTGTGAGGTCAAGCTCGGTATCCGCAAAAGATGTGTCAAGGTAGTGGTTGATCTCTACTCTTGGATTCCATCGTGACCTGCTCAGCGCATGAGAGGACAAACTGGATGCCTAGACTTTTAGCTTTTTTCACATGTTGGAAGCACTCAAATTGTGTTGTCCTTGTTGTGTTGTTGAAGCATTCGTCCTCGATTGACTTGTACTACCAAACTTTTCATAATACAAATCGAAAACGTGAAAAGCTCATCATAGATGTGAGTGTAAGTCTTAGAAAAATCAAGTTGAAATGTTTCCCAATTCCCTCATAAGCCCCCTTTAGGTCTGCTAATTTTCTTTGATAATCTAAAATAGTGCCAAAACAAAAGAGATGTGGAATAACTTGAAAATATTTTTTAAAATTACTCTCCATTGGTTCAATAATAGGTTTTAGAAGGGCGTCATTTTTGTTTTCCTTGAAAGCATTGACAATAGTCCAAAGTCACTCGATGACTAAGCAAGAAGTAGGATAGTAAACACCAGATCAAATTGTGGTTGCATTGTAAAAAACTTTCAAAAATTCACGAAAATGACAAACAACTATCCAATCCCTTTTAGTAACCATCGGCTTACCAGAATTAGTATTGCTGAAGATAGTGATGATGCACTCATACTTCACGTCCAGGTTGAATCTTCTTAGCCTCTTATTGATAGCCCTACAGTAGTCCACGAACTGGGCGTATCTTGAGGCCGAAGATGTAATGAATTGGATAGCATCACATATGTTGTCTAAACTAGATTTCATCACCTTCAAACCTGCCTGCATAATGAGATTAAGGATGTGGCACATGCATGTCTGATGGAGGGCGAAACTGCTAGTGTAGGACCATAGATGCGGTGTAAGAACCTCCATGGCTATCGTGTTAGCTAAGGCATTGTCAAGAGTGATGTCAATAATTTTGTTCTTTATTTTAAAATCCTGAATGACCTCTAATACGTGTTGTGTGATGACCTCTCTGGTGTGTGCCTCATCGATTGACCTAAACCTTATGACTCGCTTGTTCAAGTTGTAATCATTATCCAAGTAATGTGTAATAACACTAAGATAGCCTGACCTTTGGTGGGATAAAGTTCATATATCTGAGGTTAAAGCAAAATAAAATGTAACTTTCAAGAAGTTCTCTTTCAAACTTGATAGTTTACATTGGTAGAGCTATACTATGTCACACACAGTTGTTCTCCTACTAACGTGTCGATATTATGCACAAAAACCGTGTTGGATCATTCTCTCCAAATTAGAGCTTTCATTCATCCTAATCGGAAAGATCCTCAGTAACTATATATCTAGCAATTTCGTCTCTAGTTATGTGAGGGTTGTACATCCATGTACTCACCGAACCATCAACCTCAAAGTTAAGCTGGGTCTGGATGTTCCCCCTTGCGTCCATCCAGCTGCTATCTTCTTTAAACATGCCTCCACATGCCACTTGAGATGGCATGTTCCTCCACCTAAGCGTGCAGATAATTTAGCATGACAATATTTACAAGTGGCATATGCTACCTGACTCCCGTCCTCCATTTCTGTGTTGTACTCCATATGCTGCCAACACCATGCACGTCGGCCACCGGAGCCTCCACCCACTGCTTGCACCAATGCACCGACCCTTGCGTCCAGGGTGGACAAGTGGGCATCCTCGAAGACCTCTGTTCCGTCTATATAATGGTCATCTATGCCATAGTCTCCCATACCCAGGGAGAGTTGGCAAGGATTGATCTCTAGCTCTTGCACTTCTTCTTGTGGAGGAGGACTAGGAGTGCGAAGGCGTGCTCTCCTGCTCTCCCTCCTGACTTCTTGGCAAACATATTGAGAGACTAGCTAGTAGTATCAGTAGAAAACTAGAAATTAGAGATCAGTAGAAAACTAGAAATTAGAGAGTAATGAGAGAAGAGAGAGCTTGGTTGCCTGTGTGGTAAAGAAACGAGGAGAGGAAGGGATTTTATAGCAATGGAGGTGGTGAACGTTGCCATTTGCCCGTTGCAAAAGCTGGCTACTCGCGCCGCCCATTTCCTCTCTGCCTCACCCATGCTTCTCTATTCCTCTATCATGTCGTTGCAAAAGGCTTAGCCTGTGGCAGCACACCAGCTCGTGGTGACCATTGGCGCTATTGCCGCAACACACTAGCGCAACTGACTCTCCCACTCCCTTGCCGGCCACACCCCCATCTCCCACTCCGCTACCGCCACCGCCACCGCGAGTGTGGATGCGGGGCACCGGGGCTCGAGTGTGGAGGCATGGCATCGGGGCTTGGTGCGGGCGGTGAGCGTGAAGGCGAGGGTGGTGCAAGAGAGCAGTGATGCTGAGGTAGGAGTGTGGCCGGTGATGCCGTGGCCATGGATGATGAGCAGAGGTCAGCGGTGGATTGGGGGTGGGTGCGACGATGGAGGTGGTGTTGTGCATGCGACTGCGGCCTGTCGGTGTCGTATGCGCAATGTCAGTGGCGCAGTCGCCGCATGCGTGGTGTCGGTGGCTATGGTGGCCTCGGTTTCCCACAGCATGGACGCGGCATGGGACAACGCACGTAGTAGCCTCATCGGCGCGGGCGGCGAGCGTGAAGGCGGGGGTGGTGGAGGAGAATGATGATGGTGAGGTGGGGGTGTGGCCGGCGATGCTGCGGCCATGGATGATGAGCAAAGGTCGGCGGTGGATTGGGGGTGGGTGCGGCTGTGGAGGTGGTGCCATGCGTGCGCTTGTGGCCTATCGGTGCCGTGCGCACGACGTCGATAGCGTGGTTGCCGCGCGCGTGGTGTTGGTGTCAATAGCTGTGGTGGCCCTTGCTGCGGCATGGGATGGTGCCCGTGCGGTAGCCCCGGTTTCCCATGGCATCGACGCGGCATGGGACGGCGGGCATTGGCAAAGGTACTCTCTGTTGTGCTCTCTCTCTCTCTCTCTGCGAGGACCGTGTCGATGCTGGCATGGGTGCCGAGGAGCCAGTGACAACAACGGCGGTGACGGCAGCCTCCCCTCTGCCACATGCCTTGCCGCAAGCCATACTATCTTCGGGCCGGACAGGCCTGTTCGTGCCTTGTCGGTCTGAGCATGGCCTAGACAGGCGTATCATGTCGTGCCGCCCATCGCGCCTGATCGGATGACCCTGTCTTCCGTGCCTTGCCGGCCTGGTCCTCCCTTTCGTGATGTGCCCATACTTTGGGCTGTACCGGGCCCGCCATGCCGAGACCGGGCCCGAACAAGCCCGGCCCAATGCCTATGTCTACCTTGTGTGTGTCTCTCTCTGCAGTCTCCACTTTGGCTGCTAGCTAGTGCATGCATGTTTTGCCGTCAGCTTTTAGATCCTCTTAGAACTGGGATGCGCGCATTGGCGCATCTGTGCCGGCTGGCTGCTCAAGAATCTACTCTATCTGCGGGTGGAGTTATGTACCACCCTCCAAGGTAAATCCAGAAGCTGGATCATCACCTCGACTAGACTCCCATAAATATTGTCAGCAACGAATTGGGCGGAGGTGTGTCAACCGGCGCATATGCAATTCAAGCACCGATCGAGCTTGGCGCACTGTGCCCCGCATTTACTTACAGTTCTGCGAATCCAGAGAAATTAATCAGCATTCGAGGTCCGTAGCATGGGTCAACCATAATCCAAAACAAATTACGTTCGGCTCGAGTCAAATTGAAGTAGGAGTACAGAAAATCATCACCAATTAGCACCAGAAATCGGTCGAGAATCAACCAGAAATCGGTGAGAGCACTTGCATGGATTGTCGGCTTGTCGCGCGAGCAGGTTACAATTATATACTGTCACGAGCCAAGCAAGGGGGTTGGGAAATCAGATAAGGAGACTGGGAATTCAGAGGACGAATTGGGGGTAGAAGACGAGCAAGAACTTGGGGAGGAAGTAGATTGAATTGTTGGGGAGGAAATAATCCAGTGGTTACAACTGTTAAACATATAAGCACATGTAGGTTTAATTTATTCCATAAATTAATCATGACATCATGCACGCAAAATAACAGAACCATCACAGGCATAACAGATCTAGTCATGTCAACCAAGAAAAGGAACATGAACAGATCTAAAACGGAGAACATGACCGTTACGCATCGATGATTCTGCTCGATCGGTTTGTCGATGGTGACACCGCAGCACGGTGTGGATGACACGGTCGATGACGATTCACCGGCCGAGCGCCGAGGAAGACGAGCTAGAGCTACAACAAGCCGCAGAGCGCTTCCAAAACCTTATTCGCCTCTCGGCGCGTAACTCAAGGCGACGGTTCCGAGACCGCTCTCGAACGGCGGCAGCACGCCGCGAACGGACGGAGTAGACTACGAGAACGGCGCGAAGACAATGGAAGAGGCAAAACCCTAGATTGATTTCTCGCTCGTATGGAGGCGGCGATTCAAGATTTATGGAGGAATCGGGACGTGTGATCAAGACGCTCGACGTTCTCCATAACTCGAATCAAAGCAGATTAGTCTCAGAATCCGATCCGGATTCAACACAAAACAAGAAAAGATAAAATCGCAAAGGAAGCCGCGTTTGCGCAAGCAATCGACGCCGATTTGGGCGGACCATTCACGCAGTGCCGCGCCGCGCCGCCCCGCTGCTCGCCTGCCCGGCCACCCGCCAATGAGGCGAGGCGAGGCGAGGCGAGCGCGTGTGTGTTCCTCTAGTTCTCTCCCACACATACCTCAAGTGACTAGGAGTGCACCATCCCTTTTAAGGTGGTTTTCCTCTTCTAGAACTAGCAATATGGTACTAAAGTTCACATGCAACCTTCCTTTGCATGAGTGGGCCTTTGAGATTTAATTTAGAATTATTCTTCTTGTATGGGCTAGGCCCACATAATCCAACAATCCCCACCGCATCTCAAAGTCCCACAGATTTGCTCAATTCCAATGTAATTGTTTATATATCGGTGTTTCGATGGAGACCAATTAAGGTTGAACATCCACTAGAACTCAAGCTACACTTACTCACAACTTGAACAATGGACTATGCCTTGAATTGCAAGTTTGATGCAAGCAAGTTTCACTTGAAGTCTTAATCGATACTAGGCGCGAAGAGGCTACCCCTGGTTGGAGCGTATAAGTCATACTCCTTGGTCTCTTCATGAGCTTAGTAGGAGATTTCCCCAAAATCTTCATAGACTGCGACTACGATCAATGCTCATATAGGTGTGTTCTTTCAAGAACGTTCTGCAGATAACGTCTTCGCTCGAGAGCCAATGGAACACATTAAGGCCTTAACCAACCCGCCTTGCGCTTTTTTGAGAGTATTGCATCTTCACATAGAGAGGTTGAAATTACTCTCTCCAGCTTAATCGATGGCTTGTTTTTCCTGCATCCTAATTCACGGGATCTCCGATCACATAGGTTGGGTTACTACCATAGATAACTCACATGTGTCTCATACCCATCTCCTTCGATGCACTATCTATCACATTTCGTGATAGTCCCTTTGTGAAGGGATCTCGCTGTGTTTCTATTTGTTTGGATGTAATCCAAGGTTATAACTCCGAGTTTCTCAATTTCTGACAGACTTCAATCGTCTCTTGACATGCCTAGACGATTTCATATTATCCTTAGAACTGTTCACTTTAGCGATAACGGTTTGATTATCACATTCATGAGGATAGGCGCATCGGCTTTTCTACGTAGGTAGATCCATCAATAGATCCGTAGCCATTATGCATCAACAATAGCGGTGTCTAGTGCCGCAAGTTCTCGCTTCCATGGTTGACCTCGTCAAAATGGTCTGCATTGTAAGACCTCCATGAAACAAAGACCACCACCAATAGTGAAAACATATCCACTAGTGGCTTTGATCTCATCAAGATCGAGATCCAGCTTGGAATCACTATAACCCTCCAAAGACCGACGGTACCCAAAGATAGTGAAGTCCAAAGTTCGAGGTACCTTTCGGATAGCGCAACACTCGCTCAAGTGCCTTCCGATGATCATCTCCGGGTTAGATGTAAACTGCTCAACTTGCTCACAAAGAAAAGAGATGTCCGCCTTGTTGCACTAGCTAGGTACATAAGAGAGCCAATTATCCGAGAGTATTCCACTGATTCCTAGTAATTTTCTTATTCTTACGAAGTAACACGCTAGGATCATAAGGTGTTGGAGAAGGCTTGCTATCGTAAAAACCAAAACAGCTCAAGACCTTTTCCACATAATGAGATTGCAAAGTGTAATCTCATCCTCACCTCTAACCAATTTAATGTTTAGAATAACATCAGCCCACTCCTGGATCTTTCATATCAAAATTTTGAGACAAGAATAATTTGACTTCATTTATCACATTGATGTTTGTCCCAAAAATCGAGGATGTCATCCACATACAAGCGAGAATAACTCCTCACCCCCACCATAGCGATAGTATACACATTTATCCGCCTCATTGACGAAGCTCATAGATGTCATCGTTTCATCGAACTTTTCATGCCACCGCTTAGGAGCTTGTTTTAGACCATACAAAGATTTCAACAGTTTTAACACCTTGCCTTCTTGACCTTCTACTACAAATCCATCAGTCGCTCCATGTAAATTTCCTCATCCACTCTCGTTAAGAAAGCTGCCTTAACGTCCATTTGATGAACGAGAAGACCATGTGAGGCAGCCAAAGCAAGTAGTACTGTGATTGTGGTCGCCTAGCAACACGTGAGTAAGTGTCAAAGAAATCTTCGCCTTCTTTCGAGTGTAGCCCTTGGCAACAAGCCGAGCCTTGTACTTTTAATAGTACCATCGAGCCTAAGCTTCTTTTTGAACACCCACTTGCATCCTCTGTGTTTGCACCCATAAGGTCTATCTGTCGGCTCCCAAAGTTGCATTAGTGATAATGGAATCTATTTCACTACTGACACCTCCTTCCAAGAGTCCCATCGTAAGATGCATATGCTTCTAAAATAGACTTGGGAGTGTCGTCCACAAGGTACACAAGTGAAATCATCACCAAAGGATTTGGTTATCCTTTGTCTCTTGCTCCTTCTAGGAGCTCCACCGTCATCCTCCTCATTGACAAGTTCATGTGTATGTTCAAAAGGTTCAGGTGGTGTGATTGAACTGGGAATTATTTCAGAGGGTTGGCTAGTAGTGTTATGTGTATCCTTCATTGGAAAGATATTCTCAAAGAATGTTGCATCTCGAGACTCCATAATTGTACCAACATGCATGTTAGGTACCTCGCTTTAACTATCAAAAATCTATAGGCAATACTATGATTAGCATATCCCGTAAAGACACAATCCACGCCTTAGGTCCAAGCTTGCGTTTCTTAGTTATTGACACATTGACTTTCGCCAAGCACCCCCATGTACGCAAATAAGAAAGTGATGGTTTTCTCCCAATCCATACCTCGTATGGTGTTTTGTCCTTATTTCTGTTAGGAACTCTATTTAATACATGATTAGACGTTAGCAAAGCCTCCCCACCATGCCTTAGGTAAACCCATGAGGTCTAACATGGCATTCACCAAGTCATCAAAGTGCGGTTTTTCCTTTCGGCAATCCCATTTGACTCGGGAGAATAAGGAGGCGCCCTCTCATGTATAATGCCATGTTCCTCACAAAATAAGTCAAATTTGTTTGAGAAATACTCTCCACCACGATCGACCTAAGTCTTTTATCTTTCTGTTTAAGCGGTTTTCAACTTCGCTTTATAGATTCTAAAATAGTCTAAAGCCTCGTCTTTCGTTTTCAATAAATACACATAATGTAACCTAGTTGCATCATCAATCAATGTCATGAAATATCGTTTTCCACCCTTCGTTAACATTCCATTCATCTCAGAGATCTGAATGCAGGAGTTCTAATGGTGCCAAATTTCTCCTCGCAACCTTGTGAGGCTTACGAGGTTGCTTTGATTGCACACGGCTATGGCATTTAGAACCTTTGGTGATGGAAACGTTTGGAATTAAATTCATCCGAAAGCCGAGACATTAAACCAAAATTAATATGACATAGACGTGAGTGCCAAACGTTAGCCTCATCATCCACATCGCCACAAATATGGTTCACGCTTTATTGCGAAATCGAAGGGAAAAGCGGAACAAGCCTCCGCACTCATAGCCTTTACCAATAAAATATCCATGTTTAGACACGACTACTTTATTAGACTCAAATACCAACTTAAGCCCGTCTCTACATAAACGGAGCCACTAACGAGATTCTTGTCTATAGAAGGGACATGTCAGACGTTCTTCACCAGACGATCTTTCCCGAAGTAAACTTCAGATCTACCGTGCCAACACCATGAAGCGTAGCATGTGACCCATTCCCATTAGGACGGAGGAATCCCGGCACTGATAAGAGGAAAACAACGAAATATCAAGACACACATGTACATTAGCTCCTGTATCAATCCACCGCTAGTAGATTGACTAACTAAAAGAACAAAGAGGTAAATTACCATACCCATCCCATCTCCGCCTTGCCAATGGTCACGTTGATGCACTTAGAAGTCTGTCTCACAGTGTCTTCTTTCCTTTATGCTGTGGGCACTTCTTGGCCATGTGACCAGTGCTCACCGCACACAAAGCAAGTTCTATCATCCCGATTGTTGTTGTTCTTCTTCTTCTTGAAGTTGGTTGTCCGTTGGACTTTGACAAATTTCCTTTGTTCTTGCTTGAGGGTTTCGTACCACATTGGCATTGGACCGCCTCCATCACCCTTAGACACGCGCCCTTTCCCGAGCTTTCTCCTCAATTTCAAGAGAGCCAATTAGACTCTCAACAGAGTGCTCTTGTCTCTTGTGTTTGAGTGTTGTTCAAATTCCTCCATGAAGAAGGTAATTTCGCAATAATACATCCACCACAAACTTGTCTGTAAGGCACACTTCAGAGTTCGAGCTCCTTGCCAATGGACGTATCTCATGAGCCCGATCTATTACGTAACGGTTATTAACCATCTTGTAGTCATGAAATTGCTCCATGACATACATGTCATTCTGGCATCGAGAGCACCGTGATTTGGAATTGCAGCATCCCATAACTCCTTTGCGTCATCATGTGCATATACACCTCGCACAGACGATCAAGAAGAACACTAAGAATGCATCCAACAAAGAGAGTAGTGGCAGCCTCGAATTCTTTCGCGCCAAAGATCAAGAATACCTTCAGCTTGCCATTACTAACCCGAATACATTCATAGCAAGAAGCCACGAGTGACCCCGACCGCCATCTCTTAAAGTGCACACCGAGAACTTCTCCGCCTCGGTGCATCGGCAAATCCACCATAGTAAGACCACGATTGCCTAAAATAAGGTTTTGGATTGTTAAACATATAAGCACATGTAGGTTCAATTTATTCCATAAATTAATCATGACATCATGCACGCAAAATAATGTAACCATCACGTGCATAACAGATCTAGTCATGTCAACCAAGAAAAGGAACATGAACGGATCTAAAACGGAGAACATGACCGTTACGCATCGATGATTCTCGTTCGATCGGTTTGTCGATGGTGACACTGCGGCACGGTGTGGATGACACGAAGTCGATGACGATTCGCCGGCCGAAGGCCGAGGAAGACGAGCGAGCTACGACAGCGCCGCGCAGAGCGCTTCCCAAAACCTTATTCGCCCTCCGGTGCGTAACTTGGCGCGACGGTTCCGAGACCGCTCTCCGAACGATGCACGCCGCCGAACGGACGGAGTAGACTACGAGAACGACGCAAAGACAATGGAAGAGGCGAAACCCTAGATTGATTTCGTCTCGTATGGAGGCGGCGATTCAAAGATTTATGGAGGAATCAGGACGTGTGATCAAGACGCCTGTACGTTCTCCATAACTCGTAACCGAAACGGATTAGTCTCGTAACCGATCCGGATTCACCGCCACACAAAACAACAAAAGATAAAACTGCAAAAGGAAGCCGCGTCTGCGCAAGCACCTGACGCCGATTTGGGCGGACCATTCACGCAGGTGCCGTGCGCCCGCGCCGCCCGGCCCGGCCCGGCGAGGCGAGCGCGCGTGTGTGTGTTCCTCTAGTTTTCTCCCACACATGCCTCAAGTGACTAGGAGTGCACCATCCCTTTTAAGGTGGTCTTCCTCTCCTAGAACTAGCAATATGGTACTAAAGTTCACATGCAATCTTCCTTTGCATGAGTGGGCCTTTGAGATTTAATTTAGGAATTATTCTTCTTGTATGGGCTAGGCCCACATAATCCAACAACAACATTCGACATCTTCCCCTGTTCAGGCCTAAGGGCTTATAACCCCCTCTCTCACTCACTGACCTTGGGGGACCCACTCGACCAACTCAACCGGGTTAGCCAACCTATTACACAACCCAAAGGTCGGATCATACTTCCCCCCCGCCGCTAGACTTGGTAGTCGCAATGATGCCGTGACACATACTTGGGTACACGCGCACGCATCTTGTGTGCAAAACACTAGCAAACCATGCATGTGCTATCCGTGTTGTTTGAAGTAAAACCGAGATTATTCATAGATTGATACTAGCAATGGTAACACGAACCATTGTGCTCGTCAGGGGCGGTCCCAGCAATCGAGCGAGACTAGGGCGGCCGCCCGAGGTTCAGCCCCGACGGTCCCTTCCCCTACCCTGCCCCTTCCCCTTCGAGCCTTTCTGCTTCCCGGCTTGGCGGCTTGACGCGAGAAAGCACTGCAGCCCCTTCCCCTAGTAGTTCCTCGAGCGCTCCTCCTCCTCTCTGCCACCCCCCCCCCCGCGCGTGGCGCCGCCCAGCGCTCTGCTCCGTCGTGACACCGCTCCCACCGCCTACTCTCCACGCCTCCACCGCCCAGCGCCACCCCCCGCCTCCTCTCCACTCCACGGCTCCCACGGCGGCCAGCGCCTCCTAGCTCGCTGCTCGGGGAGCTGCTGCCGCGGTACATTGACGGCTCTTGCATCAAGGTCATCGAGGGTGGCGTCCCTAAAACCACCGCGCTCCTGGAATAGAAGTGGGACAAGATCTTCTACACAGGTTTGATCAGTCCTTGCTACCATTGATGAAGCTTGAAGCTTCTTCCATGTCTAAATCTCTAACTTATTAGGTGCTTACTAGTTAGCATTTGGCTTAGAGTCTATTGCTACGATAAAATTGCAGGGAATGGTAAAGTAGGACGCATTGTGATGGCCTCAGTTGCAAAGCATCTGACGCCGATGGTCTTGGAGCTTGGTGGCAAATGCCCTGTTGTTGTTGATTCTAATGTCGACCTCCATGTAAAGAGTAAAGAATGATCTTTCTTTGAATTGGCAAAAAAAAAAAAAACTTGCAAAAAAATTCTCATCTTTTGTTAGCTTTTGCTCACATATAACAACTAGTCAGTTTATTTTCTTCCAAGGTTGCTGCAAGTGGGGTTGCAACAATGGCCAAGCCTGCATTGCTCCTGATTATATCATAACTACAAAAACGTTTACTCCAAAGATGGTAAAAATACACATGGGCGTTACGCCCTGAAAAATACTTCCAAGGATTTGTAGGGCTAACTAACTACGCTGTGATTCTTGGTTTATGAAACTTGATAACCGGAGTCCTTAAAGAAAGTTTTGAAGAAGTTCTACAGGAAGGATCCATTGCAATCGCGCATCGTCAACTCCAACAATTTCAACAGATTGAAGGGCCTGATGGACGAAGAGATGGTCTCCAACAAGATCGTGTTCGGTGACGAACAACAGCTGTGAGTATCGTTAAACACGTCGTTAAATATGGAATTTAAATTTTATTTCGATTGTACATTTGTGTTTTACTTTTGTTATGACTCAGTGTTGATAGTATTTAACGTTACTTATATATTTATGGCATCTTAGTTTTGCGTTCGAGACTTTGTAAAATCCTGACTTAAGGTAATACCTTTTGAAATGTGTTTTTAATTTTACAGAACTCTGTTGTACTTTAAATTCAATTCTAAGTCCGCCACTGGTGCTGGTATAAATCGAACGATCATCTGCCACGCTGTGCTGCGGGAGAAAGAGTCAGCCCCATGCCAATACCCATTATTACTACTGGATCCCTGGCCGGCCTGTCTTGCCATGTACCATTTCCTTCCATCCAATCACGCGACGTCTCATGTCTTGTCTGTTTCGTGGTTATTTTTACTAATGCCATTTTAAATAATGTTATTTAGACCAAATACTCCATGTACATCTCTCTCCGTGCTTCATAACCATGCTGTCAGCACGCCTAGCCGCCTACCCAGGCTGACGACGGCAGCGTCGCTGGCATGTCAGAGCTCCGGCTCTACACGCACAGTGCAACATAGATACGCAACGTGACGTGCGTGATTCATGGAGCCGGCGCACACAGAGAGAGAGAGAGGCGAGGTGATGGACATGACGGCTGACATATGGGATGTTGGAACTAGCGCCAGCCTTTAGTTACGAGAAAGATGATCGTAGCACAAAAGCATACAAGAGATAAATATTTATTTACGGGGTTCGGTAAATCAAATGCTCCGGGAGTTGAATCGTGATGGTTTCTTTTTCACGATTAGAATTAAAATAACATTGCTGATATATATTTATATCTTGGTTACATGTTCTACTCGGACAACTAATTCGAACACAGCCTCTTTTGCGCCATATACAACATGGGAGTAACCGAGTACGTAGTAGGAGTATGTGCACACGCCTGAACAACTTCAAATTTCGGAAAGCTTAATCATACTTACAATTCAGAGACGAGAAATACAAGAAAAGGAAAATGTGGTGCATACTTGGGGGTTGACTTGGTCGCCAGCGCCGCTATTAGCAGCAGTCGTTGTGGACGTACGCGTGGATCGATGTTGATCGCTGAATGCGACTCCGATGGATGGAGAGGAGGATCCTGCAAGGCTTAACCAGCAAGCCATGCAGAAATATTCTCGCCCCCGTACACACGACGATGCTGCGACAGAGATTCTGATAGCGATTAGCTAGCTAGCCCAAATCTGGAGGAGATTGGATTCCCCACAAGGAATTATGAAGTGGTCATCTAAAAAATATTGGGCGCTAACGCTCGGACCGTATACTGTTGTTGCAACATGTTTTTTCACCTGTTGCATCGTATCAAAAAATCATATGTAAACATTATCTCAACATTATCTCCTCTTCGTAGGAGGAGAGAGATTAGGGAAGAATAGGAAGTATATTAGGAGAGAGAGATTAGGGAAGAACAAAAATATAGTCCGAATATAAGAAAAAATCTTGCAACATTACCGTAAACGAGATGCAATATTTTTTTTCCGACAGTCGCAACATTTTTTTCAACGGGGCGTAACATCTCAACGAACAGTATGCAATATTTTTTTCAACAGATCGCAACATATCAAAACACAGTTCGCAACAAAACCAACCAACCAACCAAGATTGTTCAGGCCCAAACCATCCCCATTTTCAAAACCAACCAAGATTGAAATCGCAAGTGAAGTGAACAAGCTGCTACGAGCGATGGGGGTAAGAAGAACGTATGATGCTAACGTTGACTTTGTCGAGGGACGGGTCGGCGAGGAAGGCCTCGGTGACACTGAGGATGGGGTCCTTGGCCACCGGTTCGATGTGGCCAAATAGCGACGCCATTGCTCTCGCCGGCGTGCCCGGAAGCAAGGGCAAGGCCCAGCATCGCTGGATAGTTAGCTCGACCGGAGGGGAGAAGAGAGAGCAGAGGGAGGAAGAAGAGAAGAGAGAGAGGGAGGGAGGAAGGAGAGAAGAAAGAGAGAGAAGAAGAGAAAAGAGGGAGCTGGAAGGAAAAAGGTGGTTGTGTTGAATGGGGGAAGACAGAGCGCTTGTAAGTATTGGGATGATGATGCATTGATAAGATCACTACAAGTAGACGACGGATAGGGTATCTGGTCTAACCGTTTGCTCCGGATGTCCTAGTCCTATCAATTTCCAAAAATATTTGATTTACACCTGTCTAGAATTTCTAGGATATCTTGTACTCTCGGGGTGGTTATCTTAAAAGGGATTGTTTATTCATAAGGCGACTGAATTTCTCTTAAGCATAAGTCATATTTTTTTTTTATCTATTGAATCAACATCCAATCATATGACGCATCAATCTCTACGTAAATCCAATGATCACAAAAATTGACTTAAACATTCGAAAATTTCAAGCAATTTAAAAATAGCAAATCCAATCTTAAAATTATTAAGTTAGAAGCACGTTTGGAACACATGAATGTCACTAAAATTTCACACGAGTGTTACAGTTCAACTCTGCATCAATCTGAAAAAAAAGTTGCACTTCTCAGATAGAACGTAATGAGCTCTGCGTACATGGGATTATCGGTCGCGTCCTCCTCCTTGGCTCTAGGAACATAACGAGCATGGTTGTCTTAAAAAAAAACTATTTTATTTAATACGAATCGTCTATTCTTTTTGATCCAGTGATTCAAATTGGTTATAATTGAGTTATACTACACCTGGTAGTATAAGTAATAGCATCCTAAAGTGGTAAAATTGTAATTGCCATCTAGGGTCACATGATACAAGAGGAAGTTCATAATACCCTTACGAAAAATTATAAATACAAAGAAAATTCTATTCTATCCTTCACAAATCAATAGTGATTTAATTTATACTACCAATTGTATACTACCGGTAGAATATACTCTACAATAAATGTTGTAAGCACGAGAGAACCTTGGTCTGTTTATGAGGCGTTTGCGAAAACACCACTACAACTGTCTAGAGTCGGAAAAAAAAAAACGCATCTACTATGTAAAGAGAAGTTGCATCTACTAGACAGTTCTGTTGTAGTGGGTCAAGTGGGAATGAATGTTGTACGTACGACGGTACGAGAGAACCTCATTACACCAAGAAGCAGTCATGCAGATGCTCCATCCACGGATGAGATCATATCGTACGTGCACGATCGCGCACAATTCCAATCATGAGATACGGCTATTGAATGAGCGGGCAGTACGTACGAGAAGTACCAGGATTTACACATAACACCGCCCTAGGCGATCTTAACAACGACGTACGCACGTACGTGCACATGTATGTTTGACGATCGAATACGTTCGGGAGAATTAAAGCAACGCACATGTATATAATAAAGTAATATACCTCTATTCCAGTATGTACGTGAGATTTAACGAATTAAGTTATTCGCCTGCGTACTGTCTGTGTATAATTGTGTTCTTAAGATCAATCCTGCGGGAATGAATTACGTACAGTACGTATTAAACGAACAGTATCTTTGGAAGCTAGCACTAACATTTCCTGAAAATTTCATAACGTGGTTCTTCTTCTTCTACTGTTTTGTTCATTTCTAATCAATTCTATCGCGTCGACGGGGCTGCTCAGCCATGATTAGAGCTACCTGATGGAGAAGAGGTAGGCTCTGCTCTGCTCTGCTCCCATGACGATGCCATAACCTAGACGCTAATTTTCAGACGTCCGGCCTGCTTGCCTGCTAATCTTCAAAAACATATGCGAAGATTCGCTTTGGCAGCGCATGCATGCAGAGGATAACTACACATACGCGAACGATCAAAGTACGTTTCATTGATGTATTTTCATGCACTGCCCATCACTCCATTGATGAGCGCCCATAAGAGCAAAAGACGGTCGGTTGCTATATATGTATGCTCCAGGTCTGCGCGGAGGCCCTTGTCGGGCCGGCGGTGATGGAGATTTTATGAGCGGAAATTAAAGGGAAACGTTCGTACGTACGTGCCCGGCGCGTTTACTCGACCGAATCGGCGCGAACAGTGGCTGTAGCCCGTACGACGTCGGTGCTTGGACGTGACCTTGGAGCCGAAGACGTGCGTGCGGCGGAGCAGTACTTGCACTGTTCCGTGCGCATGGAGCATGGTTTGGGACGGCGCGGCGATCCATCTGCTGCTGGGCCTCCGACCTCCCTACATCCTTCTGAAAGAACCTAAAAGGTGCAGTAGACTAGCAGTCGTGTTAACGCTGCGACGTGACAAAAATTGATTTGCTTTGCTTCCGAGATATACACACAGTGGGTTTGGTTGCACCGGTGACAATCAGCTAAAGCTAGAGCTGGCCAAATAGGCCGTATCAGAGGCACGATACTGTTAACCCGACCCAGGCACAACACGACCTACACTATTTAAGAGCCACCACTCAGGCACGGTGGGCCGGCCTGGCACAACACGAAAAGTGCTGGGCCGATGGCCTGATGCCAGCACGGCCCACGTGGCCCGTGGGAGGTGCAGCCCATGCAGGCCGCATGTGCAAGGAGAGGGGGCGCCGGGACTAGGAGGGAGGGAGGAGGAGCGGCGCCGACGGCTAGCCGGTGGCGAGGGAGGGAGGAGGAGGCGGTGCCGGCGTGGAGGAAGGAGGGAGGAGGCGGTGCCGGCGTGGAGGAAGGAGGGAGGAGGAGTGGCACGGCGAGTCGACGAGGGAGGGAAGGAGCCAGGAGGAGGAGGCGTCGGCGTGGAGGAAGGAGGGAGGGGCGGTGCCGGTGTGGAGGGATAAGAAGGCGGTGGGCCCGGCTCAGGAATGAGGGAGCTGTGAGGAGGAGGATGATGAGGAGAGGAGATGGAGGAGGAGGGGGCGTCGGCATGGAGGGAGGAGGCCGGTAGGGGACAACATTGACGTGGAGGAAGGAGAAGGCGGGCCCACTGGGAAGGAGGAGGGGCGACGCGTGGAGGAGGAGGCCCGAGGGGCGGCGGCGGGGCATGAGGCAGCGCCACACTCGTGCGCACTGCCGCACGCGGGCAGGGGCATGCGTAGGGGAGGATAGGGGAGGGACGGCGCAAGTAGCTAGGCAGACAGGAGGCGGGCCGCGCTGGCACGGTAGGTCGTGCTTGGCATGGCACGGCCCGAGAGAATCTGACTGTTGCCATTTTTTATTGTTTGGCTCTTTAAAAATAACAAAAAAAAATTCTCATTTTTTTTTCTATAAATAGCCACCATACCCGCTCATTCAAAGCCCATCCATTCAACAATCTCTTTTTGAAATTCTGTTGTACAAATTCAAATTCGTTGAGATAATTTGGCAAAATTAAAAAACAATGCCAAATTTTGAAAAATTCAATTTTAGACAGCAAGTCAGCAAAAGAGGTACAATTCTATTTTTTATATACTTTTATTGTTAGTACTTATTATGTTAAGATGAAAGTAATAATAGTGTTAGTTTCGATTTTTGCGGTTTTCGTCATGGACAGTTACGACAGCTTTGCTCTTGGTGATTATAGACTTTCACCGAGAAAGATGTGTCCATGGAGGCGGTTGCGGCTGCGTCAAGCCAATCGGAAGGACAAGGTGTAGTTCCGTCATCAAGCTCCACGGCAGCATCTACGTTGGCGGCCACCGGAGCAAAGAGGTCGAGGTCTTCTACATCGGGAGTATGGGAGAATTTCGACAGGACAACTAAGCAAGACGCACAGGGAAATCAGGTACCATATGCTATTTCTAAAATTTGTCACAATGAATTGTCTGCAAGGTCTACATGTGGAACGGAGCACTTGCTTAGACATGCTACAAGATGTAAGGCTAAACAAGGATTGGTGATGAGCCAAACGCAGCTGCAGTATAACCCCGACAGTACAGTACGTAGCTGGGACTACGATCCTAAGGTAGCCTGTCAATCTCTCTGTTGTTTAATTGCTTTGAGGATTTACCGTTAGGCTTTGAGGAGCCTGCTGTTTTCTAAAATTACATTAAGACTGTGCATAATCCAAGATTTCCTACAATTTCTAGACAGACAACAATTAGGGATCTAGTAAAATAATACAATGAACGTTGTAATAAAATAAAGGAACTATTTAGTACGTGTACATTTTCGGTGGCCCTGACCTCGGATATATGGAGTGGTCGGGTTAGGGAGGATTATCTTAGTTTAGTTGCTCATTATGTTAATGACGACTAGGTGATGGAGAAAAGAATTATAGATTTAAAATTAATTGATGTAGCACACACGGGTGAGAATATTACAGACAGTATTATCAAAGTCGTGAAAGACTTTGGTCCTACATACAAAATATTCTCAATTACTTTAGACAATCTCACTTCGAACTCTAGGGCCATGGATATTCTTACTCCAGTATTGAGTACGTATGGCGATTCATTCTTGCTACATCAGCGATATGCTTGTCATATTATTAACCTTATAGTCAAATATGGTTTGAAGAGTTTGAGTCCGTATATTAAAGTTTTGCACGATACAATTTCTTTCTTGAATAATTCTAACGTAAGAAGAGCAGCATATAAGAACTTCTGCAGGGCGATGGGTATACGTCTAAGAGAGTTCGGTTTGGACAATAGAACTCTACTTACCTGATGCTTAAGAGTCTTTTACCATATAAGATCATTTTTTCTGTTTTTATTCAAACGCACTATCAGAGCATTGACGGTAATATACTATTAACTAGGTAACATCGATTCCTTGCTGAGAAGATACTACAATTTTTAGAAAAAAAATTATGAGGCCATTGTTGCTTTCTCCGTTGTCTACTATACAACATCTCCTATCATTATGCATAGTATTTTATAGATTGCTACTCAATTGAAAATATATAAAAATGACTTAGTTTTACTATTGTTGCCATGAAAAGTAAATACCTGAAATATTATAGAGAAATCTCTTTCCTATATGCTTTTGCATTTGTTTTAGATTCTAGAGCTAAAATTGAAGTATTTGTTAGTGTACTTGATCTTCTTAGTGATACTATAGGACTAGACTATACTAACTATTTTGCAGAAGTTCG
The DNA here is from genome assembly GCA_036346255.1 of Ampelocalamus luodianensis. Lineage (NCBI taxonomy): Eukaryota > Viridiplantae > Streptophyta > Magnoliopsida > Poales > Poaceae > Ampelocalamus > Ampelocalamus luodianensis. The sequence goes on along the minus strand of CM070632.1, from coordinate 16,504,600 downwards.
TTCTTGGTTATACAAGATTTACTAAAGGTATGAAAATAAGTTCCGGAAAGTCCGCTTGCAACGACCTCCAGTAGCCCCCACCTCAAGTAGTAAGACAAATATATGGGGCAGGATCTTCAGTAGCTCTTCCTCCAGGTTCAGGTCTTCTTCTTTTACAACGCCGCCTGCTCAGCCAAGAACCCCAAGGAGTGGGGAACTATCCGCCTATCTGGACAGTGATATGGTGGATTTTAATTCAGAAGGCTTCGAAATTTTGCAAAGGTGGTAAGCCCATAAGTTAATATATCTCGTGCTATCCATCTTGCACGTGATGTGTTAACTATTCCTGTCTCGCCGGTTTCCTCCGAGTCTGCTTTCAGTCTTTCTGAAAGAATATTAGAGGAGAGAAGAACAAGTCTCACAAGTAAGATGGTGGAGATACTTCTAACTATGAAGGACTAGGAACAAGTTGATTCACGAACATAATATTCTGCGGAAAATCCAGAGTTGTCGGAGGTGTTCAAAAATCTGTACATAGACAACGACACATAGAACAAGGATGTATATGGAGCTATAGGTTGTAATCTTTTTTCTTTGCAAAGGTTTTCTTATGTTGAGTTTTTACTTGGTAAAAGTTTTAACGAGATAGACATTTGAATATTAATAAATCTCTTTATTATATTTTTCAATATGCATGTCTCATTTTTTTTTTAATAAATTTTACATCTATTTCTGAATTTTACATATTGTTCTAAATTTTTTTGGATTTTTCTATTTTTTATTTTTTCAAACCTAACAGGCTAAGTGGGCCGAAACAGCCTGTTGAGTTAAATGGGCCTTGACTAGCCCAACCTAGCACGCTATCGGGCTCTGCCTAGGCCACCTCCATGGCATGTGGGCTGGCACGTCACAGTTCACCTATTATCTAGGCCACGATAGACCATCCCAAGATGGATCAGGCCGCAACTGGGCTGTTCATCTGGCCAGCTCTAGCTAAAGCGCAAAGAGAGAGATAGTAATGAACGGCTCATCGGCGTCCGTGAATCCTGCGCGCTCCTAATGTCCGCGCGCGGTGTCGCGACTCGCGCTGCCTCACGCACGTGAAAACACACACACAACGCTTGTCCACAAGCCCGCAACTGCTCGAGCGGTCTCTACTCTCTAGCCCGCGCGGCCGGCACGAGTCACGAGAGGCGCAGACGGCTCCGGGCCGTGCGCGCCGTTCCTACTCGGCCGAGGCCGCAAGGCCGCAACCTCATCCCGCGCGTTCGGCCGGCCGATGCTTTCTCAATATTACAGGCCGCTCCTCCTGCTGTGCTTTGCCCTCCTAAAGTGGGCCACTGGAGGGTTTGGTCTTCGGGTGGGGAGTGCGGCCCGAGGCCGATGGTTATGGTTATGTTTGCTGCTCATAGCCGGACGACGCACGCAGCACACTTGAAATCATCCGGTAGGTCTTCACGGCACGCAGGGCTCTTAGGCTGCGTTTGGATGGCCGAACGACCCGTTCACGTATGAGATGGTTCGGGAAACAGCGACGATCGGTCGTTTGGTTCACCGAATGGGATCGGTTGGTCCCGGATGCGGTCGTTCGACGAAAGGGTATATTCCCTGGAGATGCCACACCGTCTCGTTCCAACGAAAACGCCGAACCACACCGTTCCGAACGAAGTCGTCCAACGCGCTGCTTGCCCTCACAGTGCCCCTCCATTTCCCTCTCGCGCCATCCCCTTCCCTCTCGCTCCGATCATTGCCGCCGCCCCTGCCATCTGTGCCGTCGGAACTGGCAGATCCAGAAGGCGGCGCCTCTCCTCTCTCCACCACCCGCTTGGAGACTCACGACGTGCCGCGTTTCCTCCCCTTCTTCTTCCCGGTGATTCAACGTTCCCTTCTTCCCATCCGGGTCTTCCTCTCCCCCATTGCGCGAACCAAAGGTATGGCTCCAGATCTCAATTTTTTTCCGTCCGGTTGGTGTTTTTTTGGTAGATCCAGCTGGTACAGATATTTTGATGGGAGAAATGGATAGATCCCTGGTGGTTCGGCGTGTCCAACAAATGTGAAATTTTCTTTGCTATGCGTCAGCATGTCCGATTTCTTATTAATTTGTTGGTTGTTATAAAATTGCTTGTGCATGTACATGTGTACTGAAATTGGGCAATCTTGATGCTTATTGTGTTGAGTTATTGTGCAAGTTGACCGAATTGATCAAACATGCTCCTCAGGGTGTGCGTATGATGCATGACTACATACTGAATACATATATATTGCATATACTGAGACTTCGTTCAGTAGTTTGTGCTAGTATTTGGGATTTGAGTAGTGCATGCTTCATTCATATGTGATGGATATAATGGAGGCTTCCTTGAGTAGTTGGTGCCAATTTCACACGGTCAGGTGAAACAATTGTATTTTTTCAGTACCAATTGTTTGTCATGTATTTAATTCAGAAAAGGAATGCTCCTTTATATACCTCATATTCTCAAAACTGAAGTACATATTTCCTTTTTGTAGTTGGAGACTGTGAAGATCAAAAGAACTGCAGATGATTGACAAGCTGCCTCTTAGGCCTCAAACTCATTTGGTGTTCATCGGGTGCTTATAGGTAGAGAAGAGAACAGAGAGGCAGTAGCTAGATTCTGAAATCCTGAATCTCCCTTGTAGGTTTGCAAAGATGATACATTCATGTTATATTGTTATGGAATCATGTGTATGACAGGAAGAGCTATTTCAATAACTTCATATTTTTGGGTCCCAAATAACTGATATGGAATCATGTATTATGCGTGTAAATTATGTGTTATTGTAAAACCTTTGTTTGATTGTAATAAAGGTTGGTAAGGTGTACTTGATATCTAGAGGATCAATGAAACCTGCTCAGAAGTAGTTTACAATGACTATAAAGTAACTTTGGATATCTCAACATGTATAGTCGTCAAATGTTGTCAATTATCGTCAAATGTCGTTAAATGTTGTCAATTATCGTCAAATGTCGTCAATTGTTGTCAATTATCGTCAAATGTCATTAAATATTATTAAATATCGTCAATTATCGTCAAATGTCGTCAAATATCGTCAAATGTCGTTAAATATCGTTAAATATCATCAAATATCATTAAATGTTATCAAATGTCGTTAAATGTCATTAAATGTTATCAAATATCGTTAAATATTGTTAAATGTCGTCAAATATCATTAAATGTTGTTAAATGTCATCAAATATCGTTAAATGTTGTTAAATGTCGTTAAATTTTGTCAATTATCGTCAAATGTCGTTAAATTTCGAAAGTTCAAATAAATTCCTTGCCTCAAATTCGGCTTGGCAAAAAATAAAACAATTAATTGTTTGCAAAACTATTTTCAAACTTGAATTTAAATTCAAATCAATTTCTAAACTCAATTTTCACAATTGTAAGAGGTGAACTCACCACCTCTAGTGAGAGGGTTATTATATCCAACTTCATCCACCAAACCAAACAACATCTTGAACAATCCAGAATCATCCTATACAACTAACCAAACAAAACTCTATATCATCCCATACAACCAACCAAACACACTGACTGTACCATCCCATACAAGACGATCTCATCCTACCTATACCATCCCATCCCATTCATCCTCATCCCACCAACCAAACGCACGAGAGCTACTGTCCTGTTTCCCACTATGGCCAACTGAAACTATTTATTGAATCACACTCTCTCAAACAGTGGTGATTCTACCATGTGAAAATCATGAACTTGTTGCAAGCTTTTTCCTCACAACATAAAAGAAGAAAGATAGAATAGAATAGAACGGAATAAATGTTGAATGTATTGCTTGGTCTTGGGGTATATATATACACACACATAGAAAAATGGTATGGTACTCCTGGGAATACGTACTCTCACCTCTTATATACCACTTAAATTATATGATGATATCTCTTTATCAATTTGAGTATACTCTAATAATGATTATAAGATACCCCAAAGTGAGTTCCATGAAAATCCACTTTTTATACCAAAATCCGTGTATATACTTCTTTTATGTATGAAAAAAAGATATATAGCAAAAATAAATAGCTCCAATGAAAATTTTCCGATCAAGTCACATTGGACTATCTTATAATTGGTATTCAAGTATACTGAAAGTGATAAAGAAGTATAATATATTCGCTAAGTGATATATTGGAAGTGGAGTATATACTCCTCAGAATACTAAACAGTATATATATATATATATATATATATATATATATATATATATATATATATATATATATATATGCTTCAATATGAACTACACGTAAAAATTGCAAGAGAGTCCATAATTTTTAGTATATTTTGTAAATACCTCCATATTCACACATAAAAAGGAGTATGTTTAAAAATTATACATACCACCCCTGAAAAGGTATAAATACTACATAGGTGGTCTTATATACTCGTATATTACATATACATACTCTCTTGCATGCAAGATACTCTCTACGTTGTGATATATGGAATAGGAGTAACTACTCCTAGAGTACAAAAAGGCTTCCTATATATATATATATATATATATATATATATATATATATATATATATATATAGTACAAAGTGACTTGAAAATCAAATCAATCTACTAGAGATATGGAAGAACCATATCGAATACAATTCCTAACTGATTCTATTATATCTCTAATAATCTTGTCGTGCAAGATATCTACTCTTAACAATAAATTATTCAAATTGTAATCCTACTCGGTGAGAACATTAATCAAAGAAAGATCTATTTTACTCTTATAACTCTTTCCCAAGTCAAGAAGACATTGCTCAACTACTAAACCGTTCACTTTGCAGCCTCTTAAAATCGGTGCAAACCACCTCCTCGTCTAAAACCATGCCAGTTCTGGCCGAAGTGGCATCATGGGCACATGTTTTGTTGATGTGGCAATGACACTCGTGTGGATATGTATTGTAGTTCCTTAGTGTTGTGGAAAACAGAATACGGTTGGCGTACGGAGAGGTACTATTAAACGATTAATCGGAATCAGAAATACTGGAAAATGCTATAGCATTTTTTTAGCCAACCAACGGTATAGCTTGTGTCCGTCCGATCCAAACCATCCAACACACCTGACTTGCCCTACCTCCACCTTATCCCTTCCTTTTCTCCTTCCTTTCATTGCATTCTTCTTGATCCAGCCACCTTATCCCTTCCTCTCTCTCTCTCTCTCTCTCTCTCTCTCTCTCTCTCTCTCTCTCTCTCGCACGGATCTAAGGTGGTTGGCGGAGCAGGAGCCAGGCGGCGCGCAAGCTGGCGGAGGAGCAAAGGCGACGGTGGGCTCATGGCTGGAGTTGGAGGAGGCAACGCAGCTTCGTGGTGAGGTAGTGAGGCGGCTCATTGCAGGAGTCACAACCGATGAGGCTGAAGTTGTAGCCATGGCTCGCGACCGAAGGAGGAGCAGGTGGCGATGCGGTCACAGCGGGGGGAGGCGGAACTGCTTCATGGAGAGGCGACGGTGTGGCTCGTCACCTAAGGAGGAGGTAACGCGGCAAAATCAGAAAAATGTGTATAAAGAGATTTATTAATATTAAAATAGTTGTCTCGTTAAAACCTTTGCCAAGTAAAAAACTCAACATGAGAAAACATTGACAAAGGAAAATGAGTACAACTTATAACTTCACATACATCTTTGTTCTAAGTGTCATGTCGAGGTACAGATTTTCAAACACGTCTGACAACTCTGTATTTTTCACAGAGTGTTGTGTTTGCAAATCAGCTTGTTCTCACTCCTTCATGGTTAGAAGTATCTCCACCATCTCACTCGTGAGATATGTTCTTCTCTCCTCTAATATTCTTCCAAAAAGACTGAAAGCAGACTCGTGGAAACTGTTGAGATGGGAACAGTTAACACATCACGTGCAAGTATAGATAGCACGGGATATGTTAACTTATGGGCATACCACCACATTGCAAAATTTCAAAGCTATCTAAGTTGAAATCCATTGTATCGCTGTCCAGATAGGTGGATAGTTCTCCATTCCTTGGGGTTATTCTTGGTTGAGCAGGTGGCGCCGTAGAAGAAGAAGACTTGGATCTGGACGAAGAGCCACCGAAGATCGCGCCCCACATATTTGTCTTGCTAATTGAGGCGGGGGCTATTGGAGGTCGTTGCATGCGAACTCCCCGGAACTTATTTTCATACCTTTGTAAATCTCGTAATCGAGAATGAACTTCTGGAAAATAGTTAGAATAGTCTAGCCCTGTAGCATCACTAAGAAGATCAAGAACATTATCAAATGCTTCAATTTTAACTCTAGGATCTAAAATAAATGAAAATGCATATAGGAAAGAGATTTATCTCCAATATTTAAGGTATTTAGTTTTCATAGCAACAATAGCCTCACAGAAACTTAGTCATTTTCATACATTTTCAATTGAGTAGCATAATAATATAAAACTGAGTCTATAAAATATCATGCATAATAATAGGAGATGTTGGATAATAGACAACGGACAAAGAAACAGTGACCTCATAAAAAACTTCTAAAAACTATAGTACCTTCTCAACAACGAACCAATGTTGTTCAGTCAATAGTATACAATCGTTAGTGATCTGATAGTGCGTTTGAATAAAAATAAAAAAAATACTCTTATATGGTAAAATAATCTTAAACTTCAGGTAAGTAGAGTTTCATCTTACCGACATGTCCAAACTGATTTTTTTTGGACGTACACTCATTGTCCTAAAGAAGTTCCTATATGCTGCTATTCTTATATTAGAATTAGGGTTGGAAACAGAACGAATAAGAATCGAATAGTCTCAAATATGAATATGAATCCATATTTTTAAAACGAATACGAATTCAAACATTCTCGAATACGAATACGAATCGAATGTTGTAACGAATACAAATTTGAATCAAATATGTACTAAATTCGGTCGAATGCGAATAGCCTACAACTTTTGCGACAAATCTTGGTAGAACAAATTTATGTGACATGACTACACGTCTACACGAGCATCGTAGCAACTTCCGACATAACGGATTGTCGGTTTTAGACTTTTAGTCATATGAGTGTCTCATTACCGAGTCATGGATACAAAGGTCTGTACCATCTACCACGATGGGAGAACTTGTTCTTCCAACATGGCAGCTCCCAGACTTTGAACACTTTACTTTCCTTTTCTCTATTTGAGTATGGAAAATGCTGGATATGATGTTCTTCTGTTGACAAATAGCTATTTCTAAACCGATCCTCATGAAAGAGACAAGCAAATAAAGAATTCAACGGTTTGCTTTGGTGTATAAACCGACATTCTTGTTCATTTCTCAGAGGTCAGAATCGATTTGATTTTTGCACATCAAGAAAACTACATTCTGAACAAAGGCATCATGTTGGACATTGGGCCCACTAAGAGCCTACATCTTCCCTTTACCATTTCCCATCCCTAAACACTATGAACGCAAATGTGGCTTGAGGGGCTGGACTGCTAGAGGAATGGCCGAATGGCATGGGGACTTAGTTTAGTTGGGCTTGGGAGTTGGGAGGGTGTTGGGCTACTGGCATGGGGCTGATTTTATGCGAATCGAATACTATTCGTATTTGGTGTCATTTTGCATACCACATCCGCATTCGTATTCGGGGAAAAACAAATAGTATTCGTATTCATTTTTCATTTGAATGCGGATTTCACTTATCACATTTGCATTTTCTCGGATACGAATATCGGATAAAACAAATTATCCTTTACCATTTCTCATCCCTAGTTAGAATTATTCAACAAAGATATCGCATCGTCAAAAGATTTAAGATACATATCCAACTTCTTCAAATCGGATTTGACTATAAGGTTAATAATATGACAAGCGCATCACTGATGTAGCAAGAAGGAATCGGCGTATGTACTGAAGACTAGAGTAAGAATATCCATGGCCTTAGAATTTGCAGCGGCATTGTCTAGAGTAATTGAGAATATTTTGTTTCTAAGACCAAAGTCTTCTATGACTTTGATAATACAATCCGCAATATTTTCAACCGTGTGTGCTACATCAATTAATTTGAAACCTATAATTCTTTTCTCCATTATTCAGTCATCATTAACATAATGAGCAACTACACTAAGATAATCCTCTCTGGCCCGACCACTCCATATGTCCGAGGTTAGGGCCATCGAAAATATGCACGTAGCAAGTTTATCCTTTAATTTATCATGGCGTTCATTGTAGTATTTTACTAGATCTCTAATTTTTGCCTGTCTAAAAATGGAAGAGAATCTAGGATTATACGCAGTTCTAATGTAATTTTAAAAAACATTAGACTCCCCAAAGCCTAACGGTAAAGCCTCGAAAGAAAATAAACGACAGAGAGATTGACGGGCTACCTCAGGATTGTAGTCCTAGTTACATACAGTACCGTTGGGGTTGTACTGCAGCTGCGCCTGCCTCATCAGCAATCCTTGCTTGGTCTTACATCTTGTACCATGTCTTTGCAAGTGCCCCATCCCTCCTATAGACTTTGCAAACAATTCCTGATGACAAATTTTGCAAACAGCATATGGTACCTCATTTCTTTGTGCGTCTCGCTTGGTTGTCCTGTCGAAATGCTCCCAGACTCCGGATGTAGACGGTCTCAACCTCTTTTCTCAAGTGGTCGCCGACAAAGATGCTGTCGTAGAGCCTGATGACAGAACTCCTCCATACCCTTCCGATAAAACCTCCGGTTGGTTTGAGGCAACTGTAGCCTTCTCCATGGATGAAACATCCTTCGGTGAAATTCTGTACTTAGTGAGAGCGAAGAGATCGTAATTTTCCTTAACGAAAACCATAAAAATCAAAACTAACACTACTATTACTTTCATCTTAGCATAACAAATAATAACAATAAAAATATGCAAAAATAGTATTGTACCTCTTTTGATTACTTGCTACCGGAATTTGAATTTTGCAAAATTTGGCACAATTTTTGTGAATTTTGCCAAATTATCTCACAACGAATTTCAATTTACACAATGGAATTTGAAAGAGAGAATGAGGAATGGATGGGTGCTGAATGAGGGGGTATGGTGCCTATTTATAGAAAAATTTCATGATTTTGAATTTTTTGCTGTTTTTAAAGCCCCAAACAGTCAAAAAATGGTTAGAATTTTGAAAAATATAGCCGTTACAGGCTAAATGGGCCCGATGGGCCATGCCGGCACGACCCATCGGGCTAATTTAGCCTGTAATGGCTATATTGCCACCGGGTCGTGTCATGCCAAGCACGGCCCACCGTACCGACGCGACCAACAGGCACGCCTCCCGCAACCCCCTACCCCCTTTGGCACTTCGCCTCCCTCGCTACCTTCGCCCATGCGCCCCGAGCGGCGCCGTCATCTCCTCTCTCCGCGGCAGCCGTGAGCACTGCCCTGCCCTTCTTCTCCTCTCCTCCTCGTCGCCGCGCCCATGCACCACAAGCCTGCCGCGCTGCCTCGCCTTCTCCTTCCTCCCGTCCCGAGCAGCGCCATCGTCTCCTCCCTACGCACCGGCCACTGGCACGCCCGCCTCCTCTCTCCTCCTCATTGCCACGCCCGTGCGCCTCGAGCCCATTGCATCGCCTTGTCTTCTCCTCGCTCCTGTCTCGAGCGCTACCGCCTTCTCCTCCCTCCGCACCGGCTAGCTTCCTCTTGTGGCTCCGGTCCTCCCTCCCTCATGGGCTCACCGCCTCGCCTCAGACGCTCCGCACATGGGCCAGATGGGTCATGCTGGCATCGTGTTGTGCCTTACATGGCCCAAAGATCGTCGTGTTATGTCGCCCGCCCATGCATTGTGGTTACGCAAGCATGGCAATGGGCTTCGTGTCGGGCCAAGACGACCAATAAGCAAATGTGGGCCGCACCATACCTAGATCAGGCCAACAAGATCGTGTGTCGGGCTAACCCAACCGGCTGAGCCCATCCGCCGACACTACTAGTTTCTTTTGACGAGGAGACCTTTCTTCCCTTTCTTCATTCATGTATCTCTTCCCGATTCTCTATCCTTGTCTCTTCCCCGTCCTTCGCGATTTGTGGAAACTCTATCACAGTTCGCCAATCAGGCCATGGAACAAGCAATCACACGAGGACTTCACCCAAGACACGAATTCACTGGGCGATGAGCTCTACTGCAACATTTAACAGGGCTCAAAGGCTACTTCAGCGACCATGGCGGATGGAAGCGAGATCTTCGATTCTGGCGGTATGAGATATCGATGGCTTCGGTAGTACAGTGGCGCTGCTACACCTGTAGCTTTGACGGTCATCTTTGTTTCTGTGTGGCAAGATTATTTTGTTTGACATCTCTTGAACTTCATACGATCTAAACAAGATCTACACAGATTTTGTGGCCCGATTAAACGAAAATCGACCAATTAGTTGAGTTGTTCGGACAAATAAACGCTTGTTGATGCCAACAGACCTCTGAATTGTGAGTACGTGATGGTTTAGTCTCCGACATCGCATATACGGGCGATTAATCAGCCGCTCTGACCATTTTCAAGAGTTTTTTTTCTCCATAAATGGCATCGTTTCAAGAGTTTTTTTTCCATAAATGGCATCGTTGTCGGCGGTTATTACAAAAGTAGCCGTTCACGCGTCAGTATTGCAAAAATAACACTACGCATGCCGACGGTGACATGTGTCCAAAACCGCATATGGCGCCTCGATTCAACCTCCACCACTCATCCGCACCCGACCTCCCTCCTCCCGCCACGTGGCAGACACTGTTCTCCTAGCGCACGGACTGTCGCACGCGTTGGCCTTGTCCGCTTGCCAGTGCCCCGGACGTGCCCTTGTCCGGTCGCCCCTGGCCTAGATGCGCCACCACCGCACGCATGGCGCGTGGAGACTGGAGACGCAGGTCTGTCAGCCCCTCCTTGCCCGTCCCGCCCCTCTGCCTCACGCGTGGCGCGTAAACATGCGGCTCTGTCGGCCCTCTCGCCCAGCCGCGCCACGTGGCCCGCCCCACACCCGACAACGTCTTTGGATTTCCACCACCACCCATCCTTCTGTCCATTCTAGCTTTTTCTGTCGCTACGCTCTCTGTGGGAATTGCGTTCAGTCGTTCTCAATTCCATTCTCGTTCTCGCGCTCGTCGTTGAGAATACAGAGAATATTAATGAAATTTATTTGAAGATTAAAGAGTGTTTAGTGCAGTTCTTAGAACCGTGTCAGTATGGAACGGTCCCCTGAATAGAAGGTAAATTTTTCTCCACCGTATTTGTCGTAATTATTGTAGTCGTAGTTAATTAATCTTAATGAACTAGTCATAGTTAATGTAGTTAGTGGTCGTAATTAAATAGTCGTAAATAATTTAGCTGTAGTTTGTTACTGCTTATTATTAAGAGGTAATGAATTAGTCGTCATTAATGTATCGGTAATTAATTAGTGCTTAATAATTAGTGGTAATTAATTAGTAGTAATTAATTACTGTTTATTATTTAAGTTCGAATTAGTTAGTGGTAAAAAATTAGTCATAATTAATTTAGTGTTAATTAGTTAGACATAATTAATTTAGTGGTAATTAACTAGTCCTAATTAATTAGTTGTAATTAATTTAGTGGTAATGAATAAATTGTATTTAATAAATCGTAATTGTGTGTGTCGTAGTTTATTAGTGGTAATTACATTAGTGCAAACGAAGTGGTCGAATTTACGTGACAATAATTAATTTATTGGTAAGTAATGACTCATAGTTAATTAGTGGTAACTAAATAAACATAATTAGTTCAGTGGGAATTACTTAGATGTAATGAATTACTCGTAAGTAATTTATTGACAAGTAATCAATTTGTTGGTAATTAATTAATTATTTGTATTTAATTTCTTACTTATATGTAATATGTGGTAATTATCTGTGTCATAGGTAATTAGTGGCAAATAAATTACTCGTAATTGATTAGTATTAATTAGTTCAGTCCTATTTAATTAGTGGTAATTTAAGAAACAATCCCATATAAATAGTCATGTACAGTTAATTAATCAGTGCTAATTGCATACCCTGTTTGTTATATTGTGTATCATAAATCGGGTTGTTGTGGCTTTAGGTAATTTCAAATACGCAAGACTTGGTAATATTTTATGGCGATGCTCTCGTACGAGCTAGACCCAATGGGTTGGACCTATTGAGATGCTAATACAAGGTGGTCCGGGTGGAGGGGATCAATGCAATGAATATTCACGAGCTTAGGAGCTACATCTGAAGGGAGTTCAACATGAAGCCAACGACAAAGAAACTTGTCATCGAGACGATCACCTGCACGAGTAAGGGAGGGTAGGTCGTATGGGAGCTAGTCAAGGTGAATGCAAGCGTAGCATTGGACCAGTACATGCAGATTGCTTCCCAGCCCAAGGCGGCGATATACGGAAAGCCGATGGTGTACTTGAATTTCGTATACAGGCCGCTTGGAAATCTTGATGATGTTGGTGCCTCGGAAAGCGAACAACCGTAGGCGGAGCTTGAAGACGGTAGCATACTATGTGTTGTTTTGGAGGAAGTCCACGAGAGAAGACTTACGCATAATTTTATGCAAAATGAGAGGGCGAGACTGTGGTGGTCTGCCCACATTGTCTGCCATGAGTATCTACCGGACCAGCCTCTTAGGTTGGAGTCCAACGAGGATGCCGACTTAGGCTCAGATGGTAGCGAGGAGGACGCACCCCAAGGTGCTGGTCCAATTGGCAGAATTGTGTCTTCGGAGGTGCCATACATGGCATCCACACTTGATGATCTTGCAGTTCAGTCGCTCGTACTGCCGCAAGAAGAAGGGTCCTAGTGGGGATTTGATGCTAACACCCTCTTAGCTAGGCAGCACTTCCCTAGCAAGGCGGCTATGCAGCAAGTTATAGCACGGTACGTCTTGCCCATCAGTCGTGTGTACCGGGTGCAACAGTCTAACCCAGGACATTACGCAGTGAAGTGTCTAGTGGAAGGCTGCCCTAGCAAGGTCAGCGCTTACCGAGCAATGTTCTTCGGCTCGGTCTTCACAGTCAAGGAGTTGATCGACCACACTTGCGAGCTTAGCGAGCCGTTGTGGCAGCATCAAAATGTGACTTCTGCAGATGTGCGAAGCCCCATCAATCACCTAGTTGCGGAGGACATGTCCGTCTCTCCCAAGATGCCGCCAAGTCGTCAATCTAGTTAGTTACCAAGTCAGCTATAACAAGGTCCGATGAGCCAAGCAGAAGGTTATCGAGTCCATGTACCATACAAAGAGGCATACAACCTTGTGCTGAGAATATTTCACCAGATTGTCAAAGTAAACCCCAGCACGTACATAAATAAGGTTGAAAGTGAAGATGCCGATGGAGGCCCCAACTACTTCATATTGGACCGAGTGTTCTGGGCTTTTCCCCAAGCCATAGAGCGCTTCAAGTTGTGTCGTCCTGTGCTCACGATGGCTGGTACTTTTCTCACATGGAGGTACAAGGGCGCCATTCTCACTGCGGTGGCGGCCGACACGAATGACCAGCTTCTCTCGGTTGCTTTTGCCATCATAGAGAATAAGAATACGTCCAGTTGGCTGTTGTTCCTAGTGAATGTGAAGTGGGCGGTTGTGGGAGACCAGCCCAATGTATGCCTTATCACAGACTGAAAAATGTTGGGTTGTTGATAGCTTTAAACACCACGAAGAATGGGATAGAACCCCCTCACCAGTGGAACAACGTGAAAATCCAGTGGTGCATGAGGCATCTTGCATCAAACTTCTTCACGCAGTTCCATGGTCAGGAATTAATGAAGACGTTCCAGGCATTGTGCATGTAGAACCAGAGATGGGAGTTTAAGTCCATCTGGAAAGACCTCGGGCATTGGACTACGAGGTATACAAGGGAGTCCCATCCGGAGGCACATGAGGGACAGTAGGCCACGAGCGGACAATCCAAGAACACCATAAGTTTATGGAGAAATGATCCCTGCTCTATGACACAAATGGTGTGAGGTACGGAATTATGAGAACCAACATGTCCGAGGTGTACAACAGCGTGCTAAAAGGTTTGTGTTGCCTCCCTATCACTGCGATCGTTGAGGAGATATGGACTCGCATGGTTAGTTACTACATTAATAGAGCCACCTCAGCGAGGTGACTGCTGGAAGAAGGGAAGCAGTGGTCTGAGAACATGCAAAGGTATATAGACCGAAAGATGCAGAAGGCCCGAATGCACGATATCCGGGTGATCGATGGCCTCACAAGGAAGTACGAGATCAGGTTGAGGCAAAAATATGTCAACAATCATGATAGGGAGGAAAGGAAACATGCATACACCTTGGGTGATGTGGCTAGATGCACCTACAACAAGCCGAAGCTCCTGCACAAGCCATGCTTGCATGTATACAAGACATGTGCGCAACTAAGGCAGGTGTCTACGGCGTATATCTCCGAGTACTACGACATGTAGCATCTTTTTGGTACATGGAGTGTAGAGTTTCAATTGTATGGCGTGGACATGAACTATAGGGATCTTTGGTCGGACATGGTGAAATGGGGCCCGAACAAGGCATTGAAGTCAACTGGGAAGGGACAATGGCAGACACGACGCTTCCGAAATGACATAGATAACAACTTGTGTGGAGGCCTGAGCCGCACGATGAAGTGTAGGATATGCAAGACCCTTGGCCACCAACAGACCGAGCTCGTCTAGTCGTCATTCTATGTCATAATTTATTGTGTTGTCTGCTTGTACATGGTCTGTCATGTCATGTAAATGGGTAGTCTGCTCATATTTGTGCATTTCTGTATGTCGTTCTTTCTTAACACGTACGTATGTGGACATTATATTTGTTCTGAATTGACTCGCCCTTGTTTTGTGCGCAACTGCAAAACATCAGGTCGGCCTTGAATATGTCGGACTTGTCGGGACCCAGAATTTCGATTCTGGAACCCTCTGTGTATACTGCACTAGTCCAGGATCACGCTAGTGCACACAGGGTTAACACAGGTAAATATCGATCCACACAAGCGATAAATAAAGTAAACGATTAATTTGAATAACAAATAAGGGTTTTGACCTTATGGTCAAGTTTACACTTATTAAGCCTCGCAGGCTAACAGAAATAAAAAATGCAGCCGAACGGAAAACTCCAAACAGATCCTACCAATTCACCACAGCAACCGATCGGGACCTGCACCTTAACGAACGATCAACCTTCAAACTCCTCCTCGAAAGCAAGCGTAGACTCCTCCTCTCAGTAGGTTTGGACGCAAGTTTTACAACAAGTGTGAGTACACAACTGCATTTCGCAAATCATACCAGAATGCAATGTATAGATGCAAGCTTATTCCAAAGAAAAGGCTTCCGTGGTTCTTTTGCATAAAAGCAACATTTGCAATTGAATACGAATAATAGATTGAAAGCATAATTCAAAACAAATAGACAATATTAATTTAACAGCTTGTTTCCACAAAGACACACACCTAAATGATTATTTCACATAGCCATATGATTGAGGTCACACAACTCCCATCCCAAAGATTTTATGAAAACTACCCCTCGTGTGAAATCCCGAGCATGTCCATGACCATGACGCGCTATTCGAATAGATTGTTTAACACTCTGCAGAGGTTGTACACTTTACCCACAAGATACAACTAGTGTAGCAAGCACCAATCGTAACAAAACAGTTCGAAACTTCATCTCAAATATTGACATTCCCGGTGTGCTTACAAACCGCTATACCACTCACATAGAATTGGTACAACACACACCACTGGATAGGAAGACGAATCGTCCCGCGATGCAACCACCAAGTAGTCACACCTCCACCTGTCACACACCCTAACCTATCCACCGAACATCAATGCCGAGAATCCATAACTTACTAAGTTAGGCCCGCCCCATACCGTGCATGTGGTCGACAAGAAGGCTCAGTTCAATGGCGCACAAAGTTAAGTCCTTAATTGACCAAGGCAAGACTTCCATTTTCTAACTAAGTCACAAAGATTATCATTCCCATCACATAGACCACCATGTCACACGCTCTCCACCACTTGCCTCGCTTTAAATCCTTTACCACCCGCTTGGTTTTAGTGCAACACATGCCATCACTAAGTAATAACACATAGCACACGCTTTTACACGAGGTTCCATAGTCACTTAGTCATAATTAACATTTGCAACCTACATGTGATGATGACTCGTGGCATGGCTAAGCAATGGTACTCGTGATCTAACCAACCCACGTTGGTGCTATAATACTACCAACTCATAACCAATCTAGGTGACAAGGAATTATGACATACAAGGCCAAGGTGTGATAACAATTTGATAATAACTATGCCCAAAGCATTTAAGTAAATAATTAAAGTAGAATGCATTAATTTAACACAAAGTAATTTGAAAACTGGGTTCAAGATGATCAAAGGTATGACTTGCCTTGAAAAGGTCTATATACTGGTCTTGATCTTGGGGTGCTCCTTCTTCCACAAAATTTCCGACGATCGACGCGTCTACTCGCAAACGAGACACAAATAAACAAAACAAATAAATAACAGAGGCAAAACAAGCTCCAAAAATTAAATAAAAATCTCAGATAAATAGAGCTTGAATTTAGACAAATTTAGGAATTTGAATGGGCTCAATCGAGTTAGGATGCAAAAGTTATGAGCTTTGGAAGATTGGAAATCTAAAAGAAACCCTAATTTGATTTTTCGATTTTTCCGAATTATTTCTCTCAAGAAAATCGGATTATTGCGCAACGCCGACGTCGCCAAGAACGCTCGGACGGGTGACAAATGGCTCGACAGTGGGACCCACATGTCGCTGGCTCGTGCACCTTGGACCAAGTCCACCCGAGATGGATCTAGGTTAGGTTGCAGGTGGCACGCGGCGCCGATCGGCGGTCGACGCGAGCCGCCACGTGGACGCACACGGAGGCGCGCACGAGATGGCGGCCGACGGGTTGGTGGATCGGGCGACACGCGGGCGGAAAAGGCCGACGTGGCGCCGACGTGGCGCGACGTGGATGACAAAGAAGGGCGTGGCGCCGTCCCGACGGCAACAATACGAACGACGGCGATTCGCCGGCCGGTGAGTGGTACCGGAGGTAGAGGGTGACACGAGGATCACGCGGTGTGC
The DNA here is from genome assembly GCA_036346255.1 of Ampelocalamus luodianensis. Classification (NCBI taxonomy): domain Eukaryota; kingdom Viridiplantae; phylum Streptophyta; class Magnoliopsida; order Poales; family Poaceae; genus Ampelocalamus; species Ampelocalamus luodianensis. The sequence goes on along the minus strand of CM070632.1, from coordinate 16,487,564 downwards.
TCACCGTGCACGGGACAACCGTGGTGGCCGGCGTGAGGTAGAAGCGGCGCGAGTCTCGGTTCGTCGGGATCGGGGCCCGTGGTCTTCCGGCGAGACCAAGGCCACCGTGAGGTAGAGGAGCTCCGCGGCGCCGAGGGTGCGCACGAAGAGGCGCGGCGCACCGACGGGCGAGAACAAGCTCGTCGGAGTTGCGCGGCGCAGATTGCTTCCGAGCTTTTGCGCGCTAGGGTTAGGGTTTTGAGCGGCGCGCGGTTGGAGCGCGGAGACCGAGGGCTAGCTCCCTTTATATAGGGCGGCTCGAGGAGGTCTAGGCACTGACGGCGAGGAAAGCGGGCGGCGGCGAGTCCCGCCGTCCCGACTTGACACGATGAACAATGCCTCGCGCGGGCCCACTTGTCACGGCCGCGCGCGGGCGTGATCGCGCGGAAACGACGCGGTGAGAAACGGACTCCGATCCGACCGCCCGCATCTAATCGAACGTCCACAATCAAGAGAACGACGGAACCTCCGCTACCTCACGCACATCCAAACCGCTCATGCTTGATCCAACTACGAGGGTGAACGGGCATTCCGGAGGAGAGAGAGGAACAGAGAGGCCGACAGCGGGTCCACTGCCGCTGGAGGCAGCGCACGACGCCGTGAACTGGTCGGAAGCGGCCGCGCGAGGGAGGCGGAGGATTGGGCCAGGAGATCTACCGAGAGAGTTTTCGAGATTTTTAATAGTTTTTCTATTTTATAAATTACCGTAAATTCAAATAAGCAATAGAATATAGCAAATGAACTCGTAAAAATTCTAGAAAAATCTAGAAAATATATCCGAGCACATAGAACCCAAATAAAATAGTTTTGGCTATTGTTCAAAGTTGGGATTATGCACATTAAATGTTTTGATTCTAAAGTCCAATATTAAGCTTTGGGATTAAAAACAAATAAACTTCAAATGGTGAATTTTCTCCCTACTAACTATTAAAAGATTTTTTTAAGCTCCGAAAATTGGGATGTTACAGACTCGTCGTCGAACTTTTATGTGAAGATACTGCAGAAGCGCAAGTAGCTTGCCAATAGGGCTAAACCCTACCTAGATTTTTCTATGAAGGATACGCGGGTACCACTAGAGTTTCCACGCCCGCAATGTGTGTGTAGACAACCAGGAAAGATCATTCAGTCCACAGACCCGCCCACTACCGCCCGGGCGTACTACACGTGCAAGAACATCCTCGTAAGAGAATCTTACGCACACATCTATTTTTTACACCTTATGTTGCATTCTACAAATATCTAACTTCATCTGTGCGTAATGGCAGCCCGAGATGCATTACAAGTTCTTCTAATGGATCGACGCCAGCAGAAGTACATATTGAACTACGCGATGTGAGCCGAGACCTTCCAACGATGAAAACCTTACGTACCGGACCCTATAGAAAAGGCACCGGAGGAGCCCAGGACAACAGGGTGGTGGTGGAGGACCCCCGAACAGGAAGCCAAGTACAATAGTGCACAGTGCACAGTGGACAAGGGGAAGGATCTTGCTGCTGAGACCGATGACCATCATAGCTTTTCCTGTTTCCTGGGTACACTCCATATCGAAGATGTGAGTTATGTGCAATTTGCATCCTGATTATATATAAGGCCTTTCATTTTGCTAATATCATGCAATCGTCCAGTCCGTCTCGCAGAACATGGATGACTTCGACACTCGCTACCGACGTGGTTAGTCCCAAGACAAGGGGAAGGCTCCTGCTGCTGAGACCGGCGGCCATCGTAGTGTTTCCAGTCGCTGGCCGCACTCCATCTCGAAGAGGTGAGTTATGTATAATTTGCATCCTAATTATGTATTTGGCCTTACGTTGTGCTAACATCATGCAATTGTCCAGCCCGTCTTGCAGAACAAGGATGATTTTGACACTCGCCACCGCAGTGGGTAGTCCCGAGACAAGGGGATGGGGCTGATGCGGTGAGAAGACTAATTTCGATCCTCCTTTTTTTCTAATTCCAAAAATGCCGCACGTGTATCTTGGGTGTTGCAAATTACAAAGTGTATTCCTAAATTTTGTCAAATTTATTTTTCAAATTTTAGATTGCTACTCCACATGAAATGTCCAAACTAACGTTACTCCCCTTGTATGGGGTTTCATGATTTCATGTGTGCCTCGGTGTTTTATGATTTCATATTAATCTGGAACCGGTCTACTCTGACAATACGCACATAACATATAAAATATGCTTACAAATATAGCATAACAAAAGCACATAACATCTATGCAGTGTAATTACACACAGGATACAATATGGCTCACTCATCTGAGCCACTCTCAGCTAGCTGCGTCTGCGTGTGCATCCTGGTTTTGCATTGAGCATGTCTCGTGGGATATGTTAACTAGTACGAAGAGTGCATATCAGTTCAGAGGGGGTACGGAGACCGTTGAGTGGGCGGAGGTGCATCAGCAAGCTGACTCTGGCCCAGCTAAATCTGTCCAATGTCAATGTCGTCCAGCTGAGTCATGCCAAACTGGTCACCACCTGCAATCATGTTAGCAATGAACGAATCAAGAAATCAATGTCCAGATTGTCCGCCCCCTAAGTACGATGTCTGCAAGTCCCTTAGTGTGTAGGAGCTCTGGCCTTGACCGCGTGATGTGCCAGCGACCCCGGAGGAGCTCCGCCCTTGGTACAAGACTCTGTACTGGTCAACGTATGACAGGGGTGGGCGCCCTGAGTGCCACGGTCCAAATCATGGTGTCGTGTACTGCTCTATGGTAGTAGCTGGGATGGCCTTATCCTCATCGGTTGACGGATGGCCATCACCTTCATGATCAACTTAATGCTGGAAGTTAGAATGATGTCAGGTGAAATAAATATTTAGCACCTAAACTAAATATCTCGTACCTCCCGGATGTGCAGTGCGGATGACCGAGAGGGAGTGCTAGTTTGAGTACGGGGTGCGGACGAAGGATGATGCATCCTGATGGACGTGCGGCTGGAGGATGATATGATGTTAGCACAACCTAAGGCGTAATAAAAAACATAACATAAATTTATACATAACTTACCTCCCCGCCGATCTGTAGCGCAGATGACCGACGGGGAGCGCTACGATGCCTACCGGACCGACTAGGCCGTGCTGACCTAACAGGTGAGCACAATCGGCCCACTCGGTGTGCAGCGTGTAGGACGTCGTCTCTCAACTGACCGCAGCTCATGTTCTTTATTATATTCTTTGACTCTACGAAGATGTACTTTATAGTACTCAGAAGCCCCCTACAGTGTGCTCTGGGCTACAGATGGTGGTTTCGGATGCGCTTGCGATCCGCTGTAGCCACTCGAACTGAAATGAAAAATAACACTTGTTCAGTAACAAATAATACAAATATCATCAATGAAACAAGCAAAAATTGTCAGTGTTTTACGGTGTCGCCACGCCGCGAAGCGTTGTGTCGATCGAACGGGTGACGGAGCCTCTCTTGGTGTGTTACCTTCTCCAGACGCTTTGGTGGAGGACGGGTGAGTCTGGTGCACGACCGTGTTACATATCACTCGATGTACTAACCGTATGTCTGTACGTCATACGGTTGCTGCTCCTGTAGGACTTTGATGTGCACCATCTTCGTCCAAGCCGTAACCCACTCATGTTGGACTGCTTGCCAGTCCTCAGCATGTCGGCCCACCCTCGATTGCCTGCATTCGAGAAGGATTGATGTTAGAGCAACGGATGTAGGTTTGAAGTGTAAACATTACACAGATGGAGTTGGACTCACTAGTGGGTGGCTCGCTGTAGGATCCTACCGACAGAAGGGGGGCACAAGCCGGTACAAATTGAACTATCGCATTATGTGCTACGGCGTGTAAGGTTCCACCATATCGGTAAACAACAGGTGGCAGGTTGTCGCCCATAATCTGACATGCTGTGTGCATTGCTCAGACAGTCCGTGTGGCGCTACCGTGTTCACGAAATCAAAGCTCCATGAAGCCCATATGATGTCGTTGTCATGCAACCAAGGTAGTTAGAATCGCGATCCTACTCTTAGAATCTTACGATTCTACGAACCCACGACAGCCTGTCGATCTAAATCGCACTGTGAATCGAAATCAGGTAGAATTGTGGTAGAGTCACGATCCAAATCGTAGAATTGCGTAGAATCGTGTAGAATCGTAGAGTAGAGTCGTGGTAGAGTCGTTTGGACAAAAAAAATTGCATTTTTTTGCCATTTGTTTTTGATTTTTTTAGAGGCCAGGGTTTGCTGATATTTTGTTTTAGAGCAAAATTTATTGATATTAATTTCTGAGAATGAAACTATAAATATCAGTATGATAATGCTAGTACAAATATCTATATTATGACATGAGCAATGTTGAGCTTGATAATGATAAGCTATTTTTATTCTCGTATGTCTAGTCGCTTAAGGAACATGCAAGTGTTGCAATTAGATATTGATTTACAAAAGTTGTGAACATTTTCATGTAATTGTAGTAAACTAGTCATGGTTATTGGTCGTTCTCCTATAGTTCGTAACTATATCACCTATCATGTCGCATCATTATGCTTTTCTCACAGCGATAAAAGTGCTTTGTCCCTTTTGGATTATAAGTAAGTGGTAAACCATATAAGAATCATACAAACTTATAGTATAGATATTAAATATGTGTATTTTTACAATTCGTAGAATCGCGATTCTACGATTTGATACTACGATTCGATCCCATCGAGGCAAATCGATCCAACTTAGATCTCGACTCGACTACCTTGCATGCAACGACTGATCACGCTGTGAAGCAACAAGCAGCACCTCATCTGGCCGGGCCCTGGCCTAGCATAACAGTAGCAAGAGTCCACCGGTACCCCATAGTAGGCCCGCCTATTGGGTTGTGCAACTCAGTACGGTGCACCGCTTCCAAAGGAGGGTCGCCCAACAGCAAGTTCTCCAAACTCCACAGTTGCTGGAGCACGAGTAAATGGCACTAAGCGTAACACAACCTCTCAGATATGGTGCAAAAGACGGCTGATCCTCAATCAGACTAAGGCATCGCCTCTAGCCTCATGGAGCCAAAGACTAGGCGATGTGGACGAAGATGGGGTACACCCAATCGCCCTGTGTGGTGGGAAATAGGGTTGAACCCAATAGATGAAGAATGTAAGTGACGAGGTGCATCCTAACAACATCGTCAGGTGCATCCGTCGGGCATTGACTGAAATTCCTCAGCCATGTTTGAGGGACACCACGGGCGTTTTCTGGGATAGGTATGCCGAACCGATGCCCCAACCAGGCTTTCTAATCCGCCAGCGGATGGCTTGGAACAAGTGGCTCACCCCTGATCAGGGGACCGATCAAGAATGAGACATCCTGGAGAGTGACCGTCATCTCTCCCTACTGAAAGTGGAAGGTGTGCATTTCGGATCTCCACCTATCGACAAGTGCCGACATCAGACTACCGTCTAGGGTGAAGTAACGTCCGACGGAGAGCAGCCTCACAAAGCACAACAAACTCGTGTCCTGAAGGATTGGGATGTAGCGAGCGTTGAGCTACCAGTAATGCTTCTTAGACCGAAGCACGAGGGGTGGAGGGCCATCCGTGTCCCCGGTGATCCACAACTTCCACTGATGGTGCTCATCGTAGAAGGGTGCAAGAGATGAAAGACATAGATTATTAGTGAATAAATTAATAATGACGATGATTTACTATAAATTTAAAATTACAACTAAATGCAGGCAACATGTTAATATAGACTAATTAACTATAACTAAATTAAATATGACTAATTAAGCATGACCAATTGATTAATACCTAATTAATTGCGACAAAATAATTGCGACTAATTAAGTACGACTAAATTAGTTGCCACTAAATTAATACGAGTAATTAAATACCGCTAAATTAATTAGGAATAACTAATTACCACAAATGAATTACAAATAAATAATTATGACTTAATAATAACAACTACATTATTTAGGACTAAAATATTTATGATGAATTAAATTTCACTAAATTAATTATGACTTAATTACAAATAAATAATTACTACTTAATAAGACCATTAAATAAATTCTGACTTAATAAAGCCACTAAATTAATTACGACGGACTAACTACGACTAAATTTAGTATGACTAATTTAGATGACTAATTAATTAAGACTTAATTAACTACCACTAATTAATTAATTAACTACGAATGATTAACTACCACTAATTAATTAACTAACATTAACTAATTATGACTAATTAACTATGTCATGAATAAATATGTAAGATTAATTGAACTACAACTAATTAATTACGATCTAATTAATTATAACTAATTAACTAACACAAATTTAATTACACCTAAATGATAATGACTAAATTAATTATGCCTAAATAACTACAACTATTTAACCACGACTAATCACCTAGCTACACAGTTAATAAAGAAAATACATACAAGGAAAAATATTTGCTAATAGGATGGCTCTAAACAAGTCTTAATCGTCTGAGAAAATGAAATCGACCGAGGTCGTAAAGGACAAAGCGAGCGAGAATGAGAGAGTGAGATAAGCGTCTCGCAGTCCACTGCGAATTTATAGCCACCGAATGCATCTCACGGCCGACCGCGAAGCGACGGGAGCAATCAGATTCCCACCAACGCGGCTTGCATGCAAATAAATGCATGCAAGCGATGGATGGACGTGACAAGGGGAGAAGATGGGACAGAGGGGTGTGAAGTGACTCCGGGCATGGGAGGAGGGCAACTGCCGACGTGGCGGTGCATCCGTGTGGCAGCGGAGTTGGTCTGAGCGCGGGAGGAGTGGAGTCACGCCATATGTCATTTCTGGCAATACAACGCGTGAACGCTACTTCTGTAATAACCACCGTCAACGGTGCCAGGTCAAAACCTCGTTTTTCAACCGCGCTGCTACACGTACGATATACGATAGTTCTTGTAAGACGCTCGTACGATGCATGAGGTCACGTGAGTAGCACCTCTTCTTCCCATGGCCTTTCTTCTCCCTCCTCCCAAGCCCAAGCCCATGAAAACAGTCAAGAAAAGCATCAGAATGTAGTACTCTCTTCCTCCCCTTCAACGTTGCGCCATGAGCAGGTGATGTGAAGACTCCCACACCTACCTTCAACGTTGCGCCATGAGCAGGTGATGTGAAGACTCCCACACCTACCTTCGGTGACGAGGGCTCCTCGTCCACAGAGACGCCCGATGCCGTGGTTGTGTGAGATGAACATGGAGCACGCCGTCGGGCGCTGCCCCACCCCAACGTGCTTGTGCGACTCCTCGCCACTGCACCGTCGCGTGCGCCACGCCGATCCTGCGGCAGCTTCTTGCTTCTCGCCATGACCAAGAGACTGAATTAAACAAATTGAATATTGAACAGAATTACAATGGATTCTTAAAGCTTCTCTTCAGATTTGGCTTGGAGGAATCAAGATTCAAGATAAGTTTTTGGCTATGCTATTTCTCCTTAGGAAATCGATGATCCGGTGAAACCGCCAAGAACTCGAAATGAATTTTGACAGAAAGCTGGTGAATTTTGTTGGATTTAGGCCAATGCTGAGAGAGGAGGCCAAACAGTGATAGTTGAACATCTACATCTCAAGACCTATTTAGACCTCACAAGCTTTCAGCATCAGGTTGGTTTCGAGTTCCCGTTATCACCATTACATGATAATTCGATTTTTTTGTTTTTGTTTTTTTTGTCGCAGCATCATTAGACCACCGGATGGTCTGTTAGTGTGACGCACTTGTGTAGCCTGAATAAGAAGGAATTGAGCTCTTTGTATTTTGGACCAGTGACAATGGAATAAGAAACCTATTTTTCAGATCCACAATTTGCTTTATGTGAAGGCTGAAATTTATAGCAAAGTTTTGTTATTTGAATTCATAATATGTACATAATGACATCTGTTTTTCTGATTTAGCTGATAAGAAACAAACTTTGTAGAAACATGACTCATATCTACGTTGTCAGCATGTATATAATGATTTTTTTTGACAATGTGCCGTTGCATACAAGGTGACTGTGCAGCAGATCAGAGAGTTCAGTTTGTGGAAACACGCGGGGCCTGCATATCTTCGGGATGAAACGGACGCCTGATTGCTACTCTCTCTCTATGGCCTGCCTTTAGCCGTTTTTTCCCATTAGGGTGCGTTTATAGTAGCCCGCTGTGTGGCTCTGAGAACACACTCTGTATTTACTCTACGCTTCTTGTTTGTTGCTGTTGTTTTCCCTCTCTCTCTCTTTGCGAATGTTAATGCATTAAAAAAATTTGTGAACTGTGTTATATATTCTATTTCAAAATGGGACTGTTTGTTCGACATAATGGAATTTTGTTGCATATTCTGCGAACATGCTTTCATGTGTTTTTATATGAAACTCGCATTATTTTGTTTTCTACAGTTTAGAACTTTTGTATCATTTATTCGAGTTCTGTTGCAACGCACGGACACTTAACTATATTTTGTTGAAAAGGTGTTATTGACAGGGAGTGCTCACATTTTGTAAGGACACAAAGCTGGTATCCTACACACCCTTTTGTTCTGAATCATTTAGCTTCCTTAACAAATATGGGGAAAGGTCTTTGTCAGATCCAAGGTTGTGCCCAATCGAATCGGCATCCGATGATTATGATGAGCGGGGGCCTGAACCGGCAGCGGCCGACAGACATAGGTAAGAACATGCAAATTACCAATTGCGCACTGTTACTTGCTAGCTTCTACCATCAAAACAATTCAGTGTATACATAAACTATCTGAATTTTTATGTTGGTGGGATATTTTGGTGAGTCTTAGGAACATGTAGCTATTATTTCATAGATTTTGTTGAAGAAAGGCACTATTGCATTGAGATGGATAATAGTTCTTGTATTGGATCTTGGGAGAATGGTTGACGATTCAGATTCATTGCGCTCCTACATCTACATGTAGGTGAATCTTTCTTTGTTATAGAAGGAATCAGATAAATATGTGGTCAGTAGGATTTGGTGATTTGGAACACAAGAATGATGCTACCTTTCGCTTTCAAAGGGAACACATCAAAAATTTATTTCAGCTTATCTTTTACAAAGCTCGTCATATATGCTCTTGGTCTTTGCTATTTTATCATGTACATTGCTATGAAAGAAGGAATATTAGTACACATTAGTGATTATTCATTTCACTTCGGGGTTGCTTTCTTGGCCCCTATTGTGGAAGCTGAATTTATTACTCTTGCATAGAAATATCAGACTTCAAAATTCAGAGAGGAAATTCAAGTACATTTGGAAAGATTTCTTTGATGGGATGCATTTCAAAATATTGGAGTTTTGATGGCAATCGTTTCTCTGCGGCATATGTTGTCTACCTTCAACGTTGAGTGCTGACTGCCACAATGTATATTGTCAGGAGAAGGGTTCAACAAGCTGCAAATACTTGTGAGGTGGTCAGTTATCAGATAACCAATCGACAAAGTCGGTCACCAACTAAAGCGCTCTCTGGTTGATTAGCTTGAATCAGCTGGAGGGCCAAGACTAGGTTCAGTTCAACAGACCTGATAGTGGCATTGTTGGCGTAGAAAGACTTGGTTCAACACACTCCTTAAAAGAGGTGGCATGCCTGTCAATATTATGATGTTTAATATTAATTGAAACGGGTTGTGTTCATTTTTTTACATGGAGTACTAAATGCGATGACGTCTGTTTTACGCTACCGTGGCATCTCTGCTTTGGAGAAGCGTGGTGCTATTGCTGAAGGAGTAGTGCTAGCATTCACATAAAGAAGAACAATTTGTACTGGGTGAGGAATTTTGTGGAATGTAACAACTTTTTGTTTTGTGTCTGTAGTTTTGATTTGTTTGTTACTTAGTCTCAATTTTTCCATGTTCATATTGTGGACTCATATTGGGACAGAGCGTACAGCCGTTGTAACAAGAAGCAAGGCTCAACTGCAGTATCTGGATCACGTTCGGCAGCAGCAAAAGGAGACGCATACTCCGGCAGCAGAACGATTCATGCAGAGTCCGAGTAGGAAGCTAATAGAAGCATTGTCGGTTACCATGAATAGTTACCATGTATTAAATAGTTTTCCTTTCTGTCTTTGATTCCGAATTAGTTACAGCTTTGTTAGGAGACCTCTATATATATGAGGGACATCGTATTGAGAGAATCAATAAAGTATATTCAAAGATAGTTGCGCAGCTCAGAGCTTCCTTCACGACGGCCGAACCGCCCGATCGTGTTACGGAGGGCGACTGCTCTTCTTTACCAGAACCTCGGTACCTGCTTCGTTCTCATCCGAGAGCACACGAACATCTACTTCCTCCTCTTGCACACCACCGAAGATCTAGCCATACCAATTTGGTATCAGAGCCGACACCGCGCATACTTCGCTGCCTCCGAGTATGAGTGAACCCAAGACCATCGATGACCTGAGCCGACAGCTTGATCTGATTCTCAAGCAAGTTCTTGGCGACAAGACAGCGCTGCGAGATGAACTCCACGAGATGCGCGAGCAGCAGGCAGCTAATGCAGCGGCCATCGCAGCACTCCAAGAAAGGGAAGTTCCAGAACATGCGGCTAGAAGGAAGCCACCCCAACTGACTGGATCAATTGTCGTCAAGGAAGGAAGGGAAGATGAGCGATATGGTGCACCTCGATACCATAAGCTCAATTTCCCGACCTACGATGGGGAAGAAGACCCACTGCCCTGGCTTAACAGATGCGAACAGTTTTTTCGCGGCCAGAGGACAATGGAAGAAGAGAAAGTTTGGCTTGCATCTTATCACCTCACGGGCGTAGCTCAGCAGTGGTTCTATCAGCTGGAACGGGATGAGGGTGTACTGGCCTGGCCGAGATTTGCTGACTTTGTGAACATGCACTTCGGTCCTCCCCTCCGCAATAATCCATTGGGAGAATTAGCGCAGCTACGGCGTACCGGATCAGTGGAAGATTATCAACGCCAATTTCTGGCTCTCCTTTGTCGCGCAGATCCACTCTCGCCAATGCAACAAGTGCAGTTATTCACCGCCGGTCTTCTAAAGCCATTACGAACCGATGTAGAACTACAAAACCCGACGAATCTACAGACGGCCATGAGTCTGGCAAGGGCGTATGAAGTGCGACTCCAGGAGGAACCTGCCAAACCAAAGCCACCAGCATAACCGAAACTACCAGATCCTTCGGCACCAATTCCTGCCCCAAGCACTCGGCTGATCCCAGGACCCCGCAGCAGACAACCATAGCCCCACCACTGGGTCTGCGCCCCCCACCACCACGATCCAAGTTTCGCCATCTATCCACGGAGGAGATGGTTGATCGCCGCGCCAAAGGGTTGTGTTACAATTGCCCGGAAAAGTTTCACCGCAACCATACATGCTCGACGAAGGGGATTTACATGCTGGAAATAGAAGATGAAGATGCACTCGATGAACTGGTCGAACAAGCTGAGATATCCTTTCATGCTCTCACTGGGATTCGGGCGAACCGCACCATGCAACTCCAAGTACAAATAGCTGGACAAATGGTGTTAGCTCTGGTAGATTCAGGGTCCACCCACAATTTCATTGCCGAAGGGACTGCACGTCGGCTAGGACTGGCCTGCGCAACCCGCAAGGATCTGAATGTAGCTGTTGCTAATGGGAACCATATCCAGTGCGCCAGACGTTGTAATGGCGTAACATTCATCATCAATGAGGAGGCCTTCCGTATTGATTGCTTTGCCATACCACTAGATGCCTTCGAGTTGATTCTTGGAGTCCATTCGATGCGCACGTTGGGTCCGATTGTCTGGGACTTTGAGCTCCTCTCCATGTCATTTTGGCGAGGGGATCATCATGTCATGTGGAAAGGCATGGCTGCACCAGAGCAAATGCAGTCCCACCATACAGTCGGGGACAATATGATGTCGGCATTACAGCATGAATTTGCAGAACTCTTTGAACCTCCCCGAGGTCTGCCACCAGTGAGACGCCAAGACCACCGCATCCCCCTCAAACCGAATACAGAAGCAGTCGCTGTCCGCCCTTACCGATACCCGCAATTGCAAAAGGATGAAATCGAGAAACAATGTGAAGACATGCTTGCACAAGGGATCATTCGGGAGAGCACATCGACATTTTCATCTCCAGTTCTACTAGTTAAGAAGCATGATGCAACGTGGTGATTTTGTATTGACTATCGGGCCCTCAATGAGCGGACTATCAAAGATAAGTTTCCTATCCTAGTTGTTGATGAACTTCTCGACGAGCTCGAGGGGCCCAAATATTCCACCAAGCTTGATCTTCGCAGTGGGTATCATCAAGTACGTATGTGCCCGGATGATGTGGTAAAAACTGCATTTCGCACTCATCACAGCCACTTTGAATTCTTGGTAATGGCTTTCGGGCTGACTAATGCGCCGGCCACCTTCCAGTCCCTAATGAACGAGGTTCTCAAGCCCTACCTACAGAAGTTTGTCCTTGTGTTTTTTGACGACATTTTGATCTACAGTAAGTCATGGGCGGAACATCTACAGCATGTCCGAGCAGTTTTTTCACTCCTTCGTCATCATCAGTTAGCACTTAAGCGATGTAAGTGTTTTTTTGGCATGACATCAGTGGCTTATTTGGGTCATATCATCTCCGACAATGGCGTCGCTGTGGATCCAGAAAAACTTACTACCGTGGCTGATTGGCCCTGTCCAAAGTCTGTTCGAGCATTGCGAGGCTTTCTAGAACTTACCGGCTATTATCGCAAGTTCATAAAAAATTATGGTGTTATCGCGGCTCTGTTAACAAAATTACCCAAAAAGGAGTCCTTTGGCTGGTCGGCGGAGGCCACTCATGCGTTTGAAGCTCTCAAAGTAGCTCTTACATTCGCGCCTGTTTTACAGTTGCCCGATTTTGCAAAAACATTTATGGTCGATTGTGACGCATCAGGCATTGGAGTCGGCGCGACTCTACATCAAGGCGAGCGCCCCATTGTTTTCTTTAGCCATGCCGTACCACCTCACCATGCAAAATTGGCAGCATATGAGCGAGAACTTATTGGTCTTGTTAAGGTAGTACGTCATTGGCGACCGTACCTTTGGGGTCGTGAATTCACCATCTGTACTGATCATTATAGTCTTAAGTTCTTGCTTGATCAACGCTTGTCTACGATACCTCAGCACCATTGGGTAAGCAAGCTATTTGGGTTTGACTTTACTGTCATTTTTCGGTCGGGCAAGCAAAATGCTGCTGCAGATGCTCTCTCCCGCCGTGATGAAACGCTCTCGGTGCATGCTCTCTCTTCGCCACAATTTGTTCTTTTTTATCAGGTCCGAGCTGAGGTCACAGACACGCCGAAACTATCAGCTTTGCGCGATAAGATTCTTGCCGGCCAAGCTGAGGAGGGCTGGAGTTTTGTTGATGGGTTATTGCTCTACAATGGGCGTATTGTCTTGTCGACCTCATCCTCCTTGTGGCGCCAGTTGATTGCAGATGCACATAATGCTGGTCATGAAGGTATACAAAAGACATTGCATCGTTTACGAGCTACCTTTCACAATCCTGCCTTGTCTAAATTGGTTCGGGACTTTGTTGCCGGCTGCATTGTGTGTCAGCGTAATAAAACAGAGCATCTTCACCCAGCTGGTCTCTTACAGCCCTTGGTGGTACCTACGAAAATTTGGGCAGATATTTCTATGGATTTTATCGAAGGTCTTCCGAAGGTACATGGCAAGTCCGTAATTCTTTCAGTGGTTGATCGTTTTTCAAAATATGCTCACTTCATTACTTTGGGTCACCCGTATACGGCCAGTTCGGTTGCTCAAGCGTTCTTTGATGAGATCGTACGCTTACATGGTATTCCCTCTTCCATTGTAAGTGATCGGGATCCCGTCTTTACAAGCAATTTTTGGAGCGAATTGTTTCGTTTATCCAGCATTAAGTTGCATTTGAGCTCGGCATTTCATCCCCAATCTGATGGCCAAACTGAAGTTGTGAATCGAGTGATCTCTATGTATCTTCGTTGTTTGTCCGGTGATAGACCAAAGAATTGGGTACAGTGGTTACCGTGGGCCGAATTTTGCTATAATTCTTCTTTTCAAATAGCCCTCAAGTGTACTCATTTTCGTGTTGTTTATGGACGTGACCCTCCAACCCTGCTTGCTTATGAACCGGGGGTCGCTCGTGTGGCTGCTGTGGATGCCCAACTTCATGATCGTGATGAATTCTTGTCAGAGATTCGTGAACGTCTTCTACAGGCTCAGACTCATATGAAGGAGCAGTATGATACTAAACATCGTCATGTTTCATTTTTGGTGGGACAATGGGTCTGGCTCAGATTGCAACAACGTCCAATTTCTTCGGTTTCATCTCAGCCTCGGTCCAAACTAGCTCCCAGGTATTATGGTCCTTTTCGGGTTTTGGAACGGATTGGTTTTGTTGCTTACCGCTTAGACTTGCCGGCTCGAGCTCGCATCCATAATGTCTTTCATGTGGCGCTGTTAAAACCACATCGTGGTGATCCTCCTGAACATCCAGTGGCTCTTCCCAATATATTGCATGGTTGAGTTATTCCTACTCCGGAGAAGGTTGTCAAGTCTAGGCTTCGTCGTGGTGTTTGCGAGTTATTGGTTCACTGGCAGGGACTATCATCTGTGGATGCCACCTGGGAACCGCTTTTGGAATTTCGGCGCTGCTATCCGGACTTCTAGCTCGAGGACGAGCTGATTCTCCAGGAGGGAGGAAATGTTGTGGACTCATATTGGGGCAGAGCGTACAGCCATCGTAACAAGAAGCAAGGCTCAACTGTAGTATCCGGATCACGTTCGGCAGCAGCAAAAGGAGACATAGACTCTGGCAGCAGAACGATTCATGTAGAGTCCGAGTAGGAAGATAATAGAAGCATTGTCGGTTACCATGAATAGTTACCATGTATTAAATAGTTTTCCTTTCTGTCTTTGATTCCGAATTAGTTACAGCTTTGTTAGGAGACCTCTATATATATGAGGGACATCGTATTGAGAGAATCAATAAAGTATATTCAAAGATAGTTGCGCAGCTTAGAGTTTCCTTCACGACGGCCGAACCGCCCGATCGTGTTACGGAGGGCGACTGCTCTTCTTTACCAGAACCTCGGTACCTGCTTCGTTCTCATCCGAGAGCATACGAACATCTACTTCCTCCTCTTGCGCACCACCGAAGATCTAGCCATACCAGTTCAGGTGTTGACTCTTGTATTGCACAGAACATTGTAGAAATCACTGTTTATTCTATAGAATGTGGTCATTCTATCAAAAAGTGTTACTATATGCCACTGGATATATGTTTTACCCTCTTTTCATTAGTTGATTTGCTTAATATCTACATGAAAAGTGCTATGTTGTGTAAGATTTGGTATCCAGTTGCAATGCACGGCACTCTACTAGTATCAAAGAAAAACGAATCAGTATGCCACTTGCATGGTGGGTAATTTCTCTCTCGACCGGCTTCTGCTTCTCTTCATAAAACAGCTTGGGCTTGGACCAAAAGCCGGATGAGAAGCCAGACCTTTGGGACGGCTTGTGGCTTTTGGAGGGAAGAAGCCGAAGCCGAAGCCTTGTCCCAAAGGAGGCCAAAGTTCTGTGATGTGGCTGTTTTTCTATACAGCCTCTTCTTTTCCTTGATTAAGTACAAATCTATTTGCTGCCGCATTTGTCAAAGAAGATTGACACATTCCACCCCATCCATTATTTTTTTCTCAACCAAAGTTCGATGTGATGGACAACAGAGCCCAAGTAAACACGAACAGCGATCCATGAGGATAGAGTACGCACAGCTACAGTGCACTGACTGCCTCTGTCCCTATCTGTAGGATGAAAAAATGTACTTTCCAATGCAATTGCACTCTTGAGGCGTGATAAACATTGCAAAGTTAAAGATGAGGTATCTGTCAAGAGAGAACGTTGAGAGTGGAATTAGATTCACAGGGCAATATTGGCTTGTAGGCAATATCAAACTTATCTCGGCATAAGTATCATCAGGTGGAGAGGAAAAGGATGTGGCCAAGACCAAATCGCCAGTGTCCTCCACCGGCCGGGTGGGTAACCAGCAAAGGCAAAAGCTTCGTTTCTTTGTGTCATCTCATCCTGTCAGTGCCGTGGTCTCTTCGCTTTCAGAAATCTCGCATATCTTGAAGAACTACAGCAAGCTAACTTTGCAGAACTGCAACGCACTCTGAGATTTCTCATTTCTTTGGCCTCGGTTGGTTGCTGAGGTGATGTATGATTGTGATTGGTTTCATGGATCATCTAGAGTTAGGCCTCGGAGAGCAAATTGCGGAAACGCAATTGGCTTGGGTCCTCGGCTCATCCATTTCTGCTCTCTCGCTAGTTTTGATAACTTTTCAGGTTAAAAATACCCGTGAGCTTACGGTTAACGCACAACCATTAGATCAGAAACCAACGCTCTAGCTACGCTCGGGCAACAAGACAAAGGCCCCGTTGCTCCGTGCCGACACGTCCTACACGAACCACAGATTTTTTTCGATTCCGACGGTCGTGCGTACAATTCACCGGTGCAGTCACTTCAGCAGGGATCACGAGGTCATCTCATCCGGGTTTTACAGTCCGCTGCTCTGCTGCTGCGTGCGTCCACGGTTGCTGCCCTCCGTTTCGTTTAACCGGCTGAGATATTCTGCTGTCCCCTGGTCTCGTGCCTTTTTGACATCAGGGCCGCCTGAAATTTGGAACGGCGAGTACCTGGATGGGCGCCCACATGTCTCGGTGAATTGTCCATATTTCCTCATCGCCAAGTTTGAGTGAACTGGTTGCGATACAACTCAATACAGATCGAGCAAGAGGTCTTGAGTTCAACACGGTTGGTGCAATTAAAATAATAATTGCACCACTTCTATTCCACGCTTAGCCCAAGGAGCCTACACGTGAGGAGTGTTGAAATATAAGTGAATTGTCACACCTTTCCTCATCGCCTAAGCTTTGAGTGAACTTGGTGCATGCAATTCAATACAGATCAGAGCAAGAGGTCTTGAGTTCAAGACTGGTTGGTGCAATTAAAAATAATAATTGCAACCCACTTCTATTCCACGCCTTAGGTCAAAGCCTACACGTGAGGAAGTGCAAGATAAGTGAATTGTCACACCTTCCTCATGGGCGCCCACATGTCTCGGCCTCAATACTCCGCAGTGCCGACTGTTCAGTTGAACCTCTCGTACCCTCCTCTCGATCTTGTCAACTTCTGCAACACTGCACATTTTACACATCGAGATGTGCGCATGTGTGGCTGCCTCTGCCTGTATCAGGACTGCGCAATCCCTTCTTACGCATTTGCAGCACCAGCAATGCGTACCACGGATTAGATTTGCAGAATCTTCGTGGGAAAGAACAGCAAATTATGCCGAAGAAAAGTTTTTGTCAGAGGAATTTACGTACACGGAGAATAATGTTCCATTGCAATACAGCCGGTATACAGTTGCGTGACAATAATGCTGGAGGGAATGATAAGCTTGTGCCCCACTTAATCCGGGACCAGCAGCTAGAGCTGCAGGTAGAAATTTTCTTACAGTGGAGAACAGCAATCCAGTGCCCCATGGCGTGCGGCAACGTCTGGTTTCAGAACCAGCCAAGTTTCGTTAACGTCTGGGACAGTGCTAGAACGGGATTGGTGACCTTTACTTTGGCCAGTGTCATTGCCATTTGAGCTTTCTTAGGTTTCAGCGCACACACTGCAATGCGCCAATGCCTATATATGCATACATACATGGTGACCTTTGCTTCGAGCTCTTTTATGGTATACTTAATTTAATATGGGCTGTCTATTCTCTTTGATACGATGGTTCAGATTAGTTAGGATTTAGTTATACTACCTCTAATAGTATGAGTAGTAGAATCCCGAGGAGGGTGAAATTGTAATTGTCCATGTGGGGATCACATACCACAACAGTAATATCTTCAACACTAGTTGAAAAAGTTTGTAATGTCCTCACAAAAATTACAAATACAAAGAAAATTCTATTATATCAGTAACAAATCAATGATCAGATTTAATTTATACTATCACTATATACTTACTAGTAGAATGTACCATAAAATTTCTCTTACAATGGCTAGTACTGCACTAGTAATATACTGTTGTCATTATGGACAGCAGATTTTTCTTCTGTTGCCGTTACGAATAGGATATTTAAACAAATGTTGCTCAAATGGCAATAAAGAAACTTCAATTCGACTTTCCAACCCTAGATCTGCCATTACGTATGTGTGGTGATAATTAAGTAGCATCCAGTGCACCATGCACTTCATACATATCAGGTCGGGGTTAATTAAGATGTATTTTCAACGAACAAATGCAGTAATTCAGGACAAGTAAATGCGAACTCAACGAGTACAAATGACTCAAAACTAGTAAGGCAAAACGGAACAAATTAAATCAGAAGATGTATCATCGTGTAACATGTAAAAAAAAATCAAAAGAAAAACTATCATTTGCACTTCAGAAGGAATGTGCAGTGGAAATATAGGAGATGCATGGTACCTAGTTATATAAGACGAAAAGGCGGTTAGTTTGTCATGCCTAATGTGGCATTGTGGTGGCTTATAATCCACTGTTTTAGTACAGGAAGCATATCCTCTATTCCTCTGCCTCTGCATTGCATAAGTGACAGTGCGCATGCCATGCTTTGAGGAATTGAAAGCATATTTTTGAGTGATAAACATTCCTAAGGACTCTACAGCGCCAACGCCGCACGGCAGCCGCAAACACTCCATATGGCAGCCATCACATTACACGTACTCACTGTTTTCCTTTTTCCCTGTCCTTACCTCAGCCGGTTTATATAGGCTGGCTTCATTCTGTCATGCATGCGACCCTGTCCCTGTTCTTCCATGTTATCATAGAAAGGGAAAAAAACAACAACGTTGCTTAGGAATCAGAGGAATCTTGCGTGTCACTGTATATCGATGGCCGGCGTCCCAACTAGCCTATTGCTACTACGTATTCCTCGATCTCCACATGCCTGAACAGTAAGGGGAAATCCATCGAACAGTGGAGGCGGCAAGCGAGGAATAGAGACTTGCTTGGCAGCTACCCATGTAGCTTGGAGACACAGGTCAAGCCAAACACACCCAGCTGCCAACTTCGATATCTCGCTAGCCTGGCGCTCCACTCTTATTGGCATCCTTCCCGATCACATCCTACCCCACTCCTTAGGTTCTATTTCAATTCATCTCATGAAACCTTTAATTATTTAATTTTCTTATTGGAAAATGAAAATAGATATATACTACTACAAGCCTAATGCTAAAGAGCTGCTGAGGTCTAGAAAGATAGAGATCATATATACATATGGCATGCAGGAGGAGAGTGCAATTAATTCAATAAGTACTGCCTCTGTTCTTTTTTAGTCATTTTGCGATGCATGTTGTCAACCTTTTACAACTTTGATCGACCACTAATATGCATGAAAGTATTTGGGTTTGGCATGTGTAAATGATATTACTAGATTTGTCATAAGAAATTATTTTATTAACCTGTATTAGAAAAAATAATAGTCAAATGCATGTAGTAGAAACTGTGTCGATGTCTAAAACGACAAGTAAAAAAAGAAGGTAGTTATAACATATGGGCCAAGAATTAAAGACAGAAATATGCGTGTATAGTATAAGAGGTATATACTAGTAATGTTTGGCTGTGTACTCTGAGGTGGAATTGGCTGGACCATCAATTCAGCCAGCCCAAACAGTAGGTCTTCTCCTAATCCACAGCATGAATGAAAGGCTCATGCATGTGGGAGCTTTATGCACCTATGTTTGTCAAACGAATGCCATATATTGGCATTAGGTGGTGTACATGGGTGGGGCTCGCCGCGCCAATGCAAGGTGGCTATAAATATGTGTGCACTGTGATCTACCTAGCTAGGGGTCACGATCTCCTCTTGCAGTATTCAACAATCTAATATATATATATATACACACACTCATCTAGCTAGCTGTTACTCCTGTATTTTTCAATCTTTCAGAGGTAAAGACAAGAGGAGAAGGAGAGGTGATGATGAAGAGGTTGGTGATCCTGAGGCGGTGTCAGCCGCCGCCACCGGCGGCGGCTATGGCCTTCGGCGGGTGCTGCGTCGGCGTGTGGTACGGGGAGTGCCGGCGCAACCACGCGGCGAGCATGGGCGGGTACGCGGTGGACGGGTGCCGGGAGTTCCTGGCCGAGGGCGAGGAGGGCACCAGCGGCGCGCTCCGCTGCGCCGCGTGCGGCTGCCACCGCAGCTTCCACCGCCGGGTGGTGATGCAGCACTGCTGCTGCGACGACGCTGCCGCGGCCGCCGCCGGCGGGTGGGATTGCTCGCCGGAGTCCACGGCGTCCAGCACCACGGCCAGCTAGCTAGTAAGTAAGCTCGGAAGAGAGAGCGACGAAACGCCGGCCGGCCATACCATGATTCACCACATTGATGCAACTCCTCTCCTGATCTCGCATGCTTAATTTATTTGTTTCTACTACCACCTTGTTCTTCTCTGACTAGCTAGCTAGTGCATGCCTCGTGCTCTCTCTCTCTCTCTCTCCAGTGGAAGGAAATTTGCTGGGGGAGGGCCTCAAGGTGAGGCCCTCCCCCATCACATTTTCTTCCCTTTCAGTAGTATATTTGTACGTATCGTCCATTTGCACACTCTGTGTCGATATGTATGCTCCCTTTTTGCATGAGATTTTATTGTGTTTCCGTGCTTCCTTGCCGAGATCTACAGGAGATGGATGGAAGCTTAATTTTTCTGAACACTACATCCTGCCGGCCACTCTATCTTCTGCCTCTGCCAAATTGCCAGCATTTGATACATGTCTTCCAAATTCCCAAAGGGAAACCAAGAAACTTCAGTAGCACTGCTTCTTTTGATATTTTCAGTTGGATCAACGCAAACTAGTTGAGTAAGTTTCCATGAACAGCTTTAATTTGGTGCATCGAATTAGAACAGCCGATCTTACACTTTGCAGTTCATATTTAATCGCACGTACTACTACTACGTACCACCTGCTGTACTATAGCAAAGCTAGTGCTGCAGCTTTTCTTTCGGTGCTCGTTTGTAATGTTTTTGGAGCCAGTAAATAGGGGAGAGCTAGCTAGGTTTAATTCATGGTGCGGTTTGTGGACACGAATTTTTTTTATTTTGACATTTATGTGGAAGGAAAAGTTAGATGGCGTGTACATGTTCTTGGACCTCATGCCCTCTCTCGACAGGAGCATAAAAGAGTAGCATGACAACAATAATAACATTAATTCGCAGAGAATCATGCACGTTATAAATGGCCTCTTGGCTCCCCTTTTCCCTTGTCACTTTAGTCTCGTGTGAATTCATCTGTTCGTCATTTTATTCAGCAGCAATGTTTGGGAAGGGAGCACACGAAAGTTTGTGCTGTTTAAGCGTCTTTTATAGAAAGAAGTTCATTCTATCCCCTCAAGTATCGACATGCGGATACCTAACCTCTTGAACTAAAAAACCGACCCTTTCACACCCTTAAGTTACAAAACCGGATAACCTACCCTCCCGCTGTTTCGTGTGGTGGTTTTGCTAATGTGGCGTCCACTCAGCCCGGTTTCATTAGGTCAGCGCTGACTTGGTTAGGTGAGCTGGTGGTTTTTTTTTTGAGTGCTACCTTTCTTCTTCCCCACCCTCCCCTGCCGCTGCCCCCACGACCACGAGCTCTCCCCCTTCCTCTCCTCGCCTCCTCGCCACTTCCCCTTCCCCCCTCGCCACCCGCTGGCTTAGTGCCTGCCGTCCCCGCCCTCGCCCCCGTCGCCTACAACGCCCTCATGTCCGCATACTCCCGCGTGGGTCACCCCGACGAGGTGCTCCGCCTCTTCCGCTCCCTCCCCTCCCCCCACCGTGCCCCTCTTCACAACCCTCATCTCCTTCCTTGCCGCCCCCTTCGCCTCCCTCCTCGTCTCTGGCCTCCCACCCACCGCATCCACCTTAACCGCGCTGCTCAAGTCCTATGACGCCTCGTCCGACTCCGTGTACGATGTCTTCCTTGCCATGGCCTCCCCCGACACCGCCGCATACAACTGCCTCCTCCAACGCCTTCGCCCACGGGGCCCTCAACATCCTTGCAGCGAGGGAGAGGGAGCTGGAGTCGAGCTGGCTCCCCCATACCCAGCTCCAGCACACACCGCCGCTCGGTCCCCTTGGCCTGCTGTGCG
Organism: Ampelocalamus luodianensis; assembly: GCA_036346255.1. Lineage (NCBI taxonomy): Eukaryota > Viridiplantae > Streptophyta > Magnoliopsida > Poales > Poaceae > Ampelocalamus > Ampelocalamus luodianensis. Next base: position 16,465,453 of record CM070632.1, on the reverse strand, counting down.
CCGGCCGCCACCTCGCCGTCGAAACCGGCGCTCTAGTGAGTCTTCCGCCACTCCATCCCCATCACCCCGCGCCATCAACCCCCCTCCGCTCTTCCCCCACCTCCCCTTTTCTTCTTCACCGCCGAGAGGCGCCACCGCTGCCACTCCTTCTCCTCCGCCCCCGGTCGCCGCCGCCCTGCCACCACGGCCACCCCCAGGCTCCCCCGATCCCACTGTCGGCCTCCCCACCCTGGGCGCAGCCCGTGAGTGTGCCCTCCTCCTCCCGCGCCGCCCCACCGCTAGCGCCGCACATGGCCCGAGAGCCCGCCGCCGCCCTTTTGCCCCGCGCAGCTGACCCCGCCGCCGGTGCCCTCGTGGCCGCCATCCCCTTGGCCACCCGTTCGCGGCCATGCCCGATGCCACCACACTCCACCCCACCGGCGGCATGCCCAAGCCGGAGCCGCACCGCCTGTGGCCTCCTCCCCTGCTCTGCTGTCCAAGTCTTGGACAGCTAATCCACCTGGACGCCACTTACATGTGGGCCGAAGTGCCAAAGAAGCCAGCTCACCAAGCTGACCTGGCGAAATCGGGCCACCCGGACGTCACATCAGCAAAACCACCGCTCGAAACAGCCGGAGGGGGTGGGTTGTCTGGTTTTGCAACTTTAGTGTGTCAAATGGCCGGTTTTTTAGTTTAAGGGTTAGATGTCCATATGTCGATACTTGAGGGGTAGAATGGACTTCTTCCTTTAATCTTTGATCAGTACTTTAGGCACTCACCAATATTTTCAATGTTGTGCGTTCAAATTCGCACGCAAAAAACCACGATTTAATTTCCATATAAAGTCATAGGCTAATACTAGTACATGCCAGAACAAGATTGCATTATTCCTCGTAATCTAAGAGAGTTGAGACTCTCTCTCTCTCTCCCCTGCAAATTGAAAATAAACAGAGAGCCAAAGCCAAAAAAAAAGACACAAAAAAATCGATGTTCTGCTAAATTACAGACGGACGCAATGCAACTTCCATTGAAAATACTGGTGAGTGCGTAAAGTACTCCAATACTCTCCTAATAGATCAATAGATCAGGACCACAACTTTCAAAGCAAATGAAATGGCTAATTTGTAACGGTGCAATACTTAAAAGCACTTAACTATATATAGTGCTTCAAATTTATGCAGTTTCATCTTTGGGAGAGCATATATAGAACTAGCTAGCACACGGTAACTTATAATATGAGTTTTTTTTACAGCCCTTGGAAAGTTTGTGAACCGTCCACAGCCACATAATCCAACGGTTAATATATCAAGGTACCTTAAGCACTGCTTCTACAGGTACCAGATGAGCCAAGGAAAGTGCTAATGCGCACACACAGGGACATAATAGTAATTTCGCTGCCCCCAAATTCCTGATTCTTTGCATCGACTATCTGATCGGTTCATGGCAAAGACCCATTTTGGATCGGCTGTCATCCCCTGTGCCCATTCACCGCCTTGTCGTCCTCTACGGTTTTACATCTGAACTAAAAGCTGGCGGACTTTGGCCATGTTAGTTTTTTTACATGGACCGTTCGATTGCCTGCATTTCTGATTCTCGTTGTTCGATCTCTCCTGTTCTCGTCGGTCGTCGGTTGCTTTCCTTCTTCTGTGGCATTTAATGGCCAGTCCTACGGTTCCTTCGCGTCCGCCCGATCCTTTGCCCTGGTCTCTGCTCCTCGGTTCGTGTGCGCACGCTGCCCTCTTCCTCTTTTTCTTTCTCCGCCGCTGCTCCGCTCCCTCCCATTGCTTTCGCCGAAATCCCCAACCCCGCCCTCTCTTCGTCGCCTTACTCCTAGCTTTCTCCACCGCCGCTCCACTCCCTCCCATGGCTTCCGCCAAAATCCACAGCCTCGACGCTGCCGACTGCAACCCCAACTCGGCCCTCTCGTCGTCGCCTCAGCTCCCGCCGCGCAAGCACGTCTATCCCCTCCCCCCTGGCGCTCCTCGTCACGCTCCCGCTCCCCTTTTTCTTTCTCCGCCGCTGCTCCACTCCCTCCCATGGCTTCCGCCGAAATCCACAACCTCAACGCCGCCGACCCCAACCCCGCCCTCTCGTCGTCGCCTCCGCTCCCGCCGCGCAAGTGCCACCTATTCCCCTCCCCCTCCCCCACGCGCTCCTCGTCCCGCTCCGGCTCCCCAAGTGGCCGCCGTAGCCCGCGCAGCTCCGATGGCAAGCGATGGCGGCACAACGTCCTCACCGTCGAGGTGTGCCTCGATTTCATGCGCGACAGGTCCACCCGCCCCGACATCGAGTGCAGGTACACGCACCCGCACCACTCCGTCTCCGTCGTGCGACAGGTCATGAGCTGGTTCCGTGTGTTGTTTTTTTTAGGAGACAGCGCGCGGGAGCGCTCCGCCAGGAAGAAGCAATCAGCGGAGGGAGGCGCCATTACAAATTGCGCGAGCACCAGACCCTACCCTACCACCCAACCCAATCACCACCTCCCTTTGCTTCTGCAGATTCTTGTGTTGCCCGAATTCGCGGTTTCTTTGCCCGCTTCTTTTTTCTCTCGGCGCCGCGCCTGACATGGAGGTGAGCGATTCTTAGTTTCTTGTGCGGCGGCAATGTTGGAGGGTGGGGTTCTGATGGCCTGTAATGGTGTGGCGGTTGCTTGCAGGAGGGGAAGAGGACCGTGTGGGTGAGGGACATCTCAGATCTGCTTGGGGAGCGAGAGGTGCGTGAGTTCTTCTCCTTTTCTGGCGAAATCGAGCAGGCCGGCATCAGATTGTGAGCGTTGTTTGCCTGCTTGCTTGTTCGTTTGCTACTATCGTTGTCGCAAATGCTTTCGTGTGTGTTTTCCTTGTTCCGTTTAACGACATTGTGATTTTGGGCTCTGGTTGGTGGTTGCAGTGACGGGGTGGCGACGAGGAGGACAGCCTACGTCACGTTCAAGGATCCCAGGGCCCTCGAGAATGCGCTGCTGATGTCGGTATAACTTCGCGCATCGATCAGTTTCATATGAGAGGGGATCTTTTTGGCTATCTGGTTGTGTTGATTTTTCAATTGGTATAATAAATTTAGTGTTCTGTCATTGCGAATAGTTTAGTAGGTATCTATAGCTGTTACTGCCCTACGGTTTATGCATCGGGCCTAAAGAAAATTTGAAAGGCGTCTTTGCTTTTGTTGTTGTTGTTGTGATACATCGCTCTTACCTCTTAAGGACAAAGGACACGTTGGCATGCATGTGCAGGTTAGGAACAATATAAATCATTCAAAACTTGGATATTCACTATAGTTGTGTTTGTACTGGAGATTTTTCATACTAGATGAATGGGAGAAAAGGATGTGAGGATCATTGCGTGTGTTGCAAGGGAATTTTTAAATTGAAAACCGCAATTGAATTTGATTACTTTAGTTTATTTGATAATCTGCCATATTGCCATGTGCTTCATACACTGCCAATCGAATGATGGATATCCATGACACCGTTTGATTCTTGATTTTCGTCCCCAGTTCCTCCGCCCGGCCTTGGCCTCCCGCTGCTCCTCGTCTGTTGCACTCAAATGTGCAAAAGAACTAGCTACATCGACGTGATTACAACCCTACAGTCTCATCTGTGCTCTTTATTGTTTTTCTTTACAGAATTCTTAGTTATACCAGGTAACTACAATCATGTTTTATTGAACAGATACACCCAACAAATCTATCTCTGACTCATACTCGACACAACTCATACTCGACACAAAAAAATAATACTATATCGCTGTTTACTTGCATTCTTGATCAAAACCATATGTCAACTCTAGATTAAACTTTACCATTGCTGTTTCACACTTATTATACAACACGCTTATTATACAAATGTTGTATTGTGCAGATCAGATGTTGCTCCATCTGGCGACATCAATGTTTCAGCATCTTCTGAGAAAATTTGTAACACTTGCCTTAGGTAACCCACTCGGATGCTAGCATTTCCAAATGTAGGAGGATTTGTGAGAGTCCTTCCATAGAATGTTTTTTGGTTGCAACGTGTAGATTTGCATTGATTTAAGAGAGAACAAAAAAATATGTCTTGCCTTTTGTGAAGTTGAAATAGCTGTTTTTCTATGCATACCATGTAAAGACTACAACAACTCTTATTGTTTACTATATATTGGATTACAACATATGTACAATTGATTAATATGTCTTGCCTTTTGTGAAGTTGAAATAGTTGTTTTTCTATGCATACCATGTAAAGACTACAGCAGCTCTTATTGTTTACTATATATTGGATTACAACATATGTACAATTGATTGATCCTTGGTTCGCAAAAATCACTACGCAAATACAGTTGTAGTAGAGTTCTTATGTGAGGAATGTTCCCTCTGCATTTGTGTTTCGGGCTTTTGCGGTGTGCAACGTTGCAACTAGGCATTCTGGTTTTATAAGAAGAATACATTATACATGCTATCGTTTATTATCAAAAGTCAAGCCTTTAAGAGTTAAACTCGATCTTTACTATAGTCCCTTTTTTACGTGAAATTACAAACATAGCTCATGTTTTCTTGACTCTTCACATTTCACATTCTTGTAGGGACTCGCACTGTGTATGCACAGAAGACAGTACTGAAGCCTTGTTTATGCCTAGCACTGAAACTGTCCTATCTCCTTTCTTATCGTTTATTTTAAGAACTAACCTATATTTATGTGTTAATTACTGTTATGCCTGCTATTTGACGCTTTCTCTAGCTTATGTGCTTAGATATCTGTTTTTACATAATAAAATTCAATGGTGCATTCCAAATGTTGAAGTCAGCCCAGACATTTTTCTATGCTTCTAATCTATTGCGTAAAACTAATTCTTTGTCATTTTCTATTGATGTAAGATTCTGTATTAATCTATCACCTATTCTTTTTTGAAATTACATCATCCATAGACCGATCTCTTGCTAAGAGTTGTATGAAATATTTGTTTAGGTTACATTATCAAATGAGCAAACTCAGCCTGCAATATTGATGGTGATGATTTTTCTGCTTCTATAGAGGACAACTCTACAAAGCGGCATAGCACTGTTAAGGGAATATCCTTTTGTATTTCGGTATGTTAAACAACAAATTGTATGTTATTCATTACTTAGCTAGTTTTTCCTCCGATTTCTCAATTATTTCAATCAATTTATCATGCTTGTTTTTTCATGTAGGTGTTTGAACGGAGCACACTCCTAATTAAAGGTTCATTATTGAATAAAGCACTGTCAGGTACCCTTTGTTTTTCATGTGAAAATGTGTTTTTTTGTCCAATCATGCAGACACACCTTTATTGGTTTGCTTCAAGCGATGAACTGCTTCTATGTTTTAAATTTTATATATAACTACACTCGCTTCTCCATCCAAATTTGTATAGATCCCGATGCTCTGCATGTTGAACTGTCTATTCCATTTTCCTGTTCTCCTATGGAAGGGTTGAATCAAATGGAACCCTCTATGATGCCTCAAAGGCTAAAAGCACTAGACATGAGCTCTGAAACTTGATTATCTATCTCTGCTAATTCTTGCATCTCTGAAGGATGAACCCTATCCTCCATGCTTTATGTCTAGATTGAGACTCATCAAACTACGTCCCACTATTTAAACTCATTGTGAAGCACCTCCTGTAGTTTTATCAAACATTGAGCGGTATTTGGACTGCTTGCTACCTATATCACATTGGATAGTTAAGGAAACCTGTTTCGTCTTGGATGAAACTTCTGCTCAATTTTGGTGTAGTTTGCTTTTGTTTGATCTTGGATAAAACTTCTACCAAAGACTGAGCACATTAGTAAATGATACCTTAGTTTTACAGAATAGTAAACGACACATTATTTTTACAGAATATACATGTTGCAATTTTAATGTGCAACACACCATACATCTTCATAACAACTGCTATAGATAAAACTTGAATTCATGTAGGGGACCTCAAGGCATATGTATATGTTTATTACTACGGATATGTAGATGTTTTATTACTGTATGTTTAGATAGACTCAAGTCATGTTTACTGAAAAGATATCGTCGGCTGTTCCTTAGTCCTAATCAAAGTCTCGTATCTTCGACGCCGCGCGCCAAGGCGCGCGAGGGTTTCTAGTTGCGATAATTGACATGCATATCTCAAGGTCGTGGTTCGTTCCAGGCTGCGTGCTACCTGATTGATTACATTCTTTTAATCGGAAAACAAGAAACAAGAGAGTGGGATTTGGGATGGATGCTTAATTGGGAATGGATGGAGGAGAGGTGAAACCGCCATGGCGGAGCCAGAATTTTGACGATAGAGATGCAAACTTAAGACACATCTGTTTCAACACAAGTTCAAATGATATAATACATAAGTTTAAATGTGTCAAATTACATGTTTGCACTATAACCAACATCACAAAATATTTTAGAAAATTACTTAATTACAACTTGATACGGCGTTCCTTCATGCTTTGAAAGCGATTGATGACAACATCATCACTAACTTATAGAAAAAAAATCACACTCAATGTACGTAACTAAGCAATCATTCAAGTATTGTTCACCCATGCAATTTCTTAGGTTGTCTTTCACATGATTCATTGCCGAAAATACCCTCTCTACACTTGTAGTAGCCACAGGAAGGATCAATACCAATTTGAGTAGCAAATAAACTAGTTTATAGTGATCATGCTTCTTTGTCTCAACAAGTTTAATAGAGAGCTCACTGAGATTCTTTAGTTCTCGAAACCTTGTATCTTGATGCATGTCAGTGATAAACATATTAAGTTGCAAAGAAAGTTGGATCAAATCTGTGTTCGAGAAATCTTTAGGATAAAACTTAGCAAGTTTAAGAACTTTATCCTTATTATATGAAGCAAATGAATCAGCATGATGCAAAAATGCCTTGCAAATGAATCAGCAGGAAGGTAGCAAGGGGTATAAGGAAAGGAACGCAGAGATCAAGCCAACATTAGACCTTGAAGGAGCCTGGAGCTAAGGAGGGGAGCGGGCGGACGGGCGGTCCTTGGGGTCGAGACTCGAGGGGCGCGATCGGCCACCAGCGCGTCGAGGCTGAGATCATCGGTGTAGAAGCCAGAAGCGACACCAGAGCATCGCGATGAGTTGACGACTACGGTGCTGTGCCCTTGCGCTCATGCGCTACTGCCAGAGCGCCTGGATGGGTAGATGGCACTTAGGCCTGATGCCTCCTTGACTAGTTGACTTTGGCTTGATTTTCAGATTCTGTTAGGCCTAATGCTAAATGGGCTGCCAGTAGTTGAGGAGTATGTATGTTATTATGTGTAGTGTATACTTTATGTATTAAGGAGGGTATATACTAGATTTTTGTGCAAAAATTTTAGAGGTACTCTACCCCCATGCATCTACTGTGGCTCTGCCACTGTGAAATAGAGATCCTTTCTTACGCAAACCATCCTCATGTTGATTCTTTCTCTTATCTCAGGAATTTTGTTGTTCAAACGAAGCACAACGAGCTTAATTAGAAGCAAAATACTTTCCTTTTGGTGGGATTTGTCGTCTGCGCGTACACAAATCGGGAGAGGTAATACGTAATAGTTGTGCGAGGAGAGGAGGATTCGATCTGCTGTAGGAAGCAGGCAGACATGAGCGGGTTAGGAGATGAGGAATGACTATTAGGTCTTGTTTGGGAAGCTCAAATTCCTAGCTAATCTCCGTAGATAGATTGGGATTTTAGTTCAAAATCTCGGCTCATTCACAAGGATGAGCTGTAAATTTAAGCTTCCCAAACAATGTCTTAAGAGTTTGTTATTGGGTTGTGTAACTGGGATCATACCCCTACTATAATCAAGGAATAGACTTTAACCAGTACCTCCACGTAAGGTAGGTACTCGTACCTTGTGGTACCTCTCTAAGGACCATAAAAATCCTCTTATACTCCCTCCAATTCATAAAAAAAGATCGTTTTTGATTATGTACGGTTAAACTTTAGAAACTTTGGTTATCGATATCTTTTTAAATGTTTAGATTACATACATGAAAATCATATGTGTATATTCATCTCGAAAACTACTTTCATAATATTACAATTTTATTGGGTGCTGCCCCTCCGCATCGCGGTTTGCAGCACCACGGGTGCCATCATGGCAACCGGCCGACCGCCCCTCCGCCATCATACTTGCTGCCACTCTCATACCACAATCTCAATTTTTACAATGAATGAATGAAGATGTTTACAAAACATGCAAAACATTGTTGGAGTTTTTGGGCTTAGCCCATTCAATATTCTGATTAAATCTTAGAAAAATCCCAAAGGCCTAGTCATGCATGGTGAAAGGTGGGAAATTTAGTACCATATTGCTAGTCTAGGTGGGAGGAGACCAATATATAAGGTGGAGTTGGTTTTACCTAGTTGAAGCAAGCAAAAGAAGAACACAGGTGCACACTCACTCGCTCGCCACGCCACGCCACGCCACACCATTGCATGCCCACCCATGACGTGCGCATGAATGGTCCGACGATTTCGTGACCGGTTGGCTGTTGAGCTGCTGCTTCTTTTGCATCTCAAAACCATGCAATACACATATACGAATTAGAAACTGAATATTTAAATTACACTAATTCATTGGGGCTTTTATGACACGTATTAACCGCGTTTAATATGGTTTCCAAAACATTTATGTGACTTTATTGTGGTAGTTTCTTTCTTGTGCTGATTCTATATGAAGGAGAGACCTCTCCTCTCAGAATAGAATAGAATAGACAGAAACCTTACAAGATTGTTGCCCTATTCCTCTCTGCTGCGCAACCTCGACTTCTCCATCCCTTCTTCGGTGTGCACCGATGTGGGGAGAGCAGTGTCTCCGAAGTCGGTGTCCCTTGTGATCCTACACAGGTTGGGGCGAATCAGGCTTTTGGGAAGCATTCGTGCGATTGCTCATGGCTTCCTCCTTCTCCATCATCCACTACGTGTCGTCTTCTTCGCATCAAACTCTACCGCGACCTTCGTTAGAGCGATTTTTTGAATTATAATAATCACAAAAGTGCTCATATACCTAACAATCCAAAACCTAATATGCACTTTGTGATGGCTAGTTTTGCTGAGGCAATGAAACCGAAGAAATTCACTGGTTTGAATTTTAAGAGATGGCAGACAAGGGTCCAATTGTGGCTCTCGGCTATGAATATATTTTGGGTCGTCATACCAAGTCCTGTAGGACCTCATACTGCTGCTCAACAAACAGAGTATGACATAGCTACGACAATATTTATGGGTGCATTCTAGTCATGTTATCTGACCAGCATTGTTATGTGTATATGCACATGAAGAATGCTGTGGATATGTGGCATGCACTCGAACACAAGTTCGATGCCTCAGATGCTGGACATGAATTGTATGTCATGGAGCAATATCATGATTACAAAATCGTTGATAACCGTTCTGTAGTCGAGCAAGCTCGTGAACTACAATTCGTTGTGAGGGAACTCGCCCACCCAAGGTAGTCAGAGTCGAGATCCCGAGTCGGATCGATTTGCCTCCGGTAGGATCGAATCGTAGTATCGAATCGTAGAATCGGCGATTCTACGGATTTGTAAAAATACACATATTTACCATCTATACTATAAGTTTGTATGATTCTTATAAGGTTTACCACTTACTTATTACCAAAAAATGGGCAAAACACTTCTTATCACACAAATGAAAAGCATAATGGTTCGACATGATGGGTGATATAGTTACAACTCTGGAGAACAACATTACCACACTGATATAATATTTTGCACGCTCCTTGTTTATTTATAGTTTCATTCTCAGAAATTAATATCAACAAATTTTGCTCTAAAAAAAATATCAGCAAAGCCTGACCTCTAAAAAAAATTGCCCTAAGTCTCTACTTGTAGGATCGATAAGCTGTCGTGGGTTCGTAGAACCGTAAGACTCTAAGAGTAGGATCGCGATCCTAACTACCTTGAGTAGGATCGGATCGACAGTGAGACTCGGATCGACAGGCTGTCGTGGGTTCGTAGAATCGTAAGACTCTAAGAGTAGGATCGCGATCCTAACTACCATGCGCCCACCTTAGTTATCAATTGCCTAACAAATTTGTAGCTAGGGGCATTATTGCCAAATTGCCTCCAACGTAGAGGAATTTTGCCACATCTCTGAAACACAAGAGGCAAAACATTTCCTTTGAGGATTTGGTTGCTAGTCTTGATGTTGAAGAGAAGACTCAAGCAAAGGATATGACACCAATGGTGCAAGAGGGACATTCTAGAGCGAACATCATGCAGCATATTGACAAAGAGAAAGGCAATGTTTTTTTCGACCACCAACTTCAAAAGAACCAACAACAATAATAATAAAGTAAACATGAAGGATATTACTTACTTTGTTTGTGGTGAGACTGGTCATTGGGCTAAGAAATGCCACAAACGGATGGGCAAGAAAAATAATCCAGTGCAGAAAAAGTCTACTAATTTGATTATTAGCGAGGTCGAAGCATCTGGGTATGGTAATTTACCTAGTGTCTTTTCGGCATGTCAATCTACTGATTGGTGGATTGACACTGGGGCTAATATTCATGCATGCACTTATGAATCTATGTTTTCTTCTTACCAGGTCATATATGGTTCTTTCGTCCTAATGGGGAATGGGTCACATGCTTCGTTCTTGGTGTTGGCATGGTAGATCTGAAGTTCACTTCGGGAAAGATCGTGTGCTTGAAGAACGTGCAACATGCCCCTACAATAAATAAGAATCGCATCAGCGGTTCTCTTCTATGTCGAGATGGGTTCAAGTTGGTATTCGAGTGGAATAAAGTAGTCGTGTCAAAATTTGGACTCTTTATTGGAAAATGCTATGAGTGTGGAGGCTTATTCCGTTTTTCCCTTTCAGATTTTTGTAATAAGGTTATGAATCATATTTATGATTTTATGAATGGTGGTGAGGTCAATATGTGGCACTCACGTTTATGTCATATAAATTTTGATTGTATGTCTCGGTTTTCTAGTTTAAATTTAATTTCAAACTTTTCCATAGTCAAAGGTTCCAAATGCCAAATTTGTGTGCAAGCGAAGTAATCTTCAAAGCCTCACAAGGCCGTGGAGGAAAGAAATTCAGCAAAATTGGAACTCATACATTTAGACTTGTGTAAGATGAATGGTATATTAACAAAGGGAGGGAAAAGATATTTAATGACTTTAATTGATGATGCCACTAGATACTGCTATGTGTATTTATTGAAAACAAAAGATGAAACATTAGACTACTTTAAAACTTATAAAGCTGAGGTTGAGAATCAATTAGACAGAAAGATTAAAAGAATTAGGTCCGATCGTGGTGGAGAGTATTTTTCTAATGAGTTCAATCAGTTTTGTGTGAAACATGATATTATCCATGAAAGGACACCTCCCTATTCGCCCCAATCCAATATGGTTGCCAAAAGAAAGAACCGCACCTTGTCTGACTTGGTGAATGCTATGTTAGATACTACGGGTATGTCTAAAGCATGGCAGGGGAAGGCTGTGTTCACGGTGTATCATATCCTAAATAGAGACCCCACTAAAAATAGTGAGGTAACTTTGTACGAAGGTTGGAAAGTGTCAGGACCTGAAAATGCATCTCAGAACCCTTTGTGTATTCTGAACTAGTCCTAGATCAGTAGCTAGCTCACACAGGAAACAGTGATGAAATAGTATCCATTTATTCGATTTAACTAAAAAGATCTCAGAGTAACAAATAATAATAATAACTGGACCTTATAGTCAACATTTACTTAACTTGTCACGCAGGGCTAAAGAAACAAATAAACTCTTGCAGTGAAACGAAACTCTTGAAATGGCCAATCAACATGCCCACATGCAATCGAGTGGAGAACACATCCTAATCTGCAAAACCTTCATGGTTCTCCTAGGCGAAGAACTCTTGAGCAGCTTGGTACTTTTCAACTAAATCGCAGAAATTAAAGCCGTGAGTACAAAAAGCACTCAACAAGTCGTGGGGAAAATGTATGCAAATAGTATTCATGCAAGGCTTGAACAAAGGTCAGCTGTATGGTTCTTTTGCATAAAGCAGTATTGACGACAAATACAATAAATAGATTGAAGAGTTGAATTGAAAATAATATTAAATAAATAAAGATTTGCTTTGAAACCAATAATGAACTACCCATCCACTTCCCAAGACAAACCACCAAGTGAATTACCCGTTCACCAAACAAACATTATATTCATCAAGTGAACTTCCTATTCACGCTCCAACATATTTTATAAAGATACTCTACCTCCTGTGTGAAATCCCCAGGCACGTCCATAACCACGGACATAGCTATTCGAATGGTTTTACACTCTACAGAGGTTGTACAGCTTGACCCACAAGAGATAATCAAATTATAATGTCCGCTCACACACTTCCATGGTTGTGCGACTAAGATATTATCACAAAACCTTTCAGAAGTTTCATCTCAACAATTAACTCCCCCGTTGTGCCTACATCCACCCAAAACCTCATCGTGGTTGATGCACAACGTTGGACAGGGAAGCGGCAAACCGTCCCGCGATGTGACCTTAGAAAAGGATACACACCTCCACCCACAAACTACCTGAAATGTCAAAAGTCGAAACTCCACATCTTACTAAGTTAGGCCCATCCCATACCAGGCATGCGGTTGTACAGTTAAGGTCTAGTTCAATGGCGCATAAGATTAAGTCCTTGACAAGTTACTCAGGTGAGGCTACCACAAACCCACAGTGTTCTCATCGTACCGTCCATATCCGCCGACCACTCGCCCGAGCAAAAACTATTTTGTTTAACCAAGACCAATGACACACCCTGTTATGGTACACAAATTTTAACAACAGTGGCGAACCACCATGATTCCATATATCATTAAGTCAAGATTAATCATTATAACACATGTGATAATGAACCCATCATATCTAAGCTGAACTAAGCATATGTACAATACCCATGTTGGCAATACAAATATGTCCAACTATAATTATCCATGCTAAGGTGATAAAGGATTCATGGCATTCAAATAAGCAATGGAGGCATAACGACAATAGGTAATAGCTAAACCCAAAACAATTTGTATAAAGATAGCACGTAATTGTATAAAACAATATACTTTTGAAATCATAGGTTCAATATAATCAAAGGACCACGACTTGCCTTGGAATAAATCCTAAGATTGTTCTTGGTGCACTCCTCCTTACTCAAAACTTCCTGAAGTATCAACGTCTACTCGCAAAACAACCAAATAAACCAAATAAATAAATACAGAGATAAAAAACTCCAAAAATTAAATAAAATCTTAGATAAATAGATCTGAAATTTAGATGAATTGAGAAATTTGAATGGACTCAATCGGAGTTCGAATGCAAAAGATATGAGCTTTGGAAGATTGAAATCACATAAAATGCTGAAAATCAGAATTTATGGATTTAGTGGAATATCTTTCTGAAGGAAAAGACAATTATGATGTCAGTAAGGAATTTTGGCTGAGAAAGAATTAAAAGAATTGAATTTAGCAGGTGGGACCCACTGGTCATTGACTTGGTGCATGGTGAACTGGATCCATGGACCTTTTGAATCGGGTGGATTTTGGTTCACCACATGGCTGCTGACCAGGGACATGACTAAGATGCCACATGGGCCAAAGGGGTGATGTGGCAGCTGAGCTAGCATGCTGACTCGGCACAGAGAGAACAAGGGCAGTAGGGAGCAGCCATGGCCAGCGGTGATGACAAGGATGGAAGGAGGTGATTTAGGTCCGGCCGAAGACAAAAAAAATGAGATCCCAGTGACTTGGTGATGCTCTGAGAGGTAACACTTTGGCACAGGTGGCAGTGAAGCAGCCACATTGGTGACCTTGAGTGGTGGTGAGCTCCTCATATGCGACGGTCTTGGTGATCGAGTGGCACCCAGAGGAAACTGAAGGGAGCACCGAGTCTGCAATGACTCAAGGATCACGAAAAGTGGCTCGATAGGGCCGGAGGTCAAGGGAATCGACAGCGAGAAGGTAATTACCCAGGATAGAGAAGAAGACTAGCAATGACACCTCGGTGGCTAAGGAGACTAAATAACAGTGGGGATTGGACGAGAATAGGATTTGGCGCAAGATGATGCGCGAGATTTTACCAAGGACTCATCCGAAGCGTAGATCAACAACGGGTGCCCACAGTCTGTTTTTGGACGAAGACAAAAACGTCGATGCGTTGGCTCCCGAGGAGAGATGGTGGAGGCAAGGCGTAGACCACGGTGAGGTGATCACATTGGTGGTGAAGATGCGACCGGAGATGCACTGTCGATGATGAAATCCGATGAACAAGAGCTTCGGTGGTCTTCAAGTCTTTCGGCGATGTGATGAGGACATCACTCCTTCGGATACACACACTACACAAAATCCTACGGATCCAGTTCCGAAACTACAAGGCCCTATGATAAGAGCTCGTGCACGTCACTTAAATTATGAGGTGAGCTCGTTTCTAGGTGCTAATAATTTATCTATGCAGAATGGTATACTACCTAATAATTGTGATCTGTTGTTACTTAGGAATAATGGATCCCCAAGGTCTACGACCAGGTCTACAAGCCCTACGACTATCCCTGCAGCGCTACGACCAAGTCTCAAGATCCTCGACTAGGTTCGCGGCACGCCACGACTAGACCGGCCGGCGCACGACCACATCTCAAGCTCCTCGACAAGGTTCGCGGCGCACGACCGGACCGGCCGGCGCCACGACCACATCTCAAGCTCCTCGATAAGGTTCGCAAAGACTACGACTGGACCGATCGGCGCTACGACTAGGTCTCACGCTCTACGACCAGTCATTAGGTGTTGCGACACCGTTTTGGGCCTAATAGGGCCTTGTAAGCGTGTCGGGGTCAATGCCTAGGTTGTGTACGCCTCTCCCCATGGTCGCACAACCCTAGGTCAACTCCCTCACGTTACCCCCCCTATATATATCAGCCGCCATACGCTTTAGGGTTGAGTTTTTCTTAGATTATTTCGCCACTTTGCAGTTTCACCGTTTATCGGTTTGAGGAACCCCACATTGTGAACTTCATTCATATTCGCAATACAATTCAGATTGCATCTATCCTGTTCTTGTGAGTTGCTTCGATTGCTTGCAGGAACAATAACCCTCGTGGTAAGGTCGATCGCGTGGCGGCGTGGTTGTTAACGGCGATGCGTGCGGGTGTAGCGGTGAGGTGACGATCGGTGGTCGAAAGCCTCAAAGCGCCAACGTCCTCACGACGAAACCAATCGAACCTATCGGAAGATCGGGACACCGTGCCTTTCATCATTTGGTATCAGAGCGAAGGTTGCCCGTTAGGTAATCTCGTTTATCCCCTTTTGTTAGTTGTTTTCCATCACCTATAGTCCAGAAAATTGCCCTACAAAAAGTTTTAGATCTTAGTCTTTCTGCTGTCCAAACCACGTTGTGCCTTTCGCAATTTTGTTTTCAGTATTCGCGTTGTTGAGTTCGAGTCCATCGTCGGTGTCTTTGTTGCTGGTCTAGTCGTCGTGATCTAGTTTCTAGCGTCGAGTCTTTGCTGTTTTGGTCATCGTGTATCTCGGCTTGTCCTTTGTTGCATCCGTTGCAATTAGGGTTTGTCTGCTATAGCCGAGAATTGAGTCACCCCCCATCCGACCACTTACTCGTGACACCACCCCCATCCGACCACTTACTCGAGCCAATATTCCCATCCGACCACCTACTCGGATTCGACCACCCAGTCGGATTCGACCACCTACATCGAGTTCGACCACCTCGTCGGATTCGACCACCTACTCGAGTTTGACCACCTTCTCGGGTTCGACAACCTGCTCGAGTATTCGCCCGGCAAGTCTATCTGGTTTCTGGTTGCTCTCGGACACCCACACACTCATCATATCGTGTTCGACCCAACAAGGACCGAGAAGAAATCCCATAGCCGAAACAGAGATAGCCAAAGTTCAGAGAGAGAGAGAGAGTATCTTTTTATTACCTTATTACCCCTGCTCTCCGGAAAAAGTTTGTGACCTATATCTATCCTTAGGCCTGAAAAAGGGTTTTGAAGAGTTGTGAGTCAAGGTCACTTGCGCAAAAAAAGGAATCCTAGGTTGGGTTTCGTTAGTCAAAAAAAGAAGAAGAAGAAGAAAGAATAAAAAAAAAGAAAAAGAAAAAGAGAATCAAAAAGAAAAAGAGACCACCTCAGTTGGCTCACGACCACCTCGGTTGGTCTCGACAACCCACGAGCTCCACGACCACCACAGAGATAATGGTTGCTTTGCAACTTTGTTCTTTTGAGCTTGTATCTACCCTATCTTTCGGCTTGCTTGAGCTAGTGCTAGGAGCGCGTTTGGACCAGCAACTGTGACGAGTACTGTGGACTTTGATTTAACATTGCTAATCTGATTTCATTATTGCTGCTCCTTGCTACTAAACATTGCTGTCCGAGCTCCACGTACTTTTGGCCTCGATTTGGATCCTCGCATTCGCCTCCGCCCGCGATCGTACATCCCACCCTCTCCGATCGGACCACTGCTGCAATTTGGTAAGAAATTCATAAGAACTTGGTAAGGCGCTTGAGAGTGTGTGATTCCACCTTCCACCACCTAGTAGTTGGTAGGGATAATACATTTGTGTTGTCTTTTGTCTCCTACTAACAATGGCGGTGAGGAATTGAATGCGCAAGATTGTGTTGTGAGGAAGAGCTTACAAGGGTGTTGGATGAGCACCGTCATGCTATTAATGGCGACATCGAAAGGAAGTTTGCGAGACAAATGCTACACTACAACGACTCAATGCTAGCATTGCAACACTCAATGCACGTATTGATGGTATGGCCAATCAACCGCCGAACAATGGTCGTGTGGATCCTCAAGGTGCGATCCACGACCATGAGATCGACAACGATAATGAGATGCGCAACCGCGATGCCCTTGATGCACGACAACGGAACCGATTGAACTTCAACCGTCAAGGTATGAGAGGTAATAACTTTCTGCAACATAATGCACGTGATAATGATGATCCATATGCTAAAGTCAAGTTCACTATACCATCTTTTGCGGGTGCTTATGATGTGAAGTATATTTAGATTGGGAGATGACGGTAGAACAGAAATTTAATGCTCACTTAGTTTCCGAAGTGCATAGAGTTAGGCAAGCTACAAGTGAATTTAAAATTTTGCCATCATTTGGTGGAGTAGAGTATGCAATGATGGATTAGCGCCTACTACCTGGGATGCTTTAAAGGTTGCTATGCGTAACAGATTTATTCCACCCTCTTTTAAAAGGGACTTGCGTAAGAAATTGCAGCGCTTAAACCAAGGCAATAGATCTGTAGAAGAATATTATCAGGAGCTACAAATTAGTATGTTGCGTTGTGATATTATTGAGGATGAAGAGGCTGCTATGGCACATTTTTATGGAGGACTAATACGTGAAATTCAGGACATAGTTGATTACAAAGAATATGATAGTGTTCCTAGATTGTTCCACCTTGCTTGTTTGGCAGAAAAAGAATTGCAGGGTCGACAGCAGAGGCCAAGGAATGATTTTGGAAGCACGTCTACACCACGATCAACATCAGGGCACGTTAAAACAGTCCAACCTTCAGCTACACGGTCTGCTGCCCCCTCCTCGAGTAGGGCGCGTTCAGCAGCACCTCCGACACCAACACATGCACCCGAGGTAAACAAATCTACTAGTGTGTAGGCCCCAGCCAAGAGTTCTTCTTCAGTTGCTTCCACAGGTCGTACGACTGGGATTATTTGCCATCGTTGCAAGGGAAAAGGCCATGTCATGAGGGACTGCCCAAGTCAGTGAGCCTACCTTGCCACCGAAGACAGAGGTTATGTAAGTGCTAGTGATATTGAGGATGAGTATGTGCTTGCAGCTAACATTGCAGGTGGAGGAGACGAGACAGATAGTGATGCTGATGATGTAGAAGAACAAGTAGCTGCTGTTGACACAGGGACTCATGTGAGCCTTGTTGCGCAGCGAGTGCTAAGCGCACAAGTGGAGAGAGCGGAACAAAATCAGCGACACAACTTGTTTCAATCCAGATTCCTCGTGAAAGAGAGAGCCTGCAGAGTCATCATTGATGAAGGGAGTTGCAATAACCTTGCAAGCTCTGAGATGGTTGAGAAGCTTGGCTTGACCACACAACCACACCCACGTCCCTACTACATCCAATGGTTCAATTCGTATGGTAAGTTAAAGGTAAACAAAGTTGTGAGAGTGAAATTTTCAGCTGGTAATTACAAAGATAGTACCGACTTTGATGTAGTGCCTATGTAAGCATGCTCGTTGTTGCTCGGTAGGCCTTGGATATATGATAATGATGTTTTGCACCATGGTAGAGCTAATACCTACTCATTCTCACATAGGGGTAAGAAGATTAAGTTGTTGCCTTTGACACCTGCTGAAATTGTGAAAGATGAAGTAGAGCGTGCTAGCAATGAAAGAAACACCAATGAACATAATTCTGAAAATCAGCAAGTAGCGAAACATGTTTACCCACCTAAAAAGGAGAAAGTGGCGCCTAGTTCCAAGGCCGAGGGAATTAAATTGAAAGGGTGTGTCATGCTTGCCACTAAATCTGAGCTTGCTGAAATTTGTGATAATGAGCTGCCATGCTATGCTTTGATATGCAAAGATGCTTTATTTTCACTTGAAGATATATCTAGCTCTTTGCCCCCTGCTGTTGCTAATCTTTTGCAGGAGTATGTGGATGTATTTCCAGCTGAGATACCCCCGGGGTTGCCCCCTATTCGAGGGATAGAGCATCAAATTGATTTGATTAGGGAGCGACTTTGCCAAACCGTCTTGCATATAGGACCAATCCGAGAGGAGACTAAGAAATTCAATGACAAGTCCAAGATCTTTTGGACCGTGGGTAACGTCGAGAAAGCCTTAGTCCTTGTCTGCTTCTGTTCTTTTGGTTCTTAAGAAAGATGGAACTTGGCGTATGTGTGTTGATTGTAGAGCCATTAATAATATTACCATAAGGTATCGCCATCCTATTCCTAGGCTAGACGACATGCTTGATGAGTTGAGTGGCGCTATTATTTTCACAAAGATTGACTTGAAGTGGCTACCACAGATTAGAATGGCCGGGAGATGAATGGAAAACCGCTTTTAAAACTAAGTTCGGACTATATGAGTGGTTATTGATGCCTAGAGCTGATGGACCATTTAAGATAATTAAGAAGATAAATGACAATGCCTATCAATTGGAGCTACCTGCAGATTTTGGGGTTAGCCCCACATTTAACATTTCGATTTGAAGCCATACGTGGGAGAAGCAGATGAGTTTGAGTCGAGGACGACTCCAATTCAAGAGGGGAGGATGATGAGGACATCACTCCTTCGGATACACACACTACACAAAATCCTACGGATCCGGTTGCGAAACTACAAGGCCCTATGACAAGAGCTCGTGCACGTCACTTAAATTATGAGGTGAGCTTGTTTCTAGGTGCTAATAATTTATCTATGCGAATGGTATACTACCTAATAATTGTGATCGTTGTTACTTAGGAATAATGGATCCCAAGGTCTCGACCGTGTTTACAAGCCCTACGACAGATCTGCGGCGCACACGACCAAGTCTCAAGATCTCGACTAGGTTCGCGACGCTATGACCGGCATCGGCCGGCGCTACGACCACATCTCAAGCTCCTCGACATGGTTCGCGGCGCACGACCAGACCGGCCAGCCTTCGACCACATCTCAAGCTCCTCGACAAGGTTCGCGGACTACGACTGACCGATCGGCGCTACGACTAGGTCTCACGCTCTACGACCAGTCATTAGGTCTTTGCGACACCGTTTTGGGCCTAATAGGGCCTTGTAAGCGTGTCGGGGTCAATGCCTAGGTTGTGTACGCCTCTCCCATGGTCGCACAACCTAGGTCAACCCTCACGTTACCCCTATATATATGCAGCCGCCACGGTTTAGGGTTGGGTTTTCTTAGATTATTCGCCACTTTGCGGTTTCACCGTTTATCGGTTTGAGAACCCCACATTGTGAACTTCATTCATATTCGCAATACAATTCAGATTGCATCTATCCTGTTCTTGTGAGTTGCTCGATTGCTTGCGGAACAATAACCCTCGTGGTAAGGTCGATCGCGTGCGGCGTGGTTGCACCGTGCGATGGCAGCGCGAAGAAGATGAAAATGGCACCAAGACTCTAGGGTTATGGATGAGGAGGGCAATGCGATGCTTTTGACATGGAGAGGCGGCCTTAAATAGGGTTCGGGAGAGGGGGTCCAAGTCGGAGTCAACGTGGAAACGTTGGTGTCCTCGAACCTGAGAGCAAGAGTCCTGCATGGGAACGATTTGGAGACGATGATGAGTTGCGTGGTGGCGGGACCACCGGCAGAGGAAAGAGCGAAGGAAGGCTACGCTTCCGTTGGGCTGCTAGCGCATGGTTGGGCCACACACAAGAAAAAGAAGTGGATCTGAGCCGTTGGCCTCTGGATCTAGAGCTCCTGTCACAGTCGATGGATGGGGAAGCTAGGCTCAACGACGCTTTCTTTGCCGACCGCAATGGATGTCGTCATCGTCCCAGTCGTCGTTTCGGTGTCCGTTGGGCCATGGTGGCGGATTCCCAACACCTATGCCCACAAACTGCATGGGGAGTAGATGAGCTCCGTACAATAGCGTTGAAGCTATCTGTTCATGTGTTGGTTCACGCGCTGAAGCCGAGTACTGCATTGTCGATGACCTCCTCTCTCCTCTAGGTATGCACAAATCCTAGCTAGCATATGCTACAGGTGATCTACGTGGAACCATTTTACATGCTCTTACGGCGCTCACATATACCACTTAGACTGACGATGGTTGACCATTTTGTTTACTGTGTGTTCTAAAAAAGAGGAAATCGACTATTCGTCGCTCTTACAATGCTCACATATACCACTTAGTAAGTTGTGGAGTTTTGGCATTGACTACTCAGGAAGTATGGAGGTGTGTACCTGGTTTAAGGTTACATCGTGGGATGGTTCGCCGCTTCCCTGTCCAACGTTGTACATCAACCCACGATGAGGTTTCGGGTGGTTGTAGGTACAACGAGAGAGTCAATTGTTGAAATAAAATTGCTGAAAGGTTTTGTTATGATTGGTGATCGCTACACCAGTTATATCTTGTGGGTAAAGGCTACAATCTCTGCAGAGTGTTAATTGATCTATTCAAATAACTGCGTCCTCGATTATGGAGATGTCCGGGGATTTCACACGAGAGATAGTGTTTCTTCTAAAATGTGTCGATGGGTGAATGGGAAGTTTACTTATCATTGGTTGGTTGAAAAGTGAATGGGAAGTTCACTGGTTGTTTCAAAGAAACTATTTACTTATTGTTTTTAATTAAGCATTTCAATCTATTTATTGTAAATGCTGCTTTCTGCAAAAGAACCATATAGCTAACCTTTGTTCAAGCCCTGCATGAATACTATTTGCATACATTTTCCCACGACTTGTTGAGTACTTTATGTGCTTACGACTTCAATTTCTGCGATTTGGTTGAATAATATCAAGCTGCTCAAGAGTTCTTTGCCCAGGAGTACCAGGAAGGTTTTGCGGATAAGGATACGTTCTCCACTCGATTGCCTGTGGGCATGTTGATTGGTCGTTTCAAGATTTTCATTCCGCTGCAAGTGTTTATTTGTTTCTTTAGCCCTGCGTGGCAAGTTAAGTAAACATTGACCATAAAGTCCAATTATTATTATTATTTGTTATTTTGAGAAGTATCTCATCACTGTTTTATGTGTGAGCTGGCTACTGATCTAGGACTAGTTTAGAATACACAGAGGGTTCCTAAAATGTATTTTGGATCCCGACAGAGGTGGTATCAAAGCCATATCGACTGTAGAACGCAACCTTAGTTAGCATGGTTGTTTTAGCTAAAAGCTTCAAAACTTATTTTCTAAATCAAATCAGCTTAATTTGATTTAAGTTGTTGTTCCTTTCTCATCTATTCTAATCCTTTTCTTATATCAGTCTATTCTATTCTTAACATAATCTATTTTTTTTCTCACCTTGTTCTAGAGATTTTTTCTCTTATCGTTGCTGAAATTTTATTTATAATCCTAATTTGACCTTCTTGTCCTATTAATCTCTTTAGATGGTTCAAGTGTACTGCGATCAAAGAGGAGATTGGCCTGGAGTTCTTCAGTGGTTGTTGCAGAGTTTGGGAACAAGTAGGAGTGCAACTTGCTTCACCAAGGAAAAGAAAGTGAAGGGGTACAGAATTGGATTCGAGACAAGGGTGTATTTCGTTGTGAGGCTTGGAAGTCACATCCGTCATCACAGTATGAAGTGCTACAATGGTTTCGAAGACATGTTAGTAGTCAAAGTTGCCCAAAAAGCTATTCGAAGGATTTGCAAACTGCATCGGATCAATTTGTCCAAGTTGATTTGAAAGTATGTGATGCAAGTAGCGTCAGTGCCAGTTGTTCCTGAGCTAGAAGAAGAGATTGGGGAATTTTTAGTTCGTTCGCTGGTTCCATTGCCGTCACCTACTCCGCCCAGTCCAGAAGAAAGGCGTCGAATCATCGGCAATCGTCAAGAGTATCTTCGTCGTTTTGTTCCAGCCATTCGTCTGGAGCCTCCACCAGTAGTTCGCAACTCGTGGGTGTTCTACAGCGACTCGGAACCAGAAGTTGAAGAGTCTTCATTCTCTAGTCCAGAGTGGGAACCGTTCTATTATAGTCTTTGGTAGCGTTTTTAGATCGTTGTTGCAATAGGTTTTATTTGGGTTGTGTGTAAGTGGAAGCTGCAGTTTTGCTGTCAAGCATTATGTTGCAGTCACACTAAGGCTTTAATTTAAGGAATTTATTTGTTCTTTCATAGCATTCCAGCTATATCTTCTGTCTTGGGGTATAATCTATTTTCCCCTACTTAAGTTGTTTCTATCTACTCCATCTTGTCTATCTCGTCTATTGTGCTTTCCCTCTCATCTACATTGCTTTTCTATCTTACCTACTAAAGCTGTGGAGAATCGTCGCAGATGGTTGGCACTCGCAATACCTCGAGTCTCACTTAGTCAAATGACGCTAATGCCAACACCAATGTCAATGCTAGTGATCAGTCACCAACCCTTGGAGCCGTAGATCCAAGCATAGCACAACTTCTAGCAGCTCAGACTCAATTCATGAGTGCAATGATGCAAAATATGAACAACATGATGGTACAACAAAATCAGACCGCCGCTGCAATAGTCAACTTGTGGAATCAAAATAATCAGTACAATCAAGCAGCAGTTGTTCCACCGCCAGCTCATCACCATTCCAAGTTATCAGAGTATATGAGGACTCGTCTGCCTACGTTTTCTCATTCATCTGAACCTTTGGACGCAGAAGATTGGCTTCGTTTTGTTGAGAAAAATATCACCATTGCCCAATGCAATGATCGTGAGAAAATTCTTATGCTTCACATCAATTGGAAGGTACAACCGCAGAATAGTAGGAGAACTACATCGCAACTCATGAGAACTCGCAAGCTATCACGTGGGAGGAATTTTCAACAGCTTTTCGTCAAGCTCATATTCTAAATGTCATTGTGGAAATGAAGAAGAATGAATTTCGTGAACTACAACAAGGAAACATGTCTTTGGGTGAACATCTCAACAAGTTCACTCAACTTTTTCGCTATGCTCTAGAAGATGTTGCTACAGATAATGCATATTTGGGTCCTGACAGAGGTGGTGTCAGAGCCATATCGACTGTAGGTCGTGACCTTAGTTAGAATCGCCGTTTTTAGGAAAGACTTCAAAAACTTATTTTACAAATGGAAAATTTAACGATGTGCTATTCTCATCTTGTCCATCTTCTATACTCTTACATTCTATTCCTTTTTCATCTATATTCTTTCTCACTATTTTGAGTATTAAATTGGACTCTCTTTCCTCATAACTTCTATAGTTTGTCGTTATCTGTGCCAAATGTCTTGGTGGATGCCCAAGAGCTGTTTTGAGCAACTCTTTGAAGACCATGCAACCAATAATGACACATCAAAATCTCTCCAAGTGTTCAAGACAAGTTTGTCACAAGAATTGAAGACCAAGAAGAAGTTGCACGTAGCCCTCGTTTTTCTCCAAGATTTGCCTACAAGGATCGTAAGCAGTCAACATTCAATGAAGACCATGACCAGTTTGAGTTTTTTCTTTAGCCCAACCATATAGGATAAATCAACATTGGTTCCTAACGTGTGTTGAGCCAAGTCACCCAGTTAAGTTGGAGTTTAATCGATTAGACGAATAGATCTTCATTTTCCTTTCTTTTGTGTGTAGTTTGGTTGTGAGTTTTATGCTTCTTAATAGCTTTCCGGCTATTTGTGTGTTCCGTGGGTTAAACCTTCTCCCCTTAGTAGATTGTCTTCCCTTACCTTGTGCTTTTCCCTCTCATCTATTAAGCCTTGGTCAGCCAGCAGATGGAGTGCCCCAGTGAAGCCAACCTTGTCAGTAATCTTCAGACAGTCTGTGTCAGCTCAGATCATGTCAATCCCCATGGACAGTTGTCAGTACCAGGAGTAGTAGATCCACATATGATACAATTTTTGGTAGCTCAAACTCAGTTCATGAACACGATGATGCAGAACATGAACAACATGATGACATAGCAGAATCAGACCATCACGACTTTAATCGATTTGTTGAATTAGAATAATCAAGCAAGCCGTTGTGCTGTGTCACAGTGTCAGTACCAGAACAGACATTCACCAACAGCTATCCCCAGTGCCAGTATTGACACATCAGAGCTCGAATCAGTTTCCTGTCACCCAGAATCAGCTTATGCGAGCGATGATGCAACCATTAGATAATAATAATGTTTGCAATAATGCACAACTCGTTGCCATCCTAACGACGCACCTTCAGTTCAAGTTTGCAAAGTTCATAATGAACAAACCGCCCATCTTTGAAGGATCAACTGCACTCAAGGATGCAGAATCCTGGATTCGCACCATAGAAGAGAAGCTAACTGTTGCGCAATGCAACGATAATAAGAAAGTTCTCTGTGTTGCTCATCAATTGGAAGGAGTTGCATTAGATTGGTGGGAAAACTTTCGCGCCACCCATCAGGACGAGCAGACCATCACTTGGGCAGAGTTTGCCATTGCTTTTCGCCAACAACATGTGACATCAAGTAAGAGTGATTAAAAGAAACCTGCTATCCCAATGTCCTACATCCAATCCGACCATTGCCATTTGAAATGTTGCCAACCAAATAAGTCAGAGGATTGTGCATGTACCTGTAACATCCCAAGTTTAGGCTTGTATTTCAAATGTAAGAAAATGTGTAGAAATTAAAACTTTTTCTTGCATCTTGTGTTTCATATATGTTCTGAAAAATTCTTGTAAAGGAATTATGGAAAAACAAAATCACAAGCCTTTAGTTTGACCTAAATCTTGCCTTTCAAAAACTTTCTTGTCTAACCTTATGATCATCCTCTGGAAATATTTTTAGGGTTAATGTGTGACTCCTCTGAAAAATTTCACAATTTTTAGAAATTTTTTGAATATTTTTAGAGGTTGGTCAAACTAGTTTGACTCTGAGTCAAACCCTAGCTCAGAACTTTGCATGAATTTTGGAGAAAAGTGCACTGCAGCAAAACCTATGAATTATATACAAGGTCAATCTTAAAGTTAGCAAGCTACTATAAAAATTTCAGAAATTTTGGAGTTAGTTTGCTATCCCTAAAAATCTCTCTAAGTCTCAGTCTTAAAATCCAAACCCTAAGTCAAACTAGTTGGGTTTGAGTCAGACTTGAGCTTGACTCAAGCCTCGTGGCTCAACCCATCCCTCTAGCACGTGTTCGAGTTGGACCGAGATGGGTGTGCGTTGTGAGCCATCTGATTTTGATCGCACCACCCAGATCGCGCGATACTTTCGGACCCTCGAGTCCCGCGTTTCTTTTCAGCCGTTAGATCCTAATCTAACCGCTGGGGGCCTCACCCTTTTTGCGCGCTGAGCCCAAGCCTGGTTCAAGCCACTTGGTTGGGTCAAACCAACTTAGCGTACTGGTTCGCTCTTAAAAGGGCGCGTCCATTTGAGCCGTTGGATTTCTATCGGGCGGCCTCTGTTCATTGGGCCATTTGGACCAGCGATTTCTGGCCTTTGGATCTCAATCCAACTATCATTTTTGCACCCGGGCTCGTTCTAAGTGGTGCGTGTGTTCTGGACCTTTGGATCTTGTCTCAACGATTCAGATCGATTGGGTCGTTCGGACTGTCTGAACGTCCCAATCAATCTCAGCCGTCCAATTCCAATCCGGCGGTCAAAAAGTTTTGATGCAGGGCAATTGGTGCGACTCAACCTAGTGGTGAGTTTAGACTCGAGCCACTTGGTCTAGCCCAACCAACTAAGCGCATCGGGTCTGTTTAAATAAATGCGGGTGCTCTCGACCGTCGGATTTCTTTTCAACGATCTAGATCGTCGTGAACCTTCGGACCGCCAAGATCAACTTTGGATCCTAGCCGTCCATTTCTAATCCTGCGGTCAGGAAGCTTTGACTCAAGTCAATTGGCTTAACCCAACCGCGTTGTACCTGTTGGACCGAGCCACATTGGGGTGTGTCACTTACATGTGGGCCCTCGCCCCGGTCACCTTCTTCCTCCTTGCGTGCGTGTGACAGAAACAGGGCATGGAGGAGGCGCAGTGCGTTGTCACCTCCGTGCGTCACCGTTCAACGGCTCCGGTCCTCAACATTTAATGCCCTCAGTGAGCTTTTGCCCTCAAGGTTGCCTTTCTTAGCTGCCCCCGTCCCCTTCACCTCGCCCATGGCAGCTTGTGAGCCAAGTTCACCGTGGACTTCGATTCTCAAGTTGCCCATTGGTTTTCGACTATAAAAAGCCCCCAAGCTCCACCATTGCCTCTTTTAGTCGCCACCATAGCTTCACCTTGCTTCCCCTCGGCTTGTGTAAGCTCAAAACACCAAAAGCCTCAAATCCGCCATTGTCGGCCAGTGAAGCTCATCTTCGTCGTCGGCGCTTCAAGGGTTCTTTTTCAATTCTTTTCGCACCACTTTGCGCTCCTCCTCATCTTTAGCAAAACCCCTAACTTAATTTTGTTTGACATTCACAGAGATTGTCAAATTTGGGGTTTGTTCAAATTCAGCCGAAATCACCCCTTTTCTTCCTCAGCTCCGGTAAGGGCTTCTTTTCTCAATTAATTGCTCATGGAGTTTCTCTGAGCTATAATGAAGCTAACCCTACCACGCGGTCTTACTCATTTTGCTCAGGTTGTGTTTTTGTCATCTTCTTCTTTAGCTCCGGCGAGCTTCTCTGTGGTCAACCCTTCTCCGACCATCTTGGATCCTCTCCTAAACTAAGGTAGCTTTCTTTTTTTTTGACCCAATACAGTAGAGAGATCTCTACTGTGAAATTAATTAAATGGAGAGAGAAAATACAGAACCTAGGAGGAACAAAAAGAAAAGAGGGAGGGGGAAGAAAAAAAGAAAAAAGGAAAAAGAAGAAGAGAATAGAAAAAGGAAGTAGGATAGGGAAGCCAGCCCTCACACATAGGGCCATCCAAGGTAGTCTGGACGGACAATCTACACCCAACAATTAAACATAAACTAGTTGACTCTTCGGAACCAACGGTTGCCTGGAGATCAAATTATAGCAAGTTGGACAGCCATGTAGAGAGCAAGTGCTTAGTGGACGGCTTGGCTCGGTG
The DNA here is from genome assembly GCA_036346255.1 of Ampelocalamus luodianensis. NCBI lineage: Eukaryota > Viridiplantae > Streptophyta > Magnoliopsida > Poales > Poaceae > Ampelocalamus > Ampelocalamus luodianensis. The sequence goes on along the minus strand of CM070632.1, from coordinate 16,437,866 downwards.
GATGAGCAGAGCAAGCTCTCGGGTAAATGTAGCACGCCAAGTCGAGATGCTTGGAAGTTTGTTACTGAAGATCAAGTTATTTCTTGTGATCCATATGGCCCAGGTAGCAAGAACAATAATTTCCATGAAAATGCTATTGTTGATTTTGCCTTTGAGATGAAATAACGCTTGATGGGCCGTGGAGAGTGAAGACCTCTGAGGGCAAACCAGGTCCCAACATTGTTGCGCAAATGAGCAATTCCAGAAAAGATGCTGAGCTGTCTCTTCAGTTTGATGATCACACAAGGTGCAGGAGAAGTCATCCAGTGGGCGGTTCTTTCATCACAGAAGGTTCCTAGTGTTGAGCCTATCTTTTAGTAGGAGCCAGAAGAAGATTTTATGTTGTCTTTGGCAAGTAGAAGACCATAACCACTTGTAGTAAGTTGGTACTGGTTGCTGACCCATGAGCAATTGATAGGTTTTGACTGAAGAGTACCGCGGTGAATTCCAGATGTAATGCCATGAATCCTCTTGGGCAGTGAGGACCAGTTCTTGGATGAGAAGTAGCACCTGCTGATATTGTTGGTGGGCTTGAGTCGTCAACGGAAGGTGAAAAATGGACTGGAAATCCAACGCTTGTTTGACATCTGCCACTGAGTAGAGATCTGACTTGACAAAAGAAAAGAGTTCAGGTTGTTGTAGAAAAATGAGATTCCCATTCCAAAGATCCTTCCAGAAGTGCGCTGAACGGCCATTGCCTACCATGCATGAAGCTAGACCCTTATATTGTGGTAGTAATTTGAGGACATCTCTCCACCAGAAGGAGCCTATTCTGGCTTGAGCTGAGGGTAAAGAATTTAGGTAATAAGCTTCCCAAATGACGTTAACCCAAGGAAGATTGTTGAGTAGGAGGGCCTGATTTTGAATGTCTAAGTTTAGGACTCCTAAGCCTCCCAGACGTTTTGGCTTGCAGACTTCTTTCCAAGAGATCAAAGGTTTTCCACGAGCATCCAGTGAGGTGTTTCTCCAAAGGCAGTTCCTTCTGTATCTATCAATTTGTGTGATGACTCCCTTTGGGAGTTTGAGGGAGCACATGAAGAAAGTAGGAAGTTGCGAGAGGACTGAGTTCACCAAAGTTAGTCTGCCTCCAATGGAGAGGAAAGCGAGCGGTGGCAAGTCTTACGTCCCCACACGAATGAGTGGGAGAAAATCTCTGATTTTGGGCTTGGTCGTTCCCAGGGGAAGTCCCAGATAGGTGAACGGTAGGGTGCCCAATTGACATCCAAGTGTGCGGGAGAGGATATCCATCCTAGCTAGGTCAACATTGATAGGGACCATAAAGGATTTGTCCAGGTTCACCTTAAGGCCAGTTGATTCTGAAAAAGAGTTAAGGATCCCCTTAAGAAAGAACAATTGACTCGGACAGGCCTCCATGATGATGAGGGTGTCGTCCGCGAATTGCATCACTGGGAAATCCAGGCAAGCCTGAAGATGCACCGGATAATTCAGTAACCCAAGTATCCTCGCCCTGTTGAGTAATGTCTGTAGAAAGTCAACTACCAGGACAAATAATAGTGGGAGAGAGGGTCTCCTTGCCAAACACCCCTTCTGCAATGGATCATTTTGCCAGGTACCCCGTTGAGAAGAACGGAAGAAGTTCCAGTGCTTAGGATATCTGCAATCCAAGACATCCATTTGGGTCCAAAGCCTTTATGCTCCATGATGGCTAGAATGGTGTTGTGCTCAATCTTGTCAAATGCCTTCTCAAAGTCCAATTTAAGTACTATAATCTCCTTCTTCGAGGAGTGACAAATGTGGAGGTATTCAAAAGCCCAGGCCAGACAGTCTTGGATAGATCTCAATTTCAAGAACCCATATTGATTAGCATGAACAAGGTCTAAGATAACCGTCTCCAGTCTGTTGGCAAGGAGCTTAGTAAGAATTTTGAAGGATGTGTTCAGCAGGGAGATCGGTCTGTAGTCATTAACACCCATCGGATTTTCCTTTTTGGGGATCAGTGCTATGAGAGCAGAGTTGATGGATTGAAGGTTGAGTTCATTCCTAAAGAAGGCCTCATACAGATCATAGAAGTCTTGTTTGATGATGGGCCAACAGTTTTTGACAAAATGTGCATTAAACCCATCTGGTCCCGGGGATTTGTCAGGTGGGAGGAGTTTGATAATTTCATCGATCTCGTGGTGATCAAAGGATCCATCAAGCCAATCTAGGTTGGGGTGAGGGTGGATAAGGTCAGCAAAGTTGAAATGCATGGTAGGTTCCATGGAGAAGCCTAATCTTTCTTTGTAGGCCTCCCATAAAAGGGCTGCTTTGCCGTGGTGATCCTTGATTTCGTTCCCAAGGGAGTCTTGTAAACTGGTGATAAAGTTGGATCTATATCGGATGGTTGCTCTGGCATGAAAAAACTTGGTGTTTTCATCTCCCAGCTTAGCCCATTTGATGGCACCACGTTGTTTCCAGTAAATATGTTGCAAAGATAGGAGATGGTTGATGCTCCTTTATTATATCCCTTGCATTCCATTCTTTTGTGGACAACAATCTGTGCTCCTCTAACGTATCCAAGAAAAGGATCACTTCATTCGAATTGGAGATGACAATCTTGAGGTTAGAAAGGTGTTGAGACCAAATTTTGAGGGTTCGTCGGAGAGTCTTGAATTTCTGATTAATTCTTCTTGCGGTCGTTAGGAAAGATAGGAACTTGCCAAACCTGATTAACCAGGTTCTCCAACTCCTTGTGCTCCATCCAATGATTTTCAAATCTGAAGATGGTTGATTTGGGAATTGAAGAGCTAACTTGTACGACGCAGGAACATGGTCCGATATCGTTTTGGCCAGTGGATAAGCCCAAGTATTCGGGAATCTGAGAGTCCAGGAGTGAGAGGTGAAAATCCAGTCCAGCTTTTCCAGTAAAGGGTCGCCTTGCATGTTGCTCCAAGTAAAAGATCTGCCTTTTAATGGTAATTCCACAAGCCCCAGATCATTAATGGCCGCATTAAAATGGAGCATGTCATTAATACATCCTCCGGCTTATTCCTGTCAGAGGGGGCTCTGATGAAGTTGAAATCTCCCACAAAGAGCCAATCTTGAAATGGCTGGATAACAATGTTTGCAAACCAGTCGAGAAATCTTCCTTTAGTCTCTGGCCTAGGAAGGACGTAGAGATTGGTAAGAGACCAAGTTTGGCTCGAGTGCACTGAAGTTAGTTCAACCGTGATAGAGAATTCATTAATGGAAGTTGTAAGGCCGGAGAACCAGGAGCTTTGCCAGGCAATGAGGAGTCCTCCCGAGGCTCCTATCGAGGGGAGATAGGCAAGGCAATCGAAGCGCCTAGGGTAGAAGTTAGCCAGAAAATCCACCTCAAGGTTTTGAATCTTAGTTTCCTGACAACAAAAAATACTGCAATTGCTTTCTTCAATTTTGTTACGAATTGCCCTCCATTTTTTGTTAGAGTTCAGTCCTCTAACATTCCATGACAAGATTTTCCATTGTCTATTCATAACCAGACGTGACAAGCAGTTGGTCCAACCTATACCAAATACACTGGAGTGAAGCAAAGTGGCGCCAAGCCAAAAAGTTAAGAAGCCCCCAGCAAAAGAGGGAGCAGCAAGCTGAAACACAGACAACACATACAAAAGGGGTCGTAGAGAAAATGGAAGAACAGCAGACAACATCAGTCCAAAAGCTTCTGCATTCCAACGTCCTGCAATCTTTAGTTCTTCGCATCATCTTCCACATCCGGCACCTTCTCTTCATTCTTCTTGGCCTTAGGTGCTACCTTCTGCAGTCTGGCATCCGAGACCTGTTCGGAAGGCACTTGGCGATTCTGGTCGAGAGGTAGGGTGGGGTTGCTCCCTCGGACATGGGAAGTTTGTCCGTGCTGGACTTACGCATGAAACTCCCTTTAAGTGCTTTCAGTCTAGTGCTTCTTTGGACCTCAGTTTCCACCAAAGGGGTGGACCTCTTGGCGATCTTCTTTTTGATATGGATGTCTGAGGTGGATCCCATTGTGGATACCACTTTCTGTGGCGCAATCGGAGTGATGGGCTCTTGGATTTTCATTGCCTTCTCTGGCAGTACCCTATCTTCTGTTGATTGGTCTTGAACTCCTACCGAAGGCCCGGGACAACTTGCAGGAATCACAAATGGTTTGTTTCTATCCAGTTGCTCCCCAGTTTTAGTGATGACTGACCACATGCCAGAGTTCAGAAAATTCTTAGCAATGGAGAAGTTGTCCGGTGAGGCAAGCAAGGAAGTAAAGAAATCAGCCCATTCAATGGGCATGTCCACCACTGTTCGCCCATGCTGAATGGCCTGTGGAGGATTGGGCCAAGGCATGGGTTCAATTGCGGAACAGGCAAATGGGGGGTTGTTCTCAACCGCATCACATGCTTTGTTGTGGAAATCTGGAAGAAGGACCATTCCCAGGTGCAAGTTTAAGTCCATTTGACCCGGGTTCGCCAACTGCTGGTTAACAATAGGTGGCTGAATAGGTAGGCCATCATCCTCTTGGTGAACCGGTAAGTTAAGATCCGGGATCAAAGCAAGCTGATGAGTACTCTGGTCTGATGTGCCCTGCACCACACCGGTGCTCTGTGAAACAGAATTGGTGGATGAAGGGGCTTAGTCGGAGAATTCCATGCTCATGGGAGCAATATCAGGTAGGTCAGCAATTGGAGGCAATAAGCCCGGTGGGTTGTGGTCTTCTATCTCCATCTGATCCTCCTGAAGAGGTATTTGTGGCACAGGTTGTGGCCAAGGCAGCCAATTGTCAGCATTAACAGCATTGAGCATCTGATGAGCAGGGTGAGGGCCAAATTCATTGGGTGCTCCTCCCATGGCATTCTGCTGCCCTGCATCGCCATTGTTGGGGGTGTAAAGGTACTGGTTCATGCGGTTGTTGGTCCCAGGGTTGGATAGGGAGATGATGAGGGATTCCACCATCAGGTGGGTCGTCCTCATCTGGTGGCCCAGCACCCAGCAACTTCTGGGCAATGATCTCACATGGAACCGTCCAGGATTCACTCAAGAAGTCATCACCATCTGTAATCTGAAGACTTCTTGGAACCAATTCTAAATCAATGACTCTAGCTTTGATGATAATCCGAGAAAGGTTGGTTAGATCTTTCTCCAATACAAGTAGTCTGCCAAAACTTTTGATGACGTCTTGAATATATGACATGCTCTAGTAGTCTAAAGGGAAGCCCACGAGCATGAGCCAGCATTCTCTGTTGAAGTTAACACCTTTCCAATTAAGGCCCCCATTATGTTTTAAAAAGGAGACTTGGACATCTTGGAACTGATGAGGACTAGCCTGGATCATCGCCTCACGCGAATGAACACTATTGAATCTCACATATGCTGCCCCGAAGGGACAAGGTTGAATGCTACGAATGCGGAGTCTCCGAATATCAACCAGAAATTCAGAGAGGATTTCTTCCACATTGGCAAAGGGGACCTGACCTGGCGGCATGGGATCAATTCTTGCAATGGCCCAGTCTTCATTATTGGACGAGGCGCATCCACAGATCACCCGGGCTCGACTGGGTCTACCCTCCACTTGCTGCATATCATATCCGCGGGGCAGCAATGGCCGGTAATCGCCTTCGAAGTTAGCCATGGTGTCAAAGGGGACAATCGGCCAGTCAGGGGAAGGTGGAGAAGGCGCTCGAGTGGCTTGCATTGGAGAAGGTAGGGGCGGAACTGCCGAACAGTTGCACCTCGGGGGAGACAAAGCGTCTCGCGGAAGCCCAAAGAAGTGCACCCCAAGTCCTCGAAAGGACTGAGACAATAATGGCTCCGAGAAGCGAGCCTGGGTGGTCTGACTCGCACCTTTGAACCAAGAGTTGCAATTTAGGCCTGACCAGTCCCAATCTTTAATAGAGGAGGAGAAGAAAGGCTTAGGAACAAATCCAGTGCTAAAAGAACTCTTCGAACAAGAATTCGCCACATGACCTAGGCCTTTGCAATTGTGACAGCGAATGGCATTACGACAATTGCGTGTGGCATGCCCCGGAAGGAGACACCTAGGACAACGAAGTTCAGGTTTAGCAACTGGAGAGGTAGCTGAGACTGGTGAATTGGGAACACCAAACCTCCATCTAACCCCAGAGCTGGGAGTGAGGCCAATAGTCTTCCTCCCAGCCTCCTGACGGGGTAAGGACTTCTGAAACGGCGCTTTAAGACGATTGAAGACCTGAGAAATCGGAATGAAAGTCTTGGATGAACGATTGGAAGAACTTTTAGTCAGCTTGATGTTCCCAGAATCGGACCAAGGCTGAGAGTTAACGCCCAAGCGAGGATGGAATTCTTTTGTAAGGCCCTAACGCACAACGTCCGCAAAAGTTCTCTTCTTTCTTTGAACCATGGTCCATTCATTCTTTTGTTCTTCCAACCACAGACGATGTTCTCTCTACCAATTGGCCCCTCCATTACCCCAAAGGCTGAAGAAAATCGCAAATTCTTTGCACGAGAAGTTTCGAAGATTGTAGATAAACAGGCCAACATCCTTGGAGGCAACAAAAAACTTAAAGCCCGTTGCATAAAGCTTGGAAACCTTGAAGTCCCTAACATTGCCACCCAGGCAAGCTTGAAGTGCAGCACCAACCTTCTCCTCAACCAATCGAAAGCAAGAACGACCAAAAGAGGCCACGAGGAAGAACTCACGGAGGCCACAACCTGGCCAGAAGACCACCGGCGAGCCAAAACGTTTCCAAATCTGTTGCTAGAGATCTAGCCCCGGGTTGTTATCAAGAACCAAAGCCATCTAGATAGAGAGAGGAGACACACCTTGTGCGTTGGTCGCCGGTGCCAGGATGGCACCGACGAGAAGATCAGAGAGGGGGCGTTGGACGCCAGGAAAGTCGCCAGAGTGCTCGAGTTCAAAAGAATCCTTAGTATATTGATAAGGAAATCTAAGGTAGCTTCCTATTAGTCCTTAGATATTGTGGCACCCGCTTTTTCGGACATCGTGGAGATTTTTAGCTGTTTTCGCTTTCGGCCGTTTTGGTCAGCGTCGGCTCGCCGGCGTTCTAGTCTAGTATAGCAAGCGTGAGTGCTATCCTCAGTGCATAAGGTTATTGCGAACCCATTTTTGCCTTCAGTTGCCGTTGCGGTGGCCGGAGCCGCCGGCGACGAGCTTTTCTTTGCCCTCGGCCTTTTGTCGGGCGAGGTCATCACTGCGCGTTGCCGTTAAGACATCATTAAGTTCTAATCAGTGTTAATCATTGTCAATCATGGGATTGGGCTTAATGCTGTCTTAAATCGGGCCTTATGTGCCACTTACATGTGGGCCCAGCCACTTAAAACACCCCACTGGCACTTCGCGGTATCTTTAGGACACCATTAATGCTAATCATCACTAATCATTGGGTTTAGTAATTAATGGATGTCCTAAATAGCCCTCTGTGTCACTTACTAGTGGGCCCGCACCCTTAAAACCCTCTCAGTACACTTATTAAGCACGTGGGTAGTGCGCAACACTTCGTTGATTGTGGACCGTCGGATTTAAAATCAACGGTCCAGATCATTTGGGTTGTTCGGACTGTCCGAACCTCCCATCTCCTTTGAACCGTCACATCTTGATCTAACGGTCTAGACCTCCGCGGGGCGATCTAATCCTTTGTTACCGTTCGTTTTTAGATATGCGGCTCAGATCTGTTGGGCCGTTCGGACCGTCTGAACGTCCCCTTGGGTCTAAGCCATTTGATTCGCGATCTACGGCCCAAGATCGTCCACGTCGTTTTCTTTTGGTTAAGTTTGTTTGCTTTCCGGTAAGCATTTATTTGTCAATTGAAAAAGGTACTAAAATTCAAAAATTCATAACTAATTTATTTTAGCTCCATTTTAGTCGATTCGAGTGGTGTTAAATTTCTGTTTAACTAAACTTTAGTCTAAAAATATGTTTAGGCACTGTTTTGTACCAGAAAAATTTGTATATTGAATTAACTTGCCTAGGTATTAAATATTGTCTACAAATTCAGTTAAAACTTGGAAAATGCATAAGTAATTTTCTGTAACTCCAAATTTAGCAAACTAAAATTTGTTAAATTCCTCTGATAATGTACTTTAATATAGAATAGGTTTTGTCCATATCCTTGCCTCTGAAAAATGATATTCCCTAGTTTCACAACTTAGAAAAGTCATAAGTAATTCAATCTAACTCCAAATGAAGTAAATCAAGTTTTGTTGTTCTTAGAATGCCATGTTCTACCTACCATGAAAATTTCTGGTTCTACAACCTTCTGGAAAATTGTGACATGAACAGTACCAGAAATTAATTTAAATTGAATTGTCTAGCTGAAAGAAAGTATTTAGGTCATAACTTTTGCATACTTAATCCAAATTGAATGATTCTTGTTGCTAAATTTACCTAAAATCATGCTCTACCTGGTGTGTAAATTTCATGGATTTTGGATGAATTTGGATTTTAAGTCTTTTTCGGTGTTCGTCGCTTTTATTGGATTTTCTCGTTCTTACGATATATTCGAAGAAATTATTGATTGCGAGAGCGGCCCTCTGCAGCAAACCAGTGATCTTCAACAAGGCAAGCAGATGTAGCATCATTTGATCATATCTTGAACAAGGCAAGCAGATGCAGCAAACCTATTACTTTTAAAGTCTAATATCTTGTTTGCAAAAATTAAGTATGCATGCTTCTTGTGTCAAAGTTAATTTTTGTCGATCAAAGGTAGTTAGTCCTAATGCATAGTTTCCTTGAAATTGTTCACCTCCGCCACTGCCCTAGGTTATTATTCTCACTGGTGAATTAGAGCCCGGTGAATGATTTATGGTCTTTTTATTGTCTTTACGATATGATGCTTAGCAATTCTTAGTTACCGGTAGAATTGGGTGGTTATCGACTTAGTCGATGACCTTGATCACACAAAACTTGTTATTACTTATGATCAATACCTTGTGCTTTGTTTATTTGAGAAAACTAAAACTGAAAACAAAATGATTTAGACTTGGGCACAATGGTAAATTGCTGTGCTTTTGGTTGTGAATGGTTGATGCCCGAGTTAACAAGGACCGAACATCTTGTTACACTTAACCAAGCATTTCTACGTGCTAACCACACTAGAGGGTATGGGACCTCTCTCGACTTAGTACTTTGGGGGTGTTAATTAATGAGTCGCTTGGTGGGTTGTATATCTCTATATACAACATGGGACAAGTGAAAGAGGGGAGCACCGTAGCGGCTTGAGCTAGGCCGGTGCATCCTACTCTACGTATGGGTTCTTGTGATCTATTTCGCCGGCAGGTCACTAAGGGTTAACCCCCATGCGTGCGGCTCTTAATTAGCATTTTTCATTGAAAATGTCTCGTAGGACTTAGACCTTATGGTCGAAGTTTACACGACATAACAAAGGAAGTGTGCTTACACATAGCACACGCTTTACACAAAGTTCCATAGTCACTTAGTCATAATTAATATTTGCAACATACATGAGATGTGAGACTCGTAGCATAGCTAAGCAATTGTACTCGCATCTAACCAACCCACGTTGGTGCTATAATATTACCAACTCATAACCAATCTAGGGTGACAAGGAAGTATGACATACAAGGCCAAGGTGTGATAACAATTTGGATAATAACTATGCCCAAAGCATTTAAATAAATAATTAAAGTAGAATGAAATAATTTAACACAAAGTAATTTGAAAACTGGGTCCAAGATGATCAAAGGTATGACTTGCCTTGGAAAAGGTCTATGTACTGGTCTTGATCTTGGGGTGCTCCTCCTTCCACAAAATTTCCCGACGAATCGACGTCTACTCGCAAACGAAACAAAAACAAACAAAACAAATAAATAACAGAGGCAAAACTAACTCCAAAAATTAAATAAAAATCTCAGATAAATAGAGCTTGAATTTAGACAAATTTAGAAATTTGAATGGGCTCAATCGGAGTTAGGATGCAAAAGTTATGGGATTTGGAAAATTGGAAATCTAAAAGAAACCCTAATTTGGATTTTCTAGAATTTCCGAATTATTTCTCTAAAGAAAAATCGGATTATTGCGCAACACTGACGTCAGCGGAGACGTTCGGACGGGGTGGCAAAGGCCTGACAGTGGGACCCACTGCCGCTGAGATGGTGCACCGTGGACCGTGTTTACGGAGGTTCGGATGCTGGTCTGGTTGGATCGCCACGTAGGCGCTGACTTGTCGGGCCACGTGGCAAACACGAGGCACGAGGATGAGGTGGCGACTGAGCTGGCGTGCCACGGCGGCAGGGATCTACGGCCGAGACGACTTCAACACCGGGCGGCGAACAGCGGTGACCGGCGGCGTAACAAGGTCACCGGCCGCATGTCGGTGCCTGTGCGATCACATCCAACGGCCGGCGCGATGAAGGGTGGCGGCAAGGCTTCGTCGTCGGCGAGGCGGCGAGGCGGCTCGGTTGACGGCGAGACGACGACGGACCTCCGGTGGGTTTTGAGCGCACCCAACAGATCGCAAGGTCCAGCGGCTTAAGGTCCAAACGCGGACCCAATGGTCACGCGGCGACCGAACACGGCGCGCAAGTGGCGGCGCGGCAGATGGGACTTCTACGGTGCGGCGACGCTACGGAGCTCCCCTGACGATGATAGGGTGCGCACCAGACGGGGCTTGACGTGGCGAACTCGGAGAGGTACTCGAAGAGGGCTGGAGCTCAACGTCGGCGATCAATTCGTCGAAACCGGCGGCGGCGCTAGGCAAAAGCTCCGATTCGTAAGAAAAGCGCGCTCTAGGGTTCCTGGTTTTGGGGAAAAGGCGGCTAGGGTTGAGGCGATCGTTGTGACGCGGTCACGGCATTAAATAGTGCCCGGGAGCGACGAGTTCGCGAGCGGCACGCGCACAACCGGCTCGCCGACACGGACTCAGAGTCCGTGAGGAAGACGATGAACGATGCGCCCGAAATAGCTTGGTAAAATCCAAATGGTAAATTTTCCCTACTAACTATAAAAGCTTGGGATGTTACAATAGCTTGGCAAAAAGGCGGTCTGAAGTGTGGGTACATGTAACATGCCTAATTTGCAAGTTTTTGGAAATTTTCAAAAGTTTTAAAAGCTAGCATTTGGTTTAAGTTGCAAAAGCTTGAATTTGAAATTTAGAAGTCAAAGACCCTTTAACCTGAGTTAATCCAACTTCAATTAAACCAAAAAGTTAGTTTATTGGAGTTTCCTGGATTTTATTTGGGTTTTGAGCTTTTATTGCATTTTCTGGATTTTAAATTGGCTTTTCCCTTTTTGTTTGAAGCCAAAATCTATTTTGTTAGCAAAATTAAAAACTAAAGTAAAGCTAAAAGTATTTTTATTAAGTTCTAAATAATTCAAGGATCTTCTGTGAATTTTCCTGGAATTTTTAGACTCTATTAACTCTTTTCTAATAGTGTTTTTGCTTTTTTGGGATTTCTTTATTCGGAAATCAATTTAAAAATCCTTTTTTGGCTTCGGGCCGAATCTCCCGCGCGGCCCATCTCCCCGACCCGCTCCGCGCGCGTGCCGCACCCCCCCCTTCAGGCACCGTCCGATCGAAATCGGACGGCTCCGCCTCCGCCACGCCCCTCCCTTCTCGCCGACCGCCCGATTGAAATCGGACGGCCCCCGTTCGTCTTCCTCCCCGGACCCCCCCTTCTTCCTCCTCGCGCGGCCGTGCGCGCGTGCGCGGCACCGCCCGTGAATCTCGCCTCCCTCGCCGCCTCCCTCGCTTGCCCCTAGCGCCTGCGCTGCCACCCACCTCGCGCCTCTCATCCCCGCCTCCGACGCGCCCGTGCGCCCTCTTTTCCCCCTTTTCTCCGCGGACGAGCCGCCCGCTGCCGCCATTGCCGCCCCGACACCCCTCCCCTCTCCTCCTCCTCCGGGCCTCCCCGAGCCCTATTTAAGCGAGCACCGGCTCCGCCTCCCCCTCCTCTCTCTTTCCCCCTTTCTCCCTCTCCCTCTCTCGCCCTCCTTCGCCCCCGTTTCGCGAAATCTCGCCGCCGGCCGAGCTCCGCCTTCCCGCCGTTTGCGCTGCCCCCGCTTCTCCTCCGACCTCACCTCCGGCATCGCCGTGCCGAGAGCCACCGGGTGCGCGCCTCTCCGACCCCGGGAACCCACCGGAGCGCCGTCGCCGCCGAAGCCCTCTTCCCACCGCCGCCTTCTTCCTCGCCGCCGGCCATCTAGCGCCGCCGTGTCCTCGGGAAGGTGAGCAACGAGCTCACCGCGAGCTCCTCTTCGCATCCGTGCCCTCGCCGCCGGCCAAAACCCCGCCGTGCGCCGGCGACCGTCGGGCCCCGAGCGCCGCCGGCTCGGGTGCCGACGTGGCAGCCACCTCGGCGCCATGTCACGACCACGCCACCCCTCGGGCCTATGTGGCTATCCATGTGGAAGCCCATGTGGCACTCCCCTCCCCCGTTTTTCCAGAGCTCGGTGGACCCAGTCCATGTGTGCCATCTCACTAACAGTGGACCCCACCTGTCAGTTTCTTTTTCTTTTATTTTTCTTTCGGCCGGATTTCCTCTGCTGACGTCAGTTGACGTCATAATGACCTTTTCCTTTACAAAACTAATTCCAGAAAATCAGAAAAATCCCCAAATCCTTCATTTTATGTGTTTTCCAACTTCGGAAGGCCATAACTTCTTCGTTCGAACTCCGATTCGAGTGATTCAAATTTCTAAATTCATCTAAAATCCCCCTCTTGCTGTTAGTGCTAATTTGGTATTTATTTGGAGTTGTTTTATTTATTTTGCTCTTTCCGCACGTGTAGAAGCCGGCTTTTCGAAAAATTTCTTGGACCCGACGACCGAAGCTCCTCAACTCTTCACCGAAGGCAAGTCATAGACCTTTGATCATGTTGAACCCATTTTACAAAACTATATTGTTTGATATAAACATGCATTGCTAGTTTTATATTAAATTATTTCGGAAGTAAATAATTGCCTAATTGGTGTATGCCTCCTTGATAAATTGCTACCGACATGTATCTTTGAATGACATGAACCCTTGGACACCTTAGGAGGGTTTATACTAGTCGGACATTGATAAATTACCAACACGGGTATCGTATTATGCTTAGCCATGCTATAGTTGTATGTCGGGACTCATGATCACATGCTTGTAAGAATAAACGTGACTAAAGGAATTATGGAATTGTGGCGCGACCACTTTTATTAAAAGATGTTGTGCCAAGGCTAGGGTGGTCTTCGGCCGGGTTGAACCTCAAAAATGTTTTTGCTCGGGCGAGTGGATGGTGGTGAGTGTGGGTGCCGTAACGCACATCGAGACGTGGATAAGTCTCGCTGAGCAGCCAACTAAGGACTTAACCTTGAACCATTGATCTGGGTCACATCGTGCAACCACATATCTAGGATGGGGTGGACCTGGCCAACTAATTAGCAATGCTTTGAGTCGGTTTTGTTTTGGTTGAGAATGGCGCAAGAGGGGGCATGAATCTAGCGGGAGATAGACCCGTTAGAAGCGAATCCTTAGCGAGCAGAACCGAGTCAAAACAGAACTTTGTAAAGGCCTTGTCACGAGCTCTAGACTGCTTACCTAAGGTAGTGAGCGGTGGTATCGACGGATGCCAAACAAACTAGAGAAGCCGTGTCTTGTGGGTAAAGTTGTACAACCTCTGCAGAGTGTTTAAAACTATTCGAATAGCCGTGTCCCCGGTTACGGATATGCCCGGAGATTTCACGCAAGGGGTAGATGTTTTCTTTAAAATGGTGGAATTGATGGTTTGGATGGAAAGGTTGGGTTGATCTCTAGTTGTTTCAAAGAAACTGAATTACTTATGTATTAATCTTTCAAATTATGCTTTTAATCTACTTACTGTATTTACTGTTAAATGCTGCTCTCTGCAAAATAAACATAAAGCCATCCTTGTCTAGCCTCGCATGAATAATAATTGCATACTGTTTCCTATGACTTGCTGAGTACATTCAAAGTACTCACGGCTTGCGCCCTGTGTGTCAAATCCCCATAGAAGAACCAGAGAATTCAGAGTATTATGAAGAAGAGTATCATGAAGACTTTGCGAACTAGGTCGCGTCCTCCACTCGATTGCTTGTGGGCATGTCGAATGGCCTCCATGAGATATTTGGTTTCCACTGCAAGTTGTATTTTATTGCTAAGCCCTGTGTGGCGCACTCTGTAAGACTTGACCATAAGGTCCCTTTTGCTACCTATTATTATTAATTTGTTCGCTTCATCGTTATTTTGTTGTATGGTTGTGATTACACCGATGTTGTAACTGTGCGAGCTAGCTACTGATCTGGGACTAGTTCGGAATGCACAGAGGGTCCTGGGATTGTATACCCGGGGTCCCGACAGTACATTGGTACACCCCTGCAGGGTTTGATCTATTCGAATAGTCTCGTCCTAGGTTATGGACACGCTTGGCAAGGTCTTTCAAGAGTTAGACTACAACCTTTTAATTAAAACTTGATGTGGGTGGTACGAATGGGTAATACGTGCTATTGTTGTGATGGCTATTGGGTTAGTCATCTCAAGGTTGTCTTTATGTTACTACTTTATGTCTCGCTGTTATTTGAACAAATAAAATTCAGATTGTTAAAACTGCCTTCAATCTATTACTTATTGTAAATAAAATCTACTTTATGCTGAAAATAAATTTTGAGCCTTCTCCTTTTATTAAAGCCTGTATGTAGTAATAATTAGGTTTGTTACTCGTAAGTCTTGTGAGTAAATTTTTGTACTCATTTGCTTTGCTTAATTGTTGCAGAGGAGGTTGATCCCCAAGGGATCGACTTTTGTGAGTTTTGTTGCGGTGTGGACGACTAGCTTGGCGGCCCGGTCGGATTGCCTTGTGGGTGTATGACAAACTGGTTGGCTTTTGTTCATAGCCATCTTATGGCTTTTTTCACTGTTGTTTAATTCTTTTAGCTTGTTCTTGTCCAGTTGGCTTCTCTTTTGTAATAACTTTACTATATGTCTTTTGCTTGTAAAGTTTAAGCTTTGGTTCTGTGTGTTGTATGAAATTGATGCAATGTTTTGTAAAAGGGTGTGTATACTGCAATTCTGGGAAGTATAC
Organism: Ampelocalamus luodianensis; assembly: GCA_036346255.1. Taxonomy (NCBI): domain Eukaryota; kingdom Viridiplantae; phylum Streptophyta; class Magnoliopsida; order Poales; family Poaceae; genus Ampelocalamus; species Ampelocalamus luodianensis. Next base: position 16,422,855 of record CM070632.1, on the reverse strand, counting down.
ATTTTTCCGTGGCGTGGTATATTTTGTTTGTGATGCTAGAGTCAATGGAAAACTAAGCATTACAAGCTAAATACACCGGGGTCTCACAGTACCCGTTGTGGAGAAATAGGCCATAGTGTCGCTGAGCACAATATTAATTGTTCCAGTTGCAAAGAAAATCATTCTGTTGAAAAATGTCCAATGAGCAAGATCAATTGATTCTTTTGTGAAGGCAATGATCATTGTCCGAGTCTGTGCCCCATGTATTCGGTGTTGACTTCTACAACACAACGTCAAGAAAAATTTTGAGCTACTGTCAAAGCATTAGCAAAAGAAGGCAAACATTTGTCAGTACAAGAATTGTCAGCTGAGGAGTCACGGAAACAAAATATTGATCATGACAACCCACCTCAAAAGAGAAGCAAGTCAATATTGTCAATAGTGTGTTTTGAGTGTGGTAAACAAGACCACTATGCCAAGAGATGTCGTACAAAGCGTCAAGCTTTAACCTTCAAAATGATAGTCGTTTTGCCATAGTCTTGTTAGAAAAGTCGCAAGGTTTGACACGCTTATGCTACAATTGTCGTGGAAAAGGTCACTACGTCCACTAGTGTCCTTAGAAGAACCAGTCGCTCACTCTAGATGCAAGAATGCCAAAAATTATTTTAGTCAAAATTGTAACACCCAGAGCAGGTGGTAAAGCAATAGGATCTATTTGTCCAAAGAAGTAGTCAAAGAAGAGACGTTTGAACGATGATGTTACCAAGAAAGCCTAGATTGGTGATACCAGATCATGCAATGCCATGCCTACATTCGTAGCAATAATGTCAGATCATTGTAACCTTTCCTCTATTTAAGAGCAAAAATGTGGACATCTTTGTATGCAAGTTATAAAGAAAAATAATTGTTGGACATTAAATCATTGGATACCGCTCTAAGCATATACCTTTGCAAGTCGAGTAATCAAGCTTTGAGTCATGTCGATTGAAGGCCGTACAGCCATAATTATAAGATGTCATGTTGAATTCTAAGCCACCACTTTGCATAGCAGTGAGGCAATATTTAATTGTTGAAGAATTTAACCATGGGGATAATGTTCATATCCAAGAGAGTATGCAATTGTCATTGCAAGTGATCTATACTGCATGCAACCGTAGTAGAAGTCAAGTTTATTTTTGACTTGGTACAGAGGATCGGCCAATTTCAGAAGCAATTACGTCAGTGGTGGATTATGAGAGAAGTTGTCAAATGAGTTTATAGAAATGATATAGCCGAGTATAGGATTTTCTCAGATAAAGGCAGTGTCAAATCAGGTTCGTCAATTTGGCAAGCACCAATGTTGATTGGAAAGTAAAATGGTAGCACAAGGACGTGCGAGAATTTAAGTTTATCCGGGAGCTAATATTTAGAACCTCAGAATCAGCATGTTTGAGTAAGAATTTCAGTTTTCCCTAGAATCATCTGTGAACAAGACAGTGTCAGTTGGATATCAGTGAGATAGTCATTTCAAGATAGCCAAGCCCCTCCCCCTGTTGTCCCTAGAAGTTCACTCAGGTCCCCATAAGTGAACTGAGGTTGTGAGAATTTCAGAAGAGATTGATCACTACTCTAGTGTTCATACTGCTAGATACAAGGAAGAACCTTAGCATTTTCAAGAATGTTCCATGCCAAGAAGTTTCGTCTACACTTCCTAACAACTAAAGTTTCAAGTAGTGAATTATCCTAGTCATAATTAGAAGTTTGCTATCATGGAGCAACAATGATGGTTTTATTGGATTGAGAACCGTGAGGTTGAAATCCGTTTCCTCGGGTCGGATCAGTGTAGTGATAGATGCTTTGAGTCAAAATCACTACCACAAGAATCTGTTGATCAGTTAGCTAAAGTTACTTGTGAAATTCAAAAGTTGAGTCTTGAGTTAGTGCAAGAGTGTATCTGTTGAACCCCAGAGTTTAACCAATATAAGAAAATCAGATTTGACAAGATAGTGAGATGACAGTTATGTCAAGTAAATCAATCCTCACATGAAGCAAGGTAAAGCCTAATCCACCAAAGGTGAACGAAAATGATCCACGAACCAATGAGCATATCTGCATATCTGATAAAAAGAAACTTAAGTAGTTGATGTTCAAATCAACATTTGAGTGTAAGCATTCCATTTTCCCGAAAGTACCAAGGTATACAAGGATCTCGAAGTTGAATTGTGATGATCCAATTTAAAGCAAAAAAGTTACAGAATGTGTTACCATGTGTTTGGATGTCAGAAAGTAAGCTAACATGTCAGAGATCAGTCAGAGTACTCCTATCTCTGAGAATTCAAACATGGGTTTTCCCAGGACCCAATTGGGATGTAACTTCTTGAAGAGTGATTGCTGATCATTTGACAGAAATTTGCCACTTCATTCTTGTTAATATCACCTAGTCTGGAGACTGTCTAACATAGTGGTATACGACAGAGATTGTATACTCCAGAGTTGGTGTAGTGTTAGATCGACAGAGATGGTCAGTTTGCACGATGTGCTAGAGGAGTTAGCGTCAGACCGAGGATCCTAGTTTACCTCGTGTTAACGACAGAGTGTGTATGAAGCCATGGATACTCGTTTAAATATAAGTATTGTGTATCATACTGAACCAGTAGACAGATTGAAAAAAAATTAATGAGTTGTGCCTTAACTCATAGCACCAAGTCGAGCAAGTAAGGGTTGTGTGCGAGTTTCCCTACAACACTAGATGTCAGCCAGTTCACAATTGTCCTTATTTGAAGTGCTTTATGAATGATCATGTTAGACATCGCTCATCTAGAAGCAGATCAGATCACAAAGTATCTGGATTTTTGCATTAATTATGAAGCAGAAGGCCAAGTGTCCTTAATCCTAAAGGGATTGTAAGTAGTTTAGTTCAAGTAGAAAAGGTACACAGATTATGTAGATTATCACCCTCACAGTCATGTCCATCGTCAGGATACTTGTTGAAGTTCTGTGTTAAGAATTTTACGACAGAGATATGTCAATCAGTTCAGATTTCGAAGCTCAGAAGAAGAGTTAGCATGTTAACCTAAATTATCAGTTAGCAGCAGGATTTCCTCAACTCCAGAAGTGTCTTTGAGCGCTAGTCAAGCAGCCCTATTAGAAGGAATCAAGTTTCAAGATATCTTTTCTGCCAAGAGCCAGTTTATCAAGTTTTCATTGTAGCGAGAAGTTCAGCAAGAGGCAAGATGTTTGTTCCGCAAGTATTCAGAACTGTTGTTCCGTCAAAGTCAAAGCAGTTTGAAAGTAGGAAGAGAACCCGGAGGCTGAGTTTCTTAACCTATTCCATAGCCAGCTTGAATCTCGGGTTCAAGATTAGTTTAAGTCCCTGAATTTTTTTTCCAATTTTATTTGAATTAATAAAGCTTAATTGGAAATTTCTAAAAGTTAAAACAATTTAATCTAATTAAAATAAACTTCAATTAAATCAAAACCAGTGCTATTTGGTTTCCTTGTGTTCCAAGGAGTTTTTTGATATTTTCTGGGATTTTTTCTAAGTTTGTTTGTTATTTATTTTGCCTCATTTGAATTTCCAATCTTTTCTTAAATCTGAAATCAATTTCTTTTTTTTCCAATTTCTTCGTGGGCCGAATTTGGCTCGGTCCACTCAACTCTCTCCCCTCCAGCCCATCCCCTCTTTGACTCGGCCCAGTTCCACCTTGGCTTATCCCGTCACAGCCATCCAGTGTGCCCACGCAAACCCTAGCACTCCCCAGGCCCTCTTGCCAGTTGCCGTCACCGCCCTAAGTGTGTGTGCACCGCGTAGCCACCGCTGCCACCCTTGGCATTCATGCCACACGCCTCCTGAGGCCATAAATAGTCTGCCCCTCATGCGCATCCGCTTCGACCCATCGCGCTTCCACCCGTGCCCTAGCTCACCTCCGCCGAGACGTCACCTAGTGCCACCGCCGAGTCCTTCTTCTTTGGAGCTGGCGCTGTACCTCTTCCTCGCCATTCTTCACTATCAAAGCTCCTTGGGCCGTGCCCTTTGCACCGTCGGCTTTGCCTCACCATCCTCCTACGCGTGCCACCACCCATTGGTGCCCCCCGAGCCTCCCTTCGACGGTGCCATCACCATCTTCTCTATCTCTGGCCGCCCGAAATGTCTCGGTCCCATTCCACACCGCCAAGGTGATTCCCTTTGGTTTTTTATTGTGTCACCTTGTGTTCTAGCCTTTTATCTATCCATACCAACCTATTATTTTGAGTTTCGCTCACCAAGAGCGAAGATCTCTTCATCTCTTCCTTCTTCGGCCGTCGCCAATTTGCCGGCCAATTGCGCCGCCTCCGATGACCTCCGCCGCGCATGGACCCCACCTTCTTCATCCCCGAGCGACGTTCTAACCAGAGCTCCTCTCCTTATCCTTGCAGCTTCGCCATAGCTCATCGTCGATAAGCAACCCGCTATCGCCACCTCTCCTTTGCTCGCCGCCGGTGATTGTCGTCGTCCCTCGCCGTAGCATCCGCAGCATCCGCATCACCGAGACCGCCTTCGCCTCCTCGTTCCATTTTTCCCATTCTCTCATGCCGCCGTGACTCATAGCTCTAGTGTGCTAGCGAACCCGAGCACCACCGTGCCTCTGTGCCTATTGCCTGTGCCATGTCATCACGCCAATGTCACTGCCACCTCGCTACCCTGTCCTCGCCACCTCAGTGCCCATGCTCATGTGGCATGCTTGTCATCGCCTACGTGTCAGCCACTAACCCAACCCTAAAACCAAAACCGTGTGGACGTGGTTCACGTGAACCAAGTCACTTACCTATGGATCCACCTTGTCAGGCACTGCTTTGTGAACCAGATTCGCCGTGAACCTTGGTCCATGGACCAATGGCCCACTTGTCATTCCCTTCAACATTTTTTGGAATTCTTTTAATTCTAGAAAATTCATAAATCCTATGGGTCCCACCTATCATACATTTAGCCATTTTCTAGAATTTCTAAAATAAAATAATTGAGGAATATTCTGTGGGTCCCACATGTCAGTTTCTCTCTCCCTTTTCCTTTTAACTTTTTCCTTTCCGATCGAACTTCCGAGAGCTCGTTTTTTCTCACACGAACTCCGATTGAACCCATTCATGTTTCTAAATTCATCTAAATTCAATATCTACCTTCCAGTACCATTCAATTTCAATTTGGAGCTTATTTGATTTGTCTTTTTGAATTTTGTTTGTTTTACACTTTCTCTCTCGTTAGACATTGACGTTCTGGAATCATCTGAAGGAGCTGAAGGTCAGGAAAGTTCAAGATCAAAGATAAAATAAGAACATCATGGCTATAGCATAGTAAGTTGTTTCTTTGACCATGTTGAACCCAACTTTCCAAAATTATCTTGATTCAATTATTGCATTCTACTTTAAGTATTTATTTAAATATTTTGGGTTTAGTTATACACCATTTGATTATATCCACCTTGCCTATTGTATTATCCTGATCTTTTGTCATCTTAGCTTGGTTAATTATTAGTTGGTAATATCATAGCACCAACGTGGGTTAGTTAGATACGAATAGTCTTCTTAGTCATGCAACGAGTCATCAATATCATTGAGTTGCAATTTTATACTTGACTAAGTGATTATGGAACTTTGTGTAAAACTTTGTGTTGTGCGCTATTACTCATTGATGGCATGTGTTGCACTTAATCAACAGGGTGGGAAAAGATTTAAACTGAGGCGAGTGGTGGAACTATGTGATATGGTGGCTGTGTGATTGGGAAATATGAATCTTTGTGACTTAGTTAGAATTTGGTAGTTTCGCCATGGTCAATTAAGGACTCAACTTTGTGCGCCACTGAACTGAGCCATAACTGTACGACCACATGCCTGGTATGGGACGGGCCTAACCTAGTGTTGGGGCCCAAAAATGCAATTCTAGACCCTCTGTGTGTACTGCACTAGTCTAGGATCACGTTAGTGCACACAGTGGCAACATCGATGAAATATCATTTCCATATACAAAAATAACTAATAAATAGACAAATAACAATAAATATCAGAATAAAAACCTTAAGGTCAAAGCTTACAATTAAGGCCTCAAAAGGCAAATAGCTCAATTGAGCTGCAGCAGAATGAAACGGAATAACTTCAGTGAAGCCCATCCATATGCCCACAGGTAATCGGCTGGGGTAGCGCGACCTAGTTCTCCACGATCCTTGAAGTAGACCTTGTTGACTGACGATTCCTCCACTTCTGTCGATTGATTATAGCAAGCATGAGTACACAACCGTACTCGCAAGACATACCACATAATGCAATTTATAGATATAGGCTTATTCCAAAGGAAATGGTTTCTGTGGTTCTTTTGCAGAAATACAATATTTGCAATTGAATACAAATAATAGATTAAAATCAACTTAAAACAAATAGACAATAATAATTTAACAGTTTTTTCATAAAGAACACAAAGCTAATCAGTTTAATTCACACAGCCACATGACTTAAGTCACACAGCTATCCCTTCCCAACGTTTTATGAACATCTACCCCTTGTGTGAAATCCCCTAGCATTCGAATAGATTGATTAATACTCTGCAGAGGTTGTACACTTTACCCACACGATGCAATCAACTGGATCAGAGCTGATCACAACAAAAGCTTTCAGAAACTTCATCTCAAGCATTGACACTCCCAGTGTGTTTTACCACTATACCAAAACCCAACACAGTTCTTTGGCATAACACACACTATTGGACAGGGATGCGGCGAACCGTCCCGCAATGCGACTACCTGGTAGTACACACCTCCACCCATTCCGACATAGCCTAACCTACAACCTGAGTAATCCAAGTCAAGAATCCATAACTTACTAAGTTAGGTCTATCCCATACTAGGCATGTGGTTGTACAAAAGGCCCAGTTCAATGGTGCACAAAGTTAAATCCTTAATTGACCAAGACAAGACTTTCAATTTCTAACTATGCCACAAAGATTATTGTTCCGATCCAACACAGATCCACCACAAAAATCACCCAGTGCAACATGTCTTGGTCCAAATCTTTTTCCCACCCTGTTGGTTAAGTGCAACATATTCCATCAACGAGTAATAGCACACAGTACACACAATTTTGTCACTTAGTTCCATAATGACTTAGTCAGGTTTATAATTGCAACTCACATGAGATGATGACTCGTAGCATGGCTAAGCAATCTACTCGTAGTAACCAACCTACGTTGGTGCTATGATAAAACCAACTAAATAATGAACCAATCTAGGGTAACAAAAGATCATGGCATAGCAATAAACAAGGTGGATATAACAAGTTGAATTAATAACTAAACCCAAAAGCATTTAAATAAATACTTAAAATAGAATGCAATAATTTGAATCATTATAGTTTTAAAAACTGGGATTCAATATGATCAAAGGTATGAATTGTCTTGCTATAGCAATGATGGTCTTATTTTATCTTCAATCTTCTACTTGCTTGACCTTCAGCTCCTTCAGACGATTTCGAGACTTTGACGTCTAACGAGAAAGAACGCGCAAAACAAACAAAATTCAAAAACACAAATAAAGTAAACTCTAAATTAAAATTGAATGCTATTGGAAGGTGGATAATGAATTTAGATGAATTTAGAAACTTGAATAAGTTCAATCGGAATTCGGATGGAGAAGATATGGCTCTCGGAAGATTGAAATTCACATGAAATGATAAAAAAAGAAAAAGGAGAGAGAAACTAACATGTGGGGTCTATGAAATATTCCCAGAATATTCTATTCCTAAAATATTAGAAAATTGGCTAAGTGTATGAGAGGTAGGACTTGCTGATATTTAATTAATTTCTAGAATTAAAATAATTCTAAAAATAAGGTAGAGAGAGCAACATGTAAGACCAATAAGATAAATAACTTTTCAAGAATTAAATTAATTCCCGAAAATAGAATTTGGAGTTGACATGTGGGCCACTAGTCTATCGACCAGGTCCAAAGAGGTATGCAAGTCCACGGTGGACCAAGCTCATGGCTAGGGTTTGACCAAGGGTTGACTCACATGAGGGACCCGCATGTAAGTGATAGAAATAAATTAAGATTTGTAATTGGGAGGATGACATGTGGGGTCAACATGGAAGTGAGAGACAGATCTCAAATTGTGGCTTAGGTGGATGACACAAGGGACCCACATGTAAGAGAGATGAATAGATATATGGCTTGATTATTGAATGACAAGTGGGGTCAATTTAATAGAGACAAAGAATTAACAGAGTAGCCTGCGTTGGGAAAAAATACATCTGCATGCAATGTCCAGAGAAGAAAAAAATAGCAGAGAAACTTGTTCGGCATGGCGCATGGAGATGGCTATGGCATGGCAAAGATTAGAGGAAAAAGTAACAGAGAAGGATTAGTAGCCAAACAACAACAGAGAAAGAAGGAACCGAACAACTCTCACGTACTGGACATCAAGCTTGAATAGTGTATGGCTGGTTATGGCGCATGGACACAAGGCATGGTGGCATGGAATTGGCATTGGTAGATAGATGGTATAGCAAAGATTAGGGAAAATAGAGAGAAAAGAAGTCGGAGAAGCCAACAGAAAATACCACAGACCACCAACGTCCAGAGAGGAATTCACAAAGAAGCAACAGACATGAATAGGAACGAACTGCACAAGCTAACTTTGATGCACCATGTCGGCGGCGGACGAAGGCGAACCAGCTTCGGCGAAGGGGCAAAATAGAAAGGAAACAACAAGCCGAAGATGATGACGTGGTCCAAACATCAAGATTCAGCTCCATGCGCTAGCAGCAACGCGAAGAACGGCGATGACAGCGGCCTCACGGGTGCGTACCACTTCGGGCAACATTCTGCGAAAAGAGAGGTGAGCACCGCGTAGAACACGGTGACGCGAACTCAACGGTGGTGGAGTTGAAGGCAGAGTTGACGGGCGACGGGAGAGAACGATCGATTCTCAGCGCACGGTGGATGGAACTTGAATCTAAAAGAAGCAAAAAATAAGTATCAACGAGGGGCACGAGATGACGCAGTCAGATTGTGGAAAAACTCACCGAGGTAGCGAGAACGCAATGAACACGTTTCGGCTTTATGGTTTGACATGGCCAACGGTGCTCCGTGATCTTTGGGTGAAGGGGAAGGAAGCATGACGTAGAACGTGACAACGTGAACTCAACGTCACAGACGGTTCGATCAGAGGACGTCGGATGAAGGCGCAACTCGCCGGAGAACACCTTTGGTTGGAGCTTAGTTTTTTTGGAGATTGCGACGAAAATAGATTGATTTAGAGGAAACCAATTTGGGGGATTGGAAGAGGAGATCAAGACGGACGTTTAGGCGCAAACGGTCCGCTTTTATATGCACCGTAGAGGGAGATATGATTTTTGAAAGGTTTGGGTTGGAAACGCACACGTACTGGACTATTTGCTGGCTGTTCGGTCGGGGAGAAGGAAATGATGAACAGTACAAAGCGGGTATTGTAGCAACCGAGAGGAGAGAGAAAAGGAAAGATTTTCGGAATTAAAGAAAATCCCAAAAATCGAGGATATCAAATAAATAGCAAACAAATCCAAAAAAAATCTCCGAAAATACCAGAAAATTCCTTGTAACACAAGGAAGCTAAATAACATAGGTTTTTATTTAATTGATGTTTAGATTAGTCAAATTAAATATTTTTAATTTAGAAAATTCTCAATTAATCTTTATTAATTCAAATAAAATTTGTGAAATTTTTCAGTGACCTAAACTGCTCAAAAGATTTTTGAAAAGCCAAATTTTGGGACATTACACCTAGTAAGCTATGGAGTTTTGATATTGATTACTCAGGTAGATAGGTTAAGATGTGTGCTAAAGTGGAGGTGTGTTTATGCCTGTGTGGCGATTCACATAGATGGACGGTTCGCCACTTCCAGGTCCAACGGTGTGTGTTCTACCAAGCGCTGTGTTTGGGTTAGTATGACGGTAAAAATACATCGGGAGTGTCAATTCTTGAGATGAAGTTTCAGAAAGGTTTTGTTGTGATCAGTTCCGTACAAGTTGATTGCATATTGTAGGTAAAGTGTACAACCTCTGCAGAGTATCAAACAATCTATTTGAATAGCCGCATCTGCGGTCATGGACATAGTTGGGGATTTCACACGAGGGATGGATTTTCATAAAAACAATTGGGAAGGGACAGCTGTGTGAATTAACTCGTATGACTGTGTGAAAGAAATTGATTTAGCTTTGTGTTCTTTGTGAAAATACTTGTTAAATTATTATTATTTGTTTGTTTTGAATTACGCTTTCAATCTATTATTTGTATTCAATTACAAATGTTGCTTTATTGCAAAATAACCACATAAGTCATTTTCTTTAGAATAAGCCATCATCTATAATTGCATTCTGTGATACAACTTGTTAAGTACTTGGAGTACTCATTCTTGCTGCAATCATTTAGATAAAGTGGAGGAATCGTCAGTCAACAAGGTCTACTTTAAGGATCGTGGAGAACTAGGTCGCGCTACCCCAGCCGATTGCCTATGGGCATATGGATGGGCTTCACTGAAGTTATTCTGTTACCTTCTGCTGCAGCTTAATTGAGTTATTTGCCTTCTGATGCCTTAATTGTAAGCTTTGACCTTAAGGTTGTTACTATGATAATTATTGTTATTTGCCTATTTATTAGTCATTTTTGTATATGGAATGATATTTCATCGATATTGCTACTATGTACACTAGCGTGATTCTAGACTAGTGCAGTATACACAGAGGGTCCAGATTTACATATTTGGATCCCGACAGCTGGCATGGCAGTAGTCACGCCATAGTCATGGCGTGACAATCTTGCCTTGTCATGCCAACGCTCATGGTTTGACAATGGTGACTTTGCTGCCGCCCACCCAATTCTTTGCTTTTTACTCGAATCGTATCTTCCTCTCGAGCGTCTCCTCTCCAAATCTGTTCTCACCTCCACGCCTCCCGCAGGCCCCGTCCTCACCTCCCGCCAGCCCCACGTCGCCCTCCTCCCCACACCGTCCTCCTCCCCGTGCCGGCGTCCTCCCTCTACCGGTCTCCTTCCTGCGCCATCCTCTTCCCCGCGCCGTCTTCCTCCCAGCATCAGCGTCCTCCCTCTACCGGCCTCCTTCCTGCGATGCCCTCTTCCCCACGTTGTCCTCCTCCCTTGCGTCGGCCTCCTCCCCGCAGCCCCCTGCTCCAGCCACTTTGAAGGTAATAACCTATCCCCTACTCCTCGACATTGAACGTGTGATTGTAGATAATATTATGTTTTGAGATCAATGCGTAGCTAAGAGTAGGAACAAAAAGGATAATGAAGGAAGCCGTGTTTTTTTGTCAATTCTAGACTTATAGGATATATATCCTTATAGCAATAGGTATGTGTATGTATATTTGCTTAAACGTTGGTTGATTTTAGTGTGTGAGATTTTTATCGGCTTGGCTTCAGATGTTTTGTGACTACTTCACCATTTACATTGCATTTTGATCACCACCGTTAAACAAATTAAAGCCCCTTTCAACCTGTGGATGGGAAATAGGGAGAGGAGAATTCTCTGTGATCTACCTCTGAGATTAAATTTTACCTTTCACTTTCATGTATATTCACTAGTGTATGTGGGTGCTTATATGTGTAAATAGATCCTCCAGGACCTCCTATGTTAATGTTACTCGAGTAATTCAAGATATAAAGGGCCTATATATAAACATTTGAAACAGAAAATACCATGCATAGTGAATGTTATTGTGACATATGCTTACTTGCAAATACAATATGTGATTAAGGCCTTCCTTCGGGTGTAAGGGTGAGCTTCTCTAAGCACTAGAAATCGCACCCCACTTAGGACAATTTAAACTTCTGGTAACTTCAAGCTGAAGTTGAAATTCCTCAAAACGTGAAGGTTGTTGGATGTCCATCTACACTCAATAACTATATATCCACACTTAATCCCACCATTGATCTAAAAAAGCCTCCAATCAAACTGTGTGCACCATTTGCGGAAAAAACTTTCAAGATCAAAATAGTGTGCTCTATAATTTGCAATACTTCGTTGGCTTTTTAGACCCTTTAGTGGAAAGAGATATTGGAATATCATCTCATGTTTGATCCGCCTATCCAATTTCCTCCACTGCAAACCAAACCCCGCACCTAGACAATTGAGTTTGATGTACTAAGGCACTACGGAATAAGTGGAATGTTTAAGATTGTGAATGTCATAGGATTGCAAAAAGAAAAAAACTACTTTAGTCATACATGGAATGTTTAGTACTTCTTACGAGAGTAGTTTGTTCGTATGGCATGTAGTACTGACTTTGCAATGTCTTGCTCGAATTATTGGATGTAGATGGATAAAGTTATACGTGTTTGTTCGAATTATTGGATGTAGATGGATAAAGTTGTACGTGTTTGTACTGGTGGGCCTATTAGCCAAACGGGTAGTGGTGCGGACTTTGGTGGCATGGAAGTGACCGTTCTTTTGTTTCGAGAATCACGAGGCTTTTAAACTCTTCTGACAAGGATTAAGTCAACCTTTGGATGGGATGAGCCGGGGGTCATTGTTGGAATTCAGGGGCGATATGACACTGGGTTGGGTTCTAAGGTGCACGCCTTGTTGATACCAATCTTGTCCGATGATTTTTACAAGGAGGTTGTGCTTGTATCTCAGGTCCGATCATTGGAGGTTGTAGTGGAGAGGACAATCATTGTTGAGGATTTGCGAAACAATTTAGATGTGGTCAATGGCAACAAGGAGGAACTCGAATCCTCTCTCAATCTTTCGCAAGACCCCCCAATGGAGCAGCAACCTTTCCAAGAGTTCATTGGCATCGGTCTTAACAACGATGCCCCCATTGGTGGATCTGTCATATGTGTCTGTTTCTACCCGCACCCCTGTTGTACTTGTATGGTGCCAGCTTTGCTACATGTTTCATGCTCTCACATCATGACGGCTCTATCGTGTGCGCGGCGTAAGTCACCTTTCTAACATCTTCATTGCAGAGCAATTCTCAAAGCTAGCCACGGTGAGGACATGGGAGAAGATATTCGAGCCTTATCTTGATCCCTCTCATTGGCCATCCTACGTGGGAGAGGAATACATTTCTGAGTAAGAAATGGTGAACAAGCGACACGAACGGAGGAAGAGGAAAAGGCTTTGTAATGATATGGACCGGTAAAGACATGTATAGCCTTGGGGACTTTGACGACACCATCATAACCAACATGTACTTAGAGTGTCATGAGTAGGGTCAGGCGGCGCCGCTCACGTGTTCTGCCCCCTTGAGGTAACCGCTGATTTCTTGTGCTAAAATTATTGTTGTTTATTTATTATGTTCACTCCATTACATTTTCTACATTGCTATGTAACTCATGTTTACTAAATAATTTCTTTCCATTAATGCAGGATGCCACAGCACCCGCAGTACGCATTGCTCCTCTCAGAGTACGATGACGACCATCGCACACACTGCATAGCCAATGAGGGCGTGGTGAGATTTGCTAATCTACTATTCGATCATGCTCCCTACTTAATCCCCATGCGGCTGTTTCACTAATTTGTAATTTGTATGCATCTCTCTGCTAGGTACTTTAGCCACTTCGCCCTCGGACCCACACCCCTCTAGATTGGGATGAGCATTACGTCCCATATGTTCATGATGCCAGTCTACTAGCCTTGGCATGGATTGTCATCAACGGGCTTCCCTGCATGGACGGTGCTGCTCTTACCGCATTGGTGGACCGATGGCCCCCGGAGACCCACATGTTCCACCTACCATCAGGTGAGATGACTATCACACTACAGGATGTTGGTATGATTCTCGATCTCCCCATAGACGGGCTTCCACTGACTGGGGATATAAATAGCATGGGTTGGCGAGACAGGGATGGAGAGTGGCTAGGAGTGCGACTAGACGACCCAGATGTGGACGTGAGGGACAATCGGCCTTCCGCGGAGCTTGCATCCTGGCTGCGTGCAAACTTCAATATGTGCCCACTGAACACAGATGACGTCGTAGTAGAACACTTCGCACGGGCATGGGTTTGGCATCTGCTCGGGTCCTTCCTTTTCCCCAATGGTACCAGCAAACCGTCTCTTGGATTTACTTGCCCATGTTGGCCGATTTCGGAGAGGCAGGGACCTACAGTTGGGGTTCTGCTACACTGGCTTGTCTGTACTGACACTTGTGCGATGCAAGCCGTTCACGGAGTGCCGACGACAACTTGGGTGGTTGCACATACCTCCTGCAAGTGAGGATGTGGGAGCGTTTGCCCGTGGGCCGGCCCACTTGTGTTGTGTTGTAGGTACGAGTTTTTTTACATTTGTCATATATTGTGTCATTAAACAAAAAATATGATTTAAATCCAACTCCATGCAGGCATGGCCCCTAGAGGACCCTGCGTCGGGTCCGACTGTAGCCTACCTCTAGAGTTCCATTGTGCCACCTACTGGGCATCCAAGGTCGCGGTACCTCGGGTACACGAACGAGCTCGACGTCATCAGTCAGGACCAGGTACAGTTTCATAAATTAGTTTGCTTCCAGCAAATCTTGTTTGAACTATGATTTCATGACTAATGTCTTATACATTGTGTAGGTCATATGGCTGCCATATACCCACGATGAGGTCCTCGAGATGGACCTGAACCCGATGTGCGAGCAGGACAATGGCCTGTGACAGACGCTCTCACCACTGATCTACATCTACCCGGTGGAGTACCACTTGCCCCATCAGGTGATGAGACAGTTTGGGATGCTTCAGGACTATCCACCAATGGAGTTCTCCATGGATTGGAACCTTCATGGGTACGAGTACATATCTTGTGCCATTTGTTTGCACCGTTGTTTGCGGTCTTGACGCTAACTATTTGATTGTGCTCATGGAAGGATTAACCGATGGCGGAGGTACCGACACACCGACTGTGCCCATTACCACCGTGTGTACATGTTGGAGTGGGCCGACCGTACAATCGGTCCAGGGATGTGCCGCAGATTCATCGGAGGCCTTAGTTCGTCAGCTACCTCCGATGGCTCCACGGCGTCGCGCGCCTCCAGCTGCGACCAGCCATGACACAGGCGGACATAGTAGAGGGTCACTCGTTTGACGAGGATACTGTGGACGAATACGATGAGTTCACCAGAGAGTGCCCCCATAAATGCCTTCTATGTGAGTAAATTTTACGCCCCTAATAATTTCTCATGTCGCAGTTGACGAACTAATTTATATCTTTTATCCATACACAAGGTAGGTAGCTGGCATGCATAAGCAACGAGGTGGGTGAGGTGCTTAGGGTACCCGAGGGTGCGGAGGGGAGCTACAATCGCATGAGGAACTTCTTGGTAGTATTTTGCGCTACAAATGACCTTTATCTTTATTAATCTCCCACTGTTGACATTGCACTCATTATTGTGAGCCTGAGTCACTCAGAGTACACCATAGAAGAAAGATGTATTGTTGTGCATGCTATAGGAATAGAATTTCTAAAAAGCAAAAGAATTACAGAGTTGCACTCATTTTGTCTATTTAAGGCATGCCCATGACCTGAAAGCTTGTACATCTTCAATCCTTTTGCTCCGAGGTTCTGTTTTGTCATGCAGTGAATTCAAGTTCCAATATAGATTCTTGTGTAGCTTCGGAATGACTTGTTTGTACTTCCACTTGTCACAGTAGATTTTATGGGCATTTCATCTTTCATTATTTTGGCAATATCCTTTCTAGTAAAGGATGAATTAGAATGAATGTCCGCCATGGTACATGCTATTTTGTAAATCTATTGGAGAAGCCCTTTGAATTCTCCTGGTTTAAACAGGGTTCTCATATGCTCTTAAAAGAGACATGTAAGTAGCGATCCCCACAGGAATCCCAAGAGAACCCTGTCTAAGGGTAAATAACGGTGGTGACCAATAAGCTCTAGATTCTGCCGTTGCACGGAAGCTTCAAATTGTCTCTTAATTTCCATTACAACAAGCAGTGATAGATCCTCGATAGCCTACCCGTGCATGCAACCAACATAAACGTTTGCATGCTATTGTATCCATCAAGACATTCTGAGCAGTGCCACTTTGCTATCCAAAAACTAAATGTTAAAACCGTATAATATACAGTAGTAGAACAGCGAGTGGGTGTAAATCAGACCCTTACTTACTTGATGAAGGGACAAGGATAGGCTAACAATTTAAAAAATTTACCACGTAAACCAGTAAGCCAAGCAAGTATATGATCACAGATCGTTACCACCAAATACGCAGTGCAGCGAAAGAAAAATCGGAGCAGCCTGGTCCAATGAAGAGCGCATCGATGTAGTGGTCGTAGTCGATCGTCTCCTCGAGCAACCTCTGCAGTTCCTTGTGAAGATCGCGGATCGTCCTCAAGCGCAACAGCAACCGCAGTAGCGCCTCTACAGTATCCACACGCCTAGGAAGGAACACCAAACGCCGGTGTGCTAGCACCTACTCGCACAGCGGGGCTCTCAAGAAAATGGTGACTAGGGTTTCAGTAGAGCAACTCAAGTTATGACTTTCGTGTCTCTCGTATATCACCTTGTATCATCTATATCCTAATAACCTCAAGCATCTCCTTATATAATGCCCATGACGGATCCTATCCGAACTCGTTATGTTCCAACCCATTAAGTGTGTGACCCTGTAGTTTCATGTGTAGTTTGGTTGTGACTCGGAAACCTTTTCCGACGATGAGTTATTAGCGGTTCCTAGCAGAACATAACAATCCCCGAATACACACGAATTATATCGGATGAACCTTAATGCAATATGATCTACGATCAGATCCTCATCGCTTACGATTAGCTTGTATCTCTAAACGACCAATTCGTATTTAGTCATGACCAGATCGTAACTCCTTACGACCAGATTTCGACCATTCTGTGATTACATTCGACCAGCCTACGACCAGCTCGTATCTCCATACAATTGGTCCACATCTGATTGAACTGAAAGACCTTCTCGTGTATTCTCCCTTTGCCTCACGATATCTGGTTGAATTCTAGGTGAGATGTTGTGTCATCTATGAACTGTTCAATATTTTCTTGATCAAGTATCGGATAACCTTATGTGGTCGAACTCTTCGACCACTAGTGGTATAGCCATGCACTTTCTTTATCCAACCACTTCAAGGGGCCTAAAGATATCTCTCCTGTTATGTTAGGAGGGGCGTATCCCATCTTCGACCAGTCACATTCCTCCGTATGTTTCATAGCATACCTGAAACTACCTTTATAACTACCCAGTTACGGAGTAGCGTTTGGCAACCCCAAAGTATACTCTTACGCATGTAGGAAACCATACTGATATCAGGTCTAAGGATTATACATCATCATTGCTTGAGACCAACTGATGACACATAGAACCATAACAATTTCAACAGTGTCTCAAGGTGGGTCAATCCAACCTTATGTTCTCTAACATGTGTTCACATTATTGATTCGATATCCCTATATCCATGACTGGTGAAACATAGTCATCAATCAATACATATGCTGGTCGTAAAGTCACTGGTGTTCCAACCAGTGACAGTGACTTTACGATCAAGGATACATTTAAAATGACATCATATAAGTATAAAGAGCTTTACCAACAAGTCACATACTTGTTAATCTTTACAACTAATGATTCATTCAAGAAATAGAATAATATTTATTCAATAACTCATAAACATAGACGTGATAGATATACAATAGGGCGTTCATCCAGCAGAAGTACATGTTGAACTATCTAATGCGAGTCGAGACCTTCAAGCGCTGGACACCTTACGTATCGAATCCCGACCTGACTGAAAAGGCATCGGACGAGCCTAAGAAAGAAGAAGAGTACGATAAAACCAAGTGGACGGCGGACAAAGGGCCCTGTAAGTAAGATTGTGGGCCATACTACTGTTCCCCATCGCCTGGGCATACTGCGGATCCAACGTCCGGAGTGTGCTCCGCCCTGGCCCGCCGGTCGGTCGGTCCATCTATCGGTCCGTGCATATATTGCCTTGAAATGCCCCGGGGTCGTATGTAAGCCAGTGATTTGTACGAGGCAGGCGAACACCCATGACCCGACGTGTCTAGGGCTCTTTGAGTTGAGGTGAAACAGGAATCAACGTTTTCGGTCCATCCAAACGAGGCTTGGAAAGTTACAGCACCTAACATAAGCTTTTTCTTTGTTTAGATGATAATCATGAGTTATCGGCTAAAATGGTGCTGTAACTTACATGACGACTGTTAGGTAGGCGCGTAGCATGGGTAAAAAGAAGAAGAAAAAAACACTGAAAGTCTAAATTCGAAAAGATGGGCACTGGAGGCCGACAAAGAGGGCTTTCGTCTGCTCTGTAAATGGGCCTATAAGTGGATTTGGTTAGAGTTGGATGAGATTTTTCTTGTATTTAGCTGGTTATGGAGCAGACGTGGTATTGCACCGTTATGGGCTGTAATTGCCTAATAAGTAACTAGAAACCCTTGCGCGTCTTGGCGCGCGGAATCGAAGACGCGAGAGTGTGTTTAGGATCAAGGAAGCGATAGAATGCATAGAGATGCAGGTGATAGTTATAATTATAGAAGTGAAATTGTTCTGCTGATGTTTGCTATACCTATTAGAGTATTTAGAATATTGTATACAATAACAGCTAACTGAAGTTGGCAGCTAAACAGGACAATAATGCATGGAAAATTACAGGAACACCAAGAATTAACCAAAACAGAGTAGTACTCAGAAACCAAACATCTCTATCATAGTCACAGAGAAGTGAAAAATAGCCATCTATCGAAAAGAGGCATAGGCAGATTGAATGCATGTCCTCTCACCTAACATGAGTGAGTCATATGCATAAATGGTTAAACTTTCAGCTAATGTTCTCCTTGCGACTTGATGGACTAACACATTATTGTGATAATCAGGGCTTGTGGATGGAACCAAATTCATCATGCATGGAGCTAAATTAACTGTGCAGCAAACAAGACTTTAGATATGATATGCCAGGTTGTATCTCAATGCCAGACTGCTTCGTGTGGCTTATTTCAAGGTTCTTGCAGCATATGCACTGGGACTGATTAGCGCTTACTAAAAAGCGCCTTTTATGTTGGAAGGACATATATGTATGCTGTACTTTTTTGGCATTGAACTTCTTGATTTTGTTTGTAGGACAGTGCCTCCTTCCAGTGATGATCACAATGTGCACATTCTGAAATGTTGGTGGTGGAACGCCATAAAGAGTCATGAAATGTAGTACACCTAAGAATAGCTAAACCTTTGTTTGTGTTTATACTTTTAAATGCAAGTACCTGAGTAATAAAATAAATTCCGGGTTACTTCAACGTGATTACTTTCGCTTCTTGATCAACGATTGGTAGAAAATAAGACAGACGCAGGACAGACGCAGCATCAGTGAAATTCAAACAAGATGCAGCGAAATCCTTACCAGCTTTGAGGATTTTGAGCAGGCAGTGTGTTGTGTATTCTCGCGAAGCCCAAAATGCAAACGTCGGCCCAAAGAAATAAAAGCACGCCGAGAAAAGTCCGAGAAGAGGCTCCCTAGAAGCAAGATCATCAAAGTTCCAGTCAGGGTTCAGATCGGCGACCGAGCCGCAGAGAGGAAGGTTTAGGATATATATTGCGAGGCACGTACCGGAGGCCGATCCGTGGCAGAGCTCTGCGTCGCCGCGACATTCCATCGAACAGGCTGCGGGCATCGCCGAAGCGGTCGATGGTTTTCAGCAATAATCACCGACGACAAACTTGCCAGCCTTAAAAAAGGCCATTCCCCGTAGCGCATGTCCATGTCGAACTCCCGAGCCGTCCTCTCCCGGTCCTCCTCCCCCTCCTGCCTCCTCCTCGCATCGACGAGCGGGTGAGGCCGAGGCAGGGCCCGTAGCGCATGTCCATGTCAAACTCCCGAGCCGCCCTCTCCCAGTCCTCCTCCCCCTCCTGCCTCCTCCTAGCATCGACGTCGTTGCCGTGGTCTGCCATGACAGCAGAATAGATGGATGGATCGATCACTTTGTGGGGACGGAATCGAATCGAATCGAATCGATCGGTTGGGATCGGGTGGGAGAGACGGAGGCGTACCTGGCGTAGAAGGGTGGAGATGCATGGCTGCAGCTGCTGGCTTCTGGTGGTGGCGCGCCGCCTTCTTGGAGACACCGCCGGTGGGCTTAGTGGCGGCATTGGTGTGCGCCTTCTGTTGCCGGAAGAAGGGCTTCATATCGCCGCCGCTCCTCATGGTTCTGTCGCCTCCGATGATCTGTCTCATCTCTCTGGTGTGTTGTATTGGGGAGGATGATGAGGACGGAGGTGGCCGTCGTAGGAGGCGAGGGAGGGGAACGAGAAGAGTAAATGGGAGAGGGCGTGGGGCACGAGGAGAGGCGTGGTGGGGAAGACGGCTCGACCGCACGTGGCAAGCGGAGCGAGCGTGCACCGAAGAAAGAGTAGATCCGCGAACGCGCGTCGTGCGTGGGGCCCACGCCTGGAGAGGGCTGCCCGTTCGGCCCGCGCGTTTTAGCAAAATCAGCGACGGATCGAACGGCGGAGAAAGGAAGCGAAACATGATCGGACGGTCTAAACAAAAAAAGCGACGTGGCCACCCTCCCTGAGCCTCAAGTCCGCTAGCTTTTATATATAAAGATAAGCCCCAGATGTATCCTCAAGAAACGAGGGCCTATTAGGCCGAACCCAACCAGTACCAAGCAAAAGAGCCGACTAACAGCAGTTCACACTGGAAGCCGGGCTGTGGCCAGATAACTAGATGTACGGGTGTGCACCTGCTCTAGTAGGGTTTAGGTCTCAAACTTATGTTGGTGTCAACCGTTTTTAAGAGTACATATGTATACATGTTCAGTGAAAAATATGTGCTTACGCTCCGTGAGGCATTGAGTGCCTCCGATGAATTTGTAGCGTGTGTCGATGACACGCACGTGTGAATGGTATAAGTATGGTAAGTGTTAAGCGTACGCGTCTGCCTTTACTGAAAAAAACTCTGAAAAACAGTTAACCCCGCTTCCTCTCTCAGTAAGAATACACCAGTACACCCCCTCTTCCTATAGAAAAATAGTCCATCAAGTCTCTTTCACTCCTAGATTCAGTTTACCTCGTAATAAAGGGCACATTTAAATATGGGATTTTTTTGGGATTCCTATAGAAATTGAATTGTATAAATTCATGTCAAGAGCAATTTGAATTAGTCGGTGCTTTTTATGCAACTCTTGTTGCATGAAACTCAATCTTGTTTACACTAGGAAGATCAAAGAATAAATAGGCAATTCCTTATTTGCCACTGCAAATTTTCACAATCCTAGATATACCATCTGTTGTCTCTCTGACATGTTGAGCTAGACTTTATATGTCAGTGATATAAGGGATGGTATATCCGAGATTTGTGCGATTTTGCAGTGGCATGCAATTTTTTTCCCGAGAATAAATTTGAAGGTTATAGAGGATGGCATGCCAGATTTGCTAACAAGAAGTCAATGGAATCATAGTCTAATTTTTGTGATCCGCTACCATTCATGCCACTGATCCACGACTTGAAAACAGTAGCAAGCAACACAGCATGCATGCTTGGGCGCTTGGCTGTAAACAAGCCCTGCAGGGCTGCAAATCTGTGTCACTAATCCATAACCACAGAGCGAGTTTGTAAAACCATTCCCCCATTGACCAATGGGAAAAGACAAATGGAAGTAGAAGTAACCGATGCCAACCCAAGTCACTGATCTTGCATACCACCACTGTTTCGGACCAGTCTATTACCAACTTGTTAATAATGGTTAGTTATCATCTCCTTGGCCCTCACCCTATGTTTCACACACGCATTACCTCTCAATTATGAGATGCATCATCTTTAGTCTAGACCTGGTGTATGGAAATCATCCACCCTGGGAAATCCAAGTTGAACATAGCCTCATATTGCTATGAAGCAAGCGTAGTACTATCAGTACTACTTGCCATGCCCAATTGAAGTAGCCAGTTGTGTCCATAATTACATATTGTTTATCCTCAGTTTGGTTTAACAAGAATCTAAAACTAACTCAAACTATTTTAGTCCTATGGTAATTAGTTGCCTATCTTAATAGTTTCCTAAAAGAATTATGCAGGTTCAGCAAGTGAACACTGAACATGGGTCATGCAGCTTTTTCTGAATCTTACAGTTTATGTTATGGACATAGTCTACCAAGGTATGATAATCACTATCAGAATTAGGCCTCAGCTTTCTATTATCCACAGGGAATCTTTTGTGGAGGGCATGAAAGCTATTATTTTAAAGAAGAGATATTGAGTGCCACCCATGCTGTCAATTACACAGAAGTATCAATGATGTTTGTGCTCCACTTGGTGCCCAGGAAATGGACTGTTTGGAAGCTTGTTTGCACATAATTATCTGGGCAGTGCATAATTTTCTCCTCCCAACTTTCATCAGGATTTGCTTTTTGCTAGATGGCATTGTCAGGTACACATGCAATGAATGGAATCATGCTGATTTTGTGTCAATACCAGTCATATCTCAGAGCATTTTTCCCCTCGGCACAAGGTGGATGATGATGATGCATGTGGTCACTGTGAGGTACTAGTCAGCTGCAATTGAAGATCGTATTATCATCTCGGATCTCTCTGTAAATCACTAAATTGTGCTACGAGCAAAGTGCTTCTTATTCTAGGAACTATTTTATATGTCTATTTTATATATAGGAAAATCCACTCTCATATAATAGAGCAGTTTTTATTGTTTAATATTTTTTAAAAAGTTATTTTAAAGATAACATCTTTTTAACTTTATTTCCAATTCTGACATCTTTGATCACGTCATAACTCGTGGCATGACCAAACTGTGCTATCACACCATCAACCGCGGTGTGACCAAACTATGCTGTCACACTAAGAGGAGTGACGTGACATGACTTAGTCAAAAACGGGCACCTCCAAAGGGGTTGGTGGCGTGACAACACAGTTTGGTTACACCGTGGTCGGTGACGTGACAGCACAGTTTGATCACGCCATGGGTTATAGCGTAACCAAATGGGTCAGAATCAGAAATAAAGTTATGAAGAGGCTATCTTTAAAATAATTATTAAAAAAGGATTAAAAAATAAAAAAGGCTCCATATAATAACATGGTTTCTTTTTTCCCAAGTTACACTTCTTATTAGGAATGGAGGAATTGTAAAGAATTTGTTCTGGTTCATGAATGCAGGAATTCCATAAGAATTACACACGAAATAGTTCAATTTCCGTGGGAATCTAAAAATTTGTGTATTCCAAACAGAACCATACCCTTATGGGGTGTTTGATTATTTGAGGGATCACCTCATCCTAGGATGGATTGGTCCATCATAGGATCATCCCATAAATTTGGTGGGATGACATCATCCCTCAATTTATACTAGATTTATATTTATAAGGGATGTGGGGTGGTGCTGGACTAACTCATTCCATTACTCAACTCAAACATATGGGGTAAGTTCGAAGTTAGGATCCGATGGTCAATTCATGAATTTTTTAAATAATATTAATTTAAAAGATAATTACAAAAAATAATAGTAAAAAAAATTACAAAAATAGACCACTGTCGCCATTTGTAATGGCCAAATTGGCAGGTCACCATTCCAATTAGTGACAGTATCCTTGTCGTCAATTGGAACAATGCTGAGAGGGTTCTATCGCCAAAATGGTGAAATTGGCATGTCGCTAGTTCAATTGGCGACAGGAACCTATCGCCATTTGGAATAGTGAAATGGCCCTATATTTATTCTTTTAGATTTATGTGTAGAGAATTCAGCCTAAAAATTTAGTGTATTTTACGAAGTTTTTTTTGTAATACCTTGAAGTGTTCACGTAGTTCGAAATCCAAAATTGGCAAAGATAACGAAATGTGAAGTAGAGAATGCGAGATCGGCAGCACAATTTGGAACGCGAGTTCATCGGCGCAATAACATAGACAACCCCCTTTAGAGCGAAATGAAAAAAATTGGGTTTAGGATTGCGATGCGCGTTGTTGTCCCGATTATATTGTTCGTGGAACCGATTCCTTCGGGAAAATATGACGTAATATTTAATAGTTGAAATATTTGAGAAAAGATATTTAAGTTTGAAAGACTTCATAATTTAATTGCAAATTACATGGCACGTTGGGTTTGGTTACGTACATTAGAAACACCAACATGCACGAATCAACAAATCGAAATACACCTACGATACATCTGCACCTTTTTGGAATAAAAAAAGGTTGATTGGAACAAAATTGATTAGTTCTGGCGGTCCATAGGTCCCTTCCCCTTGTCTCTGGACTGCCCGCAGTGGCAGTCAGTCTCGAAGTCGACCATGTTTTGTGAGATAGGCTGGACGATTGAATGATGTTAGGATAGCATAACGTAGGGCCAAATTAATAATCAGGATACAAATGAAACATAACTTACCTCTTCGATCTGGACTACACCCGAGTGATGGGAGCGCTAGGACAGCCACCGATCTCACTAGTAGGAGCCTTCCCCTTGTCTGTCGTGTGCTCGGTCTGGTCGTACTCAGCTTGCTGTTCGGGGGTCCTCCAGCACCATCCTGCTTTCCTGGGCTCCTCCAGTGTCTATTCAATAGGGTTGAGGTATATAAGGTTTCTAGCGTTTGAAGGTCTCGACTCGCATCGTATAGTTCAACATGTACTTCTGCTCGATGAATGCCCTACCGTACATATCCGGGGCCATCGATCCAATGGAAGAAGTTGCATCGCATATCTGGTTGCCATTATGCTCAAATGTAGTTAAGGATTTGTGGAACGGAATGTAAGATGTGAAAAATCTATGTGTGTGCAAGATTCACTTATGAGGACGTTCTCGCACGTGTAGTACGCTCGGGCGGCTGTCGTTGGGTGTGTGGACTGGATGATCTTAGCCGGTTCTTCGCACACATATTGTGGGCGTGAAAACTCTGGTGGTACCAGCGCATCCTTCATAGAACAATCCGGGTAGGGTTTAGCCTTCTTGCAAGCCACTTGCGCTTCTACAACATCTTCGCGTAGAAGTTCATCGACGAGTCCACCATCTTCGCCGTGCAACTGCGCCCGCGCCACCACCTCCTATTGCCTCCACGGGGTCCTGATGACCCATTTTGCCGGTCATCACCCGCCGTCGCGCCGCCGTCCACCATGCGCCCGAACGCCGCCTCCCCTCCTCTGTTTTTCCTTCTCGTCTATTCTTCTCTTTGTCTCAATGACAGATGACCCCCACATGTCATCCTCCTTCTCTCTTTATCTCCTCCTCTCTAGCAAGTGGACCCCATTTTTCAGCTATTTGTTTTTAATCTTTAATCTAGAAACAGAATATTCTTTAGAATATTCCCTACTTCTCAATTTTCAGGTTTTTCCTTTCTAACAAATTTTCTGGATGTTCGTTCTCCTTTATACAAACTACGATTCTATCGATTCTTGTTCCTAAATTCATATAAATTCTTAATCTCTCTAATGGTACTAATTTTATAATTTTTAGATTTTATTTATTTATTTGTTATTTATTTTGCCTAGTTTTGCGCGTGTAGAGTCCAACGCCGCCGAAGTTATTTTGGATCAACCGGACGCAACAACCTCAACCTTCAACAAAGGCAAGTCTCCTTTGACCATGTTGTACCTATGTTTTTCAAAATCTATTTTAAGTTACAAAAATTATATGCATTGCTATTTACATAAAATGATAAATTCAAATCCTAGGATGTTAGTTAATCCTAACTTTGCTAATGTCTTCATTTGATGTTGATATCCTCGAACCTTTTTCACCCTAGTATAAAAAATCCATGATATTGGTTACATTATTATTGGATTAATTAATACGGTAGAATTGCATAGACATACGTTGTCAGTCATGATCACCCATTAGGAGGAAATTATTATTACCTTTTGTGCAAATCATTTTGAGAAACGTATGACAATAGGTATTGCCAGTAGTTTTGAAAATAAAATAAAATAAAATGGTAGAAAACTTGTTTAGACTAGGGCGAGTGGGTTGAGTTTTGACTGTCGGTTGGTCGATTAAGGACCGACATTTGTGTCTATTGAAACTGAGCATTACCATACAACCACATGTCCAGAATAGAGAGGACTTGGTCAACTAATTTACCAACTCCAAGCATTAAACTCACTGGCTGTAGTGATAGGTCTTCTCTTAATTATGGTAAATGTACTTCCATATCTTGAGATATGCAGGTTATGGTAAATGTACTTTCATATCTTTGGTCGTGCAGCATGGTAAGTGAACTTCTATATCTATCGTGGCTTGTGCCGTATGTTGGCAAATGAACTCTACGTTCAGGCAGGTTATCCCCCACAACAATGAGCTCCAGGTCGATGGTAGTTGACATCCATAACTTGGGGTTAAACTCATCGGGCGAGCTAATGTAAGGAATAGGTATTGTAGAAGTTTTGTAATAATCACTTAGTCGCACACCTTCAAAAGTGTGTCGGATGGACATTATAAGCTAATTATCTTGTGTAGGTCAAGCTGTACAACTTCTGCAGAATGTAAAACTATTCGAATAGCAGTGCCCACGGTCAAGATCGGGCAAGGTGCGTTTTCACATAGTAGATTTTAGTTTTATTTTCAAAGAATTATTTTGGAAATCCGGGAGTAGTTAGAACTCTTGGATTGTTATTCTGGCAGCTAGAGCTAGTTGGGCAGCTATAGCCCTACTATTTAAATCTTGGCGGCTAGAGCCTCGATACTAGTAACTGGTAACTAGAACCTTCACTAGTAAATCAATTGATTTATTTATTGAAACTACATTTGTCAAATGTGCTTTATGTAAAATGTTTAAACATAAAGTATTGCTTTGTGCAAAAGAACCATATAAGTCCTATTTGTTAAAGCTATGCATATGCATCTTTCCCAAGACTTGCGGAGTACATTGTACTCACGTGCTACACTCAAATTAAATATCAGAAGTTTTCAACGACACGGAGGAGGATTACGACTACTTCGCATGTGCCTTTGTTGAAGGACACCCGGAGTACCAGGCTACGCTCCCTAGTTGAATGCCGATAGGCAATTTGATGGGCTATCACTCAGAGCATAATATTTGTTGTTCCCGCTGCTGTAAGACTTGAGGTTATGTGACCTTTATTGTAATAAGTGGTCTAAAAGCTGGTACTTTGTTATTACTTTTATGTTGAATCATGATTTAAACTTGTTATCAACGTTGTATCCACTGTGTGCACTAGCTACTGATCAGGGACTGGTGCAGAAATACACAAAAGTTCGGATTTAAAAATTCAGTCCCGACACGGGACCATCCATTCTTAAGCCTTTGAAAAGGAGCCAGGACAGTTACCATAAGAAGAATTTTTATCTGAGGCATTACCATCACTGCATAAAAGAAGATGTAGTAAAGCCGCAAAAGAAAAGTTAGGCTTATCTCCAATTCTCAATTGTGTCAAAGTCAACATGTTTAGCAGCCGTAACTTGCTTACTAGATCTGCTTAGTTGTGTGAGAAAATGAGACTATGAGAGGTGCATTGCCAGCTCTTAAAATTGAAATATTGAATAGGCAGGCACCATTGTTGTGGTTTCTGATTATTGACTGAGATGTTCACTCTGTATCTCTGTCTAAAGTGCGAACTTTAGGAAAGCTCGAAGTTTTTTTTTTTTTTTGGAAAAATCAAAGCTCGAAGTTATAGTCTTTGCTTATTGTCTGGTTAAGTTCATCAATAGTGATCGAGGTGTGGTGTTTAAACCAGTCATCGACCAGACCAGGAAAATGCACAAATAAAACGGTCGAAGAATTATGTAGATGCCAAACCGAATTATGTAGATGAAAAAGACGGGCCTTTTCCGAAAAGAAACTTTTTTCTGCCCTCTTAAGGCTATTGGGAATTTTGCTCCACCCATGGAAGAACCTGATGACACCAAAAGAAATAATTCATGGGAAAAGGAGTTCGTGATAGGAACCATAGGCTCATAGACTATTAGGCATTGGCCAGGATAAGGTTATCCTTTTTAAGCTTAGTGGAAAAGCAGCTAGATTGGTAATAATGCCGACTAGATTAATTTGATATACATCACAATCACTAGATGTTTCAAAGCTAGGTTAAAAGTTCTGCATCCATGAGAAAGGCGACATGGGACAATACTCGTCCATGCCGGAGTCTCTAAATTGCATAGATGTGTTTGAGTTGCATGCCCAATGATTAGCCCAGATAAACCAAACAAGGAGATTATAGGTGCTCTTAAGAGCACATCAATCACTGCATGGATTATTCCCTTGCGGAGAAATTGAGGATTTGCCACCCCTAAGATGTGTTCGAGGATTTTCCACTTTTAAGATTGAACCTAATGATTTGTCACTCCTAAGAGAGAAATAGCTAATATTTGCCACTCTTCGTGTATCCAAGTTATTTTTCTTTTTCCAAAATTGCGTGAAAAAAAGACTGGAATGCCTATTGTCGATAGTTTAGTATCGATCTTACGAATGAATGCTGAGGACTCTCCTTCAGTTAAACCACACAGAAAAGGGCATAAGGATTTTAAACAGGGTCGGGCCTTCTTCTGAGAGAATAATAACCATATTCCTGTGTTGCTGTATTGACTATGCTTTACAATAGGGCAAAAAATCACTAGAACTAGGGTTTAATGACTTCTATCTACTGATCTTGTCATGTGTTTGTTGTCGTTGTTCCCTGTCATTGTTCCTTGTCGTTGTCCCCTCTTCCTCTATCCATCGGCTTTACTCCTTATATAGCGTGTGAAGGGGTAATAGTTGTTCCGTATCAAGAAGTGTCTCATCGTTTGATGAAATACGCACGTTCAGTGACGGTTATTATCAGATGCTAATCCTCCCACGTCGCTTTGCAGTTATGTTAGAGACAGAGTCTTAATACAAGCAATTATCCCATATAATAACAGCACATATTAACTACTGTGTGTATTAAACATAACGCACAAGTGTCTCTAGTCGATTGCGCCCACATGTCTATAGGTTTTGTTGACCATAGGGTGGTCGTAGTTGACATGGTCATGGTAAAACTTACGACTATGAAGTAATCGTGGTAAGGCTTACGATTATGATGTGGTCGTAGAAAATCTTACGACCACTAGGTACTTGTAGAAGTACTTACGACCATATAGGGTGGTCGTAAAATGATTTACGACCACTCAGCTAAGCTTTTTCATATTAATGATGAGGGGTATACTTACGAATAATATGAAGATATTACTATCTATAACAACAATTAGAGATAAATAATTTAATTGATTGAAGATTATTAGATCCTCGTCATCTAGCCCATCAACTTCAAGTAAAGTAACTTACATGGAAAAGAGTTCGTAGAATAGTGGTCCGAAGCAGAGTCTTTCCGACTGGTATTTTATTTGACCAGAAATTGACTTGGTCAAGAAGGTAATTTTACTTGAGTTGAAAAGATAGAACTGCTTTCCCCAACAGACAGATTAAAGAATACCAATTGACCCTTACATATCTATCCTTTGGGTGCGGTTCCCGAAGGGGTGATAACTGTTGAGTTCCCACGATCTTTAACTCACATCTGCGATTATAAATATCCACCAAGGGTGTGATTTATGTTTTTTATTTTCCCCATTTGCTTCAACTGCTCTCGAGCTCTCATTCTCTCGTCACCAATCAAGTCTGCAATGCTTCCCCAAATTCTTTCAAATCCAAATCAAACTCACTCAAAAGAAATGGCCGAGACCGTTTCCAAGTGAGAAATCTGTGATGGATGTGGAGAACTTGACTGCTCTGGTCGTTACTGTAGGGATACTGGCAGGCTACGCTAGCAACAATTCAAAATTTCTACCACGTAAATCAGGAAGCCAAGCAAGTTAGATGATCACAGATCATTACCACTAGACGCGTGCAGTGCAGCGGAAGTAGAGTCGGAGCAGCCTAGTCCGATGAAGAACACGCCGATGTAGTGGTCGTAGAAGATCGTCCAAAGTCCTTGTAGTCGATCGTTTCCTCCA
Organism: Ampelocalamus luodianensis; assembly: GCA_036346255.1. Classification (NCBI taxonomy): domain Eukaryota; kingdom Viridiplantae; phylum Streptophyta; class Magnoliopsida; order Poales; family Poaceae; genus Ampelocalamus; species Ampelocalamus luodianensis. The sequence goes on along the minus strand of CM070632.1, from coordinate 16,392,984 downwards.
GCAACCTTTGTAGTTCCTTGTGAAGATTGCGGATCGTCCTTAGCGCAACAGCGACCGCAGTAGCGCCTCTACGGTATCCACACGTCCAGAGAAGGAACAACCGTACGCCGGTGTGCTAGCACCAAGTCGCACGGGAAGGCTCTCTCAAGAAGATAGCGGCTAGGGTTTCGGTGGAAACAACTCACGTGTTTTTCTCCCCCCCCTTTCAACAATAGCCTCAAGCAACTCCTTATATAGTGCCCCGTGTCGGATCCTATCCGAACATGTTTTAGTACTGGTTTGCTCCAACCCAAAGTGTGTGACCCGTTAGGTTTGTGTGTAATCGGTTGTGACTCGGAAACCCTTTTCGACTACGAGTCGTAGCGGTCCCTAGCAGGACATAACGATTCCCGAATATACACAAATTATATCGGACGAACCTTAATGCAATATGATCTACGACTAGGTCCTCATCACTTACAACTAGGTCCTATCTCTATACGACCAGTTCGTACTCTGTCACGACCAGGTTTCGACCACTCTGTGATTTCGTTCGACTAGTCTACGACTTGCTCGTATCACCATACGACTTGTCTGGATCTGATCGAACTAAGTGACCTACTCTAGTATTCTCCTTTTGCCTCACGATATCAGGTTGAACTCCAGGTGAGATAATGTGTCATCCATGGATCGTTCAATACTTTCTCGATCGAGTTGTCGGATAACCTTATGTGGTCGAACACTTCGACCACTAGTGGCATGGCCATGCACTTTCTTCATCCGACTACTTCGAAGGGCCTAGAGACATCTCTCCCATTATGTTAGGAGGGGCAAATCCTATATTCGACCAGTCACATCCCTCCGCATGTTTCATAGCATAACCGAAAGTTGCCTTTATAACTACCCAGTTACGAGTAGCGTTTGGCAACCCCTAAGAGTGCTATTAGACATGTAGGGAACCATGCTGATCTCAGGTCTAAGGATTATACATCATCATTGCTTGAGACCAACTAATGACACACAGGATCATAACAATCTCAATAGTGTCTCAAGGTGGGTCAATCCAACCCCATGTTCTCTAACATGTGTTCACATTATTAATTCGATATCCCTATATCCATGACCGGTAAAACATGGTCATCAATCAATACATGAGCTGGTCATAGAGTCACTGGTGTTCCGACTAGTGACATTCGATCAGGGATACTTTTAGAACGACATCATATAAGTCGAAGAGTTTCACCAACAAGTCACATATTCATTGATCTTCAGAACTAACGATTCATTCAGGGAACAGAATAACATTTATTCAAGAACTCATAAACATAGACGTGATATAATCATCTCTATGATTGCCTCTAGGGCATATCACCAACAGTTACACAGAAGATTCCGATGCGCGCTTTGGTGAAGTGGACTAACGCTGAGGGTCAGCATTGGCCCTCGGGTGAGAAGGACACCATTCCAATATTTCAGGTGTACTACGAATGCGGTTTTTGAATGTCCACTCACCCTTTCTGATGGTCATACCCCAACATTTTGAGGTGAAATTGGTGAGCTTGGTTCCCAATTCTATTACAATACTGAGTGTATTTGTTTATCTGTGTGAAGCCTATCTGAGAATTCTTCCAGATTTGGATCTCTTTCTATATTACTATAGGATAGGCAAGCACAACAGAATCACAAGAAACTACGAACTGATGCTCCACGATGGGAAGTCCAGTGAGTACATTCAGATATTTACCGGTCATCGTGTCCATGGTGGAAGAAGAGGTGGTTCTATTAGACCTTGTCCAACGACGATAGCCTTTTCTTCACAAGAAAGCCCGCAGAGAAGAGTTCATCTTGGGACTCAGCTCCAAATGACCTCGATCGGATCACCCCCCTACATCCAAGCCATCAAGGATTTGTGGGAAGAGGAGTTGATAGGATGGCACATGGTGAGAGACTTCATCGTGCGCCGCATTAGTCCCTTGAAGTATCGAGAACACCACATGTGGAAGTACTCGGGGACTACTAATCTGACCAGGATTATGAGCAAGGTAAAGTAATAATCAACTTAGCTCTTTTTCTTAATTTTGAGCATTATTGTTGATTATATCTTCATAATTATACACCTTTCACAAAAAGAAATTGACGCTCGACTCAAGATCATTTGTGAGAAGGATCCTATGACAACGGTAGGAGCTCCTCAAATCCTAGCGGTTGTAACCAAGGAAGAAAGGAAAGAGCGTCTAAAGGTAATCAAATTTTGATTTCATCTTTAGGGTTCATTAGTCGTAAAATTCGACTACTTGACAATATTTGTTTTCTAACTTTTGTAGAAAGTAGGCATGGCAGACCGTCAAGACGATCGAGAGATCGAATTAAAGGCTATCAAAGATGAGTCAGAGGAAGACCGAATTCCCTTGACCAAAAGGCATCGCCTTGTGAAGTCCACCGAGAAGAAGAAGAAGGATGGAAGTTTGAGTTCCACTCTTCCTTCGACCACCCCCATTAGGCAATTCTTTGCCAACATGATTGCTACAGATAAAAGGGGTGTCGATGATCTAGTATCGATCTTACGAATAGATGTTTGGGACTTTCCTTGAGTTAGATCCACGTAGAAAAAGACAAAGGGATTTAGACATGTTCAGGCCTTCTCCTAGGAGAATAATAACCCTAATTATGTGTTCTTGTATTGACTATACTTTTACAATGGGGAAAATCACTAAAACTACGGCTTAATGACTCCTTGCTGTTGTCTCCAATTGTCGTGCCCCAATGTCCACTGACTTTAGCATTTATATAGCGCGTGAAGGGGTGGTAATTACTCCATGCCAAGAGACACCTCACGCTTGATAAAATGTGCACGTTGATAGAAGTTATTGTTAGAGAAACCATGTCTCGCGTCGCCTTGCAGTTATCATCAGAGACAGAGGCGTATTTATTCCGAAGAATAACAGCTCATATTAACTATTGTGTGTACCAAACACAACGCATAAGAATCCCTACTCGGTTCGGCCCACATGTTTGTAGGTTTTGTTGACTATAGGGTGGTCGTAATTAACTTGGTCATAGTAAGACTTACAACCAAAAGGTGATCGTAGAAAGGCTTACAACCATGAGATGGTCATAGAAAGACTTACGATCACTAGGTGGTCGTAGGAAAACTTATGATCACTAGTTAGTCATAGGAGTATTTATGATCATACAGGGTGGTCGTAGAATGGTTTACACCCACAAAGTTAAGCTTCTCTCTTATGAATGATAAGGGGTATACTTATGAATAACATGAGGATATTGCTATCTATAATGACAACTACAAATAAAAACATAATTAATTGAGGATTATTAGATCCTCGTCATCTAGCCCCCAACTACAATTGAAAATAACTTACTTGGAAAGGAGGTCGTAGAATAGTGGTCGAAAGTAAAGTCTTTCTAACTAGTATTTTATTTTACTAGAAATTGACTTAGTCAAGAATGTAATTTTACTTGAGTTGAAAACACAGAACCATTTTTCTTGAATAGACAGATTAAATAATACCAACCGACTCTCACAGATCTGTCTATTGTCTACCGTGGGCATGACTTAGGGTTTTTACTTTCCCCATTTGCTTCAACTGCTCCTAGGCCCTTGTTCTCTCCGTCACCAACTAAGTTGCAATCCTTCTCCAAACTCTTCTAAATCCAAATCAAACTCAATCGAAAGAGATAGCCGGAACCATTTCCAAATGGGAGAAATCGAGATTGATGTAGAGAAGATGGCAGCTCTGGTCATAGTCGAGAAGATCCCAAGGCTGGGTTTGGTGAAGTGGCACAACGCCAATGGTCAGCATTGGCCCTCAGGTGAGAAAGACACCATTCCAGTATTTCATGCATATTGTGAATGTGGTTTCTGAGTGCCCATGCATCCTTTCTTGATACTCGTACTTTAGCATTTTGGGGTGGAATTGGTGAACTTGGTTCCCACTTCCATCGCAATGCTGAGTGTATTTGTCTACCTGTGCGAAGCCTATCTGAAAATTCTTCCAGATTTGGACCTCTTCCAGTACTACTACGGGATGAGCAAGCACAGCGGAATCATAGGTTGCTGTGGTCTAAAGCTCCACGACGGCAAGTCGAGGAAGTATATTTAAATGTTCACCCGGTCATCGTGGCTAGGGTGAAAGAAGAGGTGGTTCTACTGGACCATGTCCAAGGACGACGGTCTCTTCTTCACGGGGAAGCCTGCAGAGAAGAGTTCATCTTGGGACTCGACTCCAAGCGACCTCGACCGGATCACCCCCTATATCCAAACTATCAAAGACTTGAGAGAAGAGAGGCTAACCAGATGGCATGTGGTAAGGGACTTCATCACACGTCGCATTAGTCCTCTGAAGAATCGAGCACAACCCATGTGGATGTACTTGGGGACTACTGACCCGACCAGAGATTATGAAGGAGGTAAAGTAATAATCAACTTAGCTCTTTTTGTTAATTTTGAGCATGATTGTTGATTATATCTTTGTAACTATAGATCTCTCACAAAAAGAAATTGGCGTTCGAGTCAAATTTGTTTATGAGAAAGCTCCTGCATCCACGTTAGTGGTTCTTTGAATACTAGCGGTCGTAAACAAAGAAGAAATATATGAACACCTAAAGGTAATCAAAAGTTTATTTCATCTTTATGGTTCAGTAGTCGTAAAATTCGATCATTAGGTAATATTCATTTCTGACTCTTACAGAAAGTGGGCATGGCAGACCGTAAAGACGACCAAGAGGTCGAATTGAAGGCTATCGAAGAGGGGTCAGAGGAAGACAGAGTTCCTCTGGCCAAAATACGTCGTCTTGTGATGGCTGCTGATAAGGAGGGTGAAGGTTCAAGTACTACCCTTCTTTCGACCACTCCCATCGGGCAATTCTTTGCAGACGTGATCACTGCAAAGAAAAGAGGTGTGGTCGAAGAACTTAAGCACAAAGCCCCCAAGGCCAAGGTACCATTCTATTATGACAATAAAAAATTTTCAGCTTCTGCTTCTCATGGCTTTGTCAAGCAAATAGAAAAGGAGAACTAGAAAAGTTTCATGTTGTGGAGATCTTGTGGATATGATCGTAATCTTATTGTGTTGAACAATTGGCAATAGCGTCGAGGTGTTTGAAGAAACCTCGCCGACAAGGTCCTGCCATCGTCAGTCAGAGGTGGTCCGACCGCCACCTCGGTGGTCGACCGCCGCTGCTCGAGCCAAGTGGTGGCGGTCTAATCGGCGGGCGGCGGTCCGACCGCCGAAGATGTTTACTGAATTTTAGGCCGGGCCAAAAATAGAGGGTGTAGGCAAGAGAGGTGATTCTTTTGCACTTGGTCTCATGATTTTTGGAGCTTCGAGCTAAAAGTTCTATTCGTTTTAAATTTCTAGAGAGGGTTCGGATTTTTGGGGCTAGAAATTTGGCTAAGTGTAGGGGCGGTCTGACCAGCCATTTATTGGCGGTCAGACAGACTAGCTAGAGGTCCGACCGGCCATGGGCGGCGGTCTGATCGGCCAGCAGTGTTCACGCGACAGGAAGGCGGTGAACTTTGAGGGTTAGGTCATATTCATGAGTTTCATTGCATAGATGTTGCATGATGCATATTTTAGCTAACATAGGTCAAGTTGTGAAGAACTTTTGCCTAGAAATGGTTGCTTAGTCTATTGTTGTGCAAGTGATTTGGAGTCAACTATGGTCAATGACGAGGAGGACCGGGACTTGGTTAGGATAACCAAGGTCTAGAACGGTCGTGGATGTCGGGTGAGATGGTTGCACTCAAGCAAGGCGCAAGATGGACTAGACCCATAGAAGGCGAAGTTTGAGCAAAGGCCCTTGTGAAGGTACGTGCTCATGCCTCATCAATTATGTGAATTGATGATTGTGCGTATCGTGCGGTGCTACGTAACGGTTTGCTTGTTTGTGATGGTTGTAAGACACCAGAGCTATGTCATGGTGAGGCGGACTAGATTGGGACTAGGTTAGGAGAACCGAGGTCCAAAACGATCGAGGTGGTGCTAGAGCATGACTGAGGCTAGCGAGGTGATTCCAAGCCGAGAAGACAAGGAACCGGAGTGGAAGCTACCGGTGATGAACTTGACGGGCAGCGGCAAGGTGGACCGTGACTAGACTCAGGGAGGAGCTGAGGTCCAGAACGGTCAAGAAAGCCGGGTGCAGTTATGGTGAGACATATTGTGCACCAAGTGACTTGGTCCCAGTTGCAAGCGAAGGCGGTTCGGTGGAATCCGGACGTGTGAGAAGGTTGGCAAGAAGTCATTGGGGCCACATTGATGATGACAGAGCATAGGAGATGCTTCAAGGCGAAGAAATCGCCAAAAGTCGGTAGAGGGGTATTTTGGGAAATTACCCTATACCGTAAAAGTGGTAAGTGGTGGTGTGCGAAACCACCTTCTTGGCTTGGGAGAAACCGTGGTGCAAGACGACGCAAGGAGTGACGATCTAGGTCAAGAGAAGATGAAGATGGCGCTTTGAGAAGCGTGCGTGAGTAAAACCCATTTGTGTGTGGGCTTAACGGATGCCCATTAGGGTTTGCTCTCATGGCCTAGACTCCACTATAAAAGAGGAGGGTGCTGGTTGTGCACCCTCAACCCTTGCATTCTACAAACCCTAATTTGGGATTTAGGAAGAGAAGAGGAAAGTGGAGAGACTAGGGTTCTTGAGAGATGGATTGATTGAGTGCTCAAGTGTTGAGCTTTGTCCTCCATGGTGGAGTGGCTGTAAACATATAATCTCTCTAATCAATCCTTGCAAGATTTGCCCTAAGATGAGTTCTATCTTGTTCTTGCTCTCTCTTTGATGCCTTTGAGATTTTTGGATTTTCTTAGGTTTTGATTTGAGATCTTGCTACGATATTGCTTGTTGGGATGTGTGTGATATTATCTAAGGTCATCTTGATCATCATCCACCCACGAGCAAGCTTTTGGTTCTAAGTTTGATTTTGCCCTGTTATGGTGAAAGAAAGGGTGATTTTAGGGGTTTTGCTCTTGAGGGATTTTGTCTTGATTCTTCCTGTGATTGAGAGTGCTAGGACGTATTGGAGACCATCCTTAGCCATCTTGGATTGATTCCTCCCACGAAATTCTCTCAATCACCGTTTTTGTATTTTGCCCGATTTTGGAGCAACCTTCATTCAAACGGAAAAAGATCGGAACTTTGGCAATGATCTTCATGATATTTGACTAGAATAGGTTCCTGACATCCTGGAGAAGGTATGTTTCAAGTTTCATGAAGTTTGGAGTCGTGGATCAAAAGTTGGATCAATTTGTAATTTCGAAATCGTGCTGAAATTCAGTTTTGTGCTGATTTTACTATTCACCAATCTGACCACACTATTCATCGGTCTAACCGCACTGTTCCCGGTCTGACCACTACTATTCACTGGTCTGATCGCACTGTTCACTAGTCTGACCGCTACTATTCATCGATCTGACCGACCAGTGGGGATTTCAGCGAGTTTTGATCCTTTTGTTGCCATGTTCTTATTTGAAAGATTATCTCGATGTTCATAGCTCCACATAGCTATTGGAGTGAAAGAACCTTGAACGTCTTGAGGCAAAAGATTTTGAAAAGAGGTCATTTTTGTGTTGCACCTATTCAACCCCCCTTCTAGTCGCCTCTTCGGTCCAATAAGTGGTATCAGAGCGAGGTTTGCTCTTTTGTGATCTTCGCCGATCTTTGAGCATGGCGACTAGTATGAGGACTTGTGAACGCTTCTTTACATCTTATCTTGGTTCTTTTGCCGTTAATGTCTGTCATGACAAGAGGCTTGAACGTACGATATTTATGTTATCGGTTAAGGAGGAATTCTCCTACGATATTTGTGGCGATTTCTTTGGTTTTGATTGTCCTAGTTTCAGGGATGAGATACGCTTGGAGCCCGAGGAGACGGAGCCCATTGACATATGTGGAGTAGCAATGGAAGATGGGCATGATGAAGAGCTTTTTGAGGATGAACATGATGAAGAGCTTTTCGAGGATGATCGTGATGAGTCATGCGAGGATGATCTCCTACTCAAGCTAAGCAAGGTGAGCAAAGAACTCATTGATGGCTTATTGTCATATGATCTTAAATTGCATACTCTTAGGAAGGAAATGAAATTGCTAGAAAGGGAGAAGGGAGAAGGGTGGTTTGGGTTCCCAAGTATTTGCTCTCTAACCATTGACCATCATTTGCATCATACTAACTCACATAATGGTTCAATTGCTTCTAGTGGTTGTGTGTCCAAGGTTTGGGTTCCCAAGTATTTGCTCTCTAACCCTTCGGGATCCAATACTTGGACATCTTGCTTTTCTCATGTTTAGGTATCGGGGACGCGGGTTGGAGAACATGGACTTAAAAGGCTCTGGTCTTTTGTTTCATCACATGATTGGAATACTAGATGGTTCTCCATTCTATATGATGGCCTCCAAGAGGCATGTGCTTTCATGATCGACGTCTTCACCTATTTTATGAGCTATCTTACACCTTCATGCATTTACCTTCTTGATTATTCATTCTTGGCGTATTGTGCTTGTCTTTGTGCTCACTTGTATCATATCGGCATGTGTTACTATTATGATATCCTTCATCATGCCTTTGCTAGTACCTTGCTTATATATCCATGGGCTAGATTGTTATTCATTATTTCCATTGGTGTATAAGCTTGGTTTTGTCACCATAAGCTTGTGATGTTTTGTACATGTATTATCTTGCCCTTGTTGATTTTTGCTTTATGTATCCACATGCTTACTTGATATCTATATTAGCATACATTATCCATGTTTTGTTCTATAACACATTTTATGCTTACATGGTATTGTGCCTTATTATGGATTAATGATATTTTAAGCTTTATCATATCTTAGATAGCATGTGTTGCGATTGATATGTCTATCTTCATGCTCACGCCCTGAATTGTTGATGATATGCTTTTATGAGCTTTAGATCATCTACTACTATTGTAACATCCCTAATTTGCATAGTTTTTGAAAATTTTTAAAATAAAAATAACCAGTTGATTTTATTGAAAGCTTAAATAAAAATTTAGAAAAACAAATACCAATTAAATTGAGTTAATCCAACTTTAATTAAATCAAAAGGTTGGTTTATTTGAGTGTTCTAGATTTTATTTGGATTTTAAGCCTTTTCTTGCTTTTTCTAGATTTCAGAATTGGTTTTTCCTTTTGTTTGAAACCAAAATCTATTTTGTTTGCAAAATTTAAAACTAAAGTACAGTTAAAAGTATTTTTATTAAGTTCTAAATAATTCTTGGACGGCGTCCGATCTGGATCGAACGGCCAAGATTCACCGCGCCCCTCCCCGTTCTCCTCTCTGCCTCGTGCCGCCACGTGGGCGCGCTCTTCGGACGCCGCTCGATCGGATCCGCCCGTGCCCCTTCTTCCCCGCTCCTTCTTCCTCGCCACGCCGCTCACGTCAGAGCCGTGCGCGTGCGCGCAAATTCCGCCAGCGCCACTGCCCCGTCTCGCCGCACCCGTGCGCCCCCGCTCTTCCCCTTTTCTCCTCTCCTTTCGCCGACACCGCCACTCGCCATTAATGGCCGAAGCGACCTCCTCGCCGCTCTCCACCATCCGGGCCCCCCGAGGCCTATAAAGGCGAGCAATGGATGTGCCTCCTCCTATTGCTCCTTCCCCAACCCACCGTCTCCCTCTCGCTCCGAATCCGCCGGATTTCGCCTTCCACCGCCACCAGCCGTGAAGCTCACCACCGCCTCTGAGCACCCTTGGCCGCCGCTGCCACTACCTTCGGCTTCGCCTCGTCGCGGCGCACCTGGTGCGCGTTCTCACCACCCAGAGGCCACCGGAGCCCCGGCGCCACCACCGAGCCGCCGCCTTCATCGCTTCTCGTCGTCGCCACCGGCCATACTTTCACCACCCGCAGCCGAACCCGTGCGCCCTAGGATCCTCCCACCCTCCTCTTCGCATCGGTACCACTCGCCGGGCTCGCCACGGCGCGAAGCGCCGGCAAGCCGCACAGCCCACGCCGCCCGAGAACCACCGCCGTCGCGCTGACGTGGCTCCAGCTTGCCTCCACCTCGCCTCCAGCTTAGCGCACCCCAGCACCTTAGCCCCTATGGCAGTCCACGTCGTCCGCCCACGTAGCACTCCAAACCTCCCACCCTTCCAAAATCAACGTGGACCCAGTCCACGTGCACCCTCTCATTGACAGTGGGCTCCACATGTCAATTTCTTTTCTTTTACTTTCTTTTGGCCTAAAAATCCTCTGATGACGTCAACTCACGTCATAATTGTATTTTCCTTTACAAAAATAAATCAACAAATTCAAGAAAAAACCTAAATCCATCATTTCATGTGATTTCCAACTTCCCAAGGCCGTAACTTCTTCGTTCGAACTCCGATTCGAGTGATTCAAATTTCTAAATTCATCTGAAATCCTCCTCTTGCTATTAGTGCTAACTTGGTAGGGGTTGTTTTATTTATTTAGCTCTTTTCGCACGTGTAGATTCCGGCGTTTCGGAAGATTTCTCAGACCCGACGACCGAAGCACCTCAACTCTTCATCGAAGGAAAGTCTTAGACCTTTGATCATGTCGCACCCATTTTATAAAACTATATTGTTTGATATAAACATGCATTGCTAATTTTATATTAAATGGTTTCGGGAGTAGTTAATTACCTAATTGCCATTATGCCTCCTTGACAAATTGCAAATGACATGTATCCTTGAATGACATTAACCCTTGGACACCTTAGGAGGGTTTATTTTAGTTGGACATTGATAAATCACCAACACGGGTATCGTAATATGCTTAGCCAGGCTATAGTTGTACGTTGGGACTCGTGATCACATGCTCGTATGGATAAACATGACTAAATGAATTATGGAATGATGGCGCGGCCACTTTTATTAAAAGATGTTGTGCCAAGGCTAGGGTGGTCTTTGGCCGGGTTGAACCAAAAATATTTTATGCTCGAGCGAGTGGGCGGTGGTGAGTGTGGGTGCCGTAACGCACTTTGGGACGTGGATTAGTCTCGCCTGAGCAGCCCACTAAGGACTTATGTAACATCCCAATTTTGGACTTGTGTTTAAAATGTAAGAAAATGAGTAGAAATTAAAACTTTTTCTTACATCTTGTATTTCCTGTTTGTTCTAAACAATTCCTGTACACGAATTATGGAAATACAAAGTCACAAGTCTTTCTCATCCCAAACCTTGTCTTCCAAAAACAATTATGTCAAATATTTTGATCATCTCCTGGAAATATTTTTCCTAAGTGGTATGTGACCCCTCGGAAAAATTTCATAATTTTTAGAAATTATTTGAATGTTTTTAGAGGGCAGTCAAACCTGTTTGACTTTCAGTCAAACCCTATTTCAGAACCTTGCAGAATTTTTGGAGAAACAATGCACTGCATAAAACCTCTGAAAATTTTACACAAGGTTAATATCTAAGTTAGCAAGCTCCTGTAAAAATTTCAGAATTTTTGGAGTTGTTTTGCTATCTCAATTAAATCCCCAAAGTCTCAGCTCAAATTAAAAGCCCAAGGCATGGTTTCACTGTTCGTTGGGTTCGAGTCAGACTCGGGCTCAAGCCACTTGACTTGGTCCAGTCAACTAACTGTACCGGGCTCACTTATAACACGCCTTCAATCTCCGCCGTTGGATTGATATCGAACAGCCCGCGTTGATTGGGTCGTTCGGACCTCGCAAATGCACCCACTTGTTTGGGCCGATAGATCAAGATCCAACCGTCCAGATTAAGTGGGCTATTTGGATCATCCGGAGGTCACATTCAATCGTGATCGTCCATTTTAGGTCTAACGCTCACGATCTCCCCCGGTCGTTTTAAACCTTAGAGGACATGGGCAAATATCAGCCGTCTGAATCTAATCCTAGGGCTCGCAATCTCCCATACTCTTTTGAACGCCGGAGCTTCGGGATGATCTGACCCGCCCATCTCTAATCTAATGGCTCACAGTAACCCTAGCTTTTCTCTGGTCGTCTTCTTCCTCGCGCCGTGCATGAACAGAGAAGAGAGGCATGGCCGCGTCTTGTCGTGCTCCCTCGTCAACTCTCTCTAGTCGGGGCAGTGAAACGTGTGTTGCGTTCGGCCACGATCATGCCTTTTTCCTGTCCCCCATCATTTCTTTTAGGTCCACGGTGGTGTCATGGACCTAGATCACCCGAGAGCTTCTTTTTGCCAAACCACAGCTCCCTCATCTATTTGAAGCTCCCTAAAACCCTCTCCGAGCTCATTTGCAACACCACTTAGCTTCCCAACTCTTGTGGATCTCGAAACCACTGAAAATTCCAAAACCGCCATTAATGGCCGTGAAGCTCTGTTGATGGCTTTGGTGCTCCAGTGGTTCACCTTCAATTCTTCTTGTTCCCTTTTGAGCCTTTTAGCTCCATATTCATTTCTCCTAACTTAATTTTGGGTTCCATTCACAAGAATTGACCAATTTTAAGTTTGGATCATTTCAACCGAAATCATCCCCTTTCTTCTCCAGCTCCGGTAAGGGCTTCTTTTCTCAATTATTTGCTTGTGGAGTTTCTCTGAGCTATAATAAAGCTACAATGATGATCTGGTATCACTCATTTTACTCAGGGCATCTTTTTCGTATCATCTTCTTCAACTCCAGCAAGCTCCTCCGTGATCAAAACTTCTCTAGCCATCTTTGAAGCTCATCTTGCTTAAGGTAGCTTCTTATTAGTCCTTAGATGCTGTGGCACCCGCTTCTTTGGACAATGCGGAGCTTTTTGTGCATTTTTGTTTTCGACCTTAGTTATCCCCATGCCTTCTTTTCCGGCTCACGGCGTTATGGGCCGCCGCCGCCGTCGAGGTCATCACCTTTGGGTGCGCAACGTTATTGCGAACCCATTTTAGCATTTAGGTCGCGCCGCCGTGGCCGGAGCCGCCGCGGCGAGCCTCTTTTCTCGCTCGGGTTTTACCGGATGGGAATCCCTCTCTGTGTCGTTGCCATTCGGACATCATTAATGCTAATGATTCTCATTAATCACTATCGTAACATTAATTGTGTCCGGAGTGTCGCATGTCTCACTACCATGTGGGCCCCACAACCACTTAAACCCTCTCCGTGCGATATGTTAGGACACATTTAATGCTAATCATCACTAATCATTTGTTTTAGCATTTATTAGTTGTCCTAATTGGTCCCTTGTCTCACTAACATGTGGGCCCGCACATTTAAAAACCTCCGCCGCACTTAAAAACCACGTGTGTATTTTGCGCTAATCGTGGACCGTCGATCTTGTGATCAACGGCCCAGATCTGTGGGACTTTTGGACCTCCAAACGTCCCAATCACTCGGGGCCATCCATCTCACGATCTGCGGCTGAGATCGTGGGTGCATTCGGACCTCCGGTTGTAACATCAATCTCAGCCGTCCGATTTCCTTCCCACGGGCAAGATCGATTGGGCCGTTCGGAGCGCCGAATGTTCCATTCATTTTCGACCGTTGGATCTAGATCCATCGGTGCGCTTCTTTAGGATTGCGCGCGTGCGCTGTTCTCCGAGCGCGTGGGTCGTTAGATTTCGCATCAAGGGCCCATGTTCGTCCACGTTGTTTTATTTCTGTTAAGTTTGATTTTATTTCGGTAAGCCTTTATTTATCAACTGAAAATTGTATTAAACTTTGAAAACTCATAACTAATTCAATTTAAACCCTTTTTAGATGTTTCCAGCTGGAATAAATTCATGTTTAAATAAAATTTAATCTAAAAATGTTTTTAGACATGTTTCTGTAACAAAAAGTTGTATAAACAATATTAACTTGATTTCAGCCATTTTAGAATATTCTAGAAATTGAATAAAACCTTGTAAAATGCATATCTTTTTCTGTGTAACTCCAAAATGTGCAAACTCAATTTTGTTAAATTCCTCTGTTAGCAAACTTTAATATGAAATAGGTTTTGATCATGATCTTATTTCTGTAAAGTAACATGTGCTAGGTTTACAACTTAGAAAAATCATAAGTAAATCATTATAACTCCAAATTTGGTAAACTCAACTTTGCTGACCTTAGGATGTCTTAACCTGCCTACCATAAAAATTTCAGATCTTAGATCATTCCAAAAATTTATGCCATGAACAGTACCAGTAATTAATTTAGTTGATTTAGTAGGTTGAGAGAGTTTATTTTAACTATAATTTTTGCATGTTAAGTCCAAATTGAATAATTCTTGTTTCTAAAATCATCTAAGATCATACCCTTATTGTTGTATGAATTTCTTAAGATTTGGATATCTTTTGCTGTTGGGTTTTGTTTGGTATTCTTCGTTCTTATTGGTTTTATCGCCTTTTCGTGTTAGGTTCCGAAGATAATATTGATCTTGATTCTGAGCCATAGCAGCCAGACCCTGCCCTACAGCAAGGCAAGCAGATGTAGCATCATTTGATCATGTTGATCCTATTAATTTCAAATTCTAATATATTGTTTGTAAATTCTACGTATGCATTGCTATGTTGTTTTAACTATTGTCGATAGTTAACCCATTAGGTGCATTATCAGTAGGCGAATGTTTATCCTCTACTACTGATCGTAGGGTTATTTGTTGTGAGTTTGGGTTCATTGGATGAACCCTTGTCACTTAGTAGATTTTCTCGTTGGATAACCTTGATCACGCAAAACTTACTTTGATCTTTATGTTGCAGCCTTTGTGCTGTGTTTACTTGTAAAAACTGAAAACTGAAAACAAATGATTTGTACTTGGGCACAACGGTATGTTGGTGTGCTTTTGGGTGTGACTGGAATGGTGCCCGAGTCGGCAAGGACCGAATACTTGCGCCATTGATCCAAGCATTATTGCGTGCTAACCACACTAAGGGCATATGGAACCCCTCTTGGCTAAGTATTTTGGGAGGTGTTAGTTAGGGGTCGCTGGTGAGTAAAACTGTTTTTATAGAGGAAGAGCTCCCGCAGTTGCTTCGGCTGGGCCGATGTCTCCTACTCTCTGGGTTGTGCGGCTCTTTACTAGCATCATTCATTGGAAATGTCTCGTAGGACTTAGCCGTGCCGGCAAACCAAAGGAAGTGTGCTAAATAGCTTGGCGAAAAGGCGGTATGAAGTGTGGGTACATTGGTACACCCCTGCAGGGTTAAAACTATTCGAATAGCCTCGTCCTAGGTTATGGACACGCTTGGTTATTTCCCGCAAGCATTAGACTACAACCTTTTAAATTAAAATTTGATGGGTGGTACGAATTGGGGATTCGTGCTATGTTGTGGTGACTATTGGGTTAGTCGCCTCCAAGTTGTTACTTATGTTATTATGGTTACCTTGCTGTTATTTCAATGCTGAAAAACATATTTTGCAAGTTGCCTTCAATCTATTACATTATTGCAAATGAAACTTGCTTTATGCGTCCAAATAACCATATAACCATTTCCTTTGGATTCAGCTCTCATGTAGCTATGTATAGGCTTGTTACTCGTAAGTCTTGCAAGTACATTATTGTACTCATCTGCATTGCTTGTTGTGTGCAGAGGAAGAAGGTGAGCCCGAAGGGCCTCACTTTTGTGAGTTGTGCTGTGGCAGTGTGTGGGACGACTAGCTTGGCGGCCCAGTCGGTTGCCCTGTGGTTATGTGGCTAACCGGTCGTCTTTTGGTTTAAGCCATCTTATGGCACTTTTTTGTTTCCGCTGTTATTTACTACTTATGTCATTTGGCCGATCGGCTGTCTTGTAATAACTCTATTTTATGTATGGCATTTGCTAGACTTGTTATAATATGATTTATGGAATTGATGCACGCTTTTGTAAAGATGTATATGTGCTGCATTTCTAGGAAGCACATATCCATCGAGGCACGGGTTATTTTGTTTGTGATGCTAGGGCCATTGGAAGGCTAAGTATTACAAGCTTAATAAATCGGGGTCTCACAACTTAACCTTGAACCATTCATCTGGGTCATACCGTGCAACCACAAGTTCATTTATGGGGTGGACTGGGCCAACTAATTAGCAATACTTTGCATCGATTCTGTTTTGGTTGAGAACGGCGCAAGAGGAGGCATGAATCTAGCGGGAGTAAAACCCGTTAGAAGCGAATCCTTAGCGAGCAGAACTGAATCAAGACAGAGCTTTGTAAAAGCCTAGTGATAATGACTTAGTCGCACACCTTTGGCAGTGTGTCAGACGGACATTACAAGTCAATTATCTCTTGTGGGTAAAGCTGTACAACCTCTGCAGAGTGTATAAAAACTATTCAAATAATCGTGTCCCCGGTGATGGACATGCCAGGAGATTTCACGCAAGGGGTAGATGTTTTTGTAAAAAGGGTGGGAATTGATGGTTTGGATGGAATGGTTGGGATGATCTCTAGTTGTTTCAAAGAACTGAATTACTTATGTATTAATCTTTAAAATTGTGCTTTCAAACTACGTATTGTATTTACTGTCAGTATTGCTTTCCGCAAAACAACCATAAAGCTATCCTTGTCTAGCCTCACATGAATAATAATTGCATACGTTTCCCTATGACTTGCTGAGTATATTCAAAGTACTCACGGCTTGCGCCCTGTGTGTTTAATCCCCACAAAAGATTCAGGGAACTCAGAGTATTATGAAGAGGAGTATCTTGAAGACTTTGCGAACTAGGTCGCGTCCTCCACTCAATTGCCTGTGGGCATGTCGAATGGCCTCCACGAGATATTTTGGTTCCGCTGCAAGTTACCTTTTGATGTTGAGCCCTGCGTGGCAACTCTGTAAGACTTGACCAAAAAGTCCTTTTGCTATTATTAATATTAATTTGTCCGCTTCATCGTTAACTTGTTGTATGGTTGTGATTACACCGATGTTATAACTGTGCGAGCTAGCTACTGATCTGGGACTAGTTCAAAATGCGCAGAGGGTCCTGGGGTTGCATACCCGAGGTCCCGACAAGTGGTGGTATTAGAGCCATATCGACTGTAGGACGTAACCATAGTTAGCATGGTCGTTTAGCCAAAGATTTCAAAAACTTTATTTTCTAAATCAAACCAACAAATTAATGTGAATATCCATTCTTCCCTTACCTTATTCTATTCTTTTCTCGCCTACTCTAAATCTTTTCTCATCTCCTTCTTAGATTCTTACATCTTATCTATTCTGAAACTTTGCTTTCGAGTTTAAATTGATCTCTCCTACCTCAATAATCTCTATAGGATCGAGCCTTGCTTCAGGTCGACCGTCCCTAATAAGTTAAATTAGAAGTGTTTTAGTAGGGCTACCCTCCTAGTTGTAGTATCAATTATTTCGCGTAATAGGGCCTTTAGGTTCGAGTTTTTGTTGCTTCTTGGTAGCTTTCCGGCTATCCGTCCCTCGAGTTTAACCGACTATCCCCAGTTAGGTTGATCTATCCTTCCCTCTCGCTCTCGCTCGTCCTTATGCTTTTTCCTCTTATCTATCGTGCTTTCTTCCTCTCGTCTATTAAACCTGGAAGGATTTGTGCAGATGGTTCAGACCCGCAACTCTGCAAGCCAAGTTGACCCTGTGGATCTCAATACACCGCCACCACCACCTCCTCCGGTAGCCATGGCAGATCAAGGTTTGGGTTAGTTCATGGCGGCCCAGACTAAGCTGATGAGTACAATGATGCAGAATATGAACCAGATGATGACTCAGCAGAACCAGATCGCTGCTGCCCTTCTTGCAATAATAAACCAGAACAACCAAGCAGCTGCCGCGACACCGCCACCACCACCAGCTTTCCCTCAATCCAAGCTGGTAGAATTCATGAGGACTCATCCACCTATATTTTCTAGCTCCTCTAAGCCATTGGACGCAGATGACTGGCTGCGCTCAACTGAAAAGAAGCTTGCCATTACCTGGTGTGATGATCGTGAGAAAGTCCTTTATGCTACACACCAACTGGAAGGTACCGCCGCAGAATGGTGGGAGAACTACTGTGCCGCCCATGAGAACCACCAGAACATCGGTTGGGCTGAGTTTTCTGAAGCTTCCCGCCACTCCCACATCCCTGATGGAAAGGTGAAAATGAAGAAGAATGAGTTTCGTGAGCTGAAGCAAGGAAACATGTCCGTGAGTGAATACCTCAATAAGTTCACTCAACTCTCGCGATATGCTCAAGAGGACGTCGCCACCGATGATGCACGTCAGAAGCGCTTTAAGCGAGGACTTAACCCTAGCTTGAAGGTTCAAGTCATCGGCAACGACTATGCAGATTTCCAACATCAAGTGAATAAGGCCATGCTCATAGAAGAGTCTCGCTGCAAGTTGGCAGAGTCTCATAAGAGGAAGATGATGCAGCATGGTGCTCCTCAAGGTCATTCACAGAAAGCCAAGACGAATGTGCAACACCCTACCCGTTTTGCTCCTCCTGTCACATTCAAGACCCCAGCAACAGCACCTCGCCCGACTGAACCAGGATTTTGCAGCCCCAACAACAACCCCAACAACCAACAGCTCAAAAACACCAATCGTGCCGCAGGGATCACCTGTTTCAACTATCAGCAATTGGGGCACTACGCCAGTAACTGCCCGCAGAAGCAAGGCCCTTCTCTTGTCAGATTCAACTTGGGAGCTACTCCAACCAGAACCCCCATGCCCGGAGCCGGATGTGGAGCACCTCAGACTCCAGCTGCACCAACCAAGATCCCTCAGTCTTTTGGAAGAGGCCGTGTGAACCACATCACAGTGGAGGAAGCCCAGATAGCCCCGGACGTCGTGTTGGGTAAGTTCCTAGTAAATTCAGTATCTGCTACTGTTCTGTTTGATTCTGGAGCTTCGCATTCGTTTGTTTCGCAGATTTTTGTTGCAACGCATCAGTTAAAGGTTTCAAACCTTAAGACTGCCTTGTTGGTTCAATCCCTCGGTTCAAAGTTAAGTAGTAACCAGGGTTGCCCACAAGTTAAAATGATTATAGAAGGGGTAGAATTCCTAGCCAACCTGATCATCATTGACACCAAATCCTTATATGTGATTTTGGGAATGGATTGGCTTACTGAACACCAAGCAGTTTTGGATTGTGGTGGTAGAAGTATCACCTTGGTCATTCGAGATGGGACTAAAGTAAAATTTGAAGCCCCCATGAAGAAGCATGATGGAGCTTTAGTCTGCGGTGTCAAGACCCTATCCTTGGAAGATGTACCGGTAGTCAGAGATTTTCCAGATGTCTTTCCTGATGAATTACCTGGAATGCCACCAGATAGGGACCTAGAGTTTGTTATCAACCTAGTTCCAGGAACCGCACCAATTTCCAAGAGATCCTATCGCCTGCCTGTTGATGATTTGGTCGAGCTGAAGAAGTAAATCGAAGAGATGCAAGAAAAATGATTTGTCCGACCAAGTTCTTCATCTTGGGGCGCCCTAGTTATCTTTGTTGCAAAGAAGGATGGTACCCAAAGGATGTGTGTGGATCATCGCTCACTCGACGAAGTCACTATCAAGAACAAGTACCCTCTGCCCAGGATCGATGATTTGTTTAACCAGCTGAAGGGAGCGAAGTGTTCTCTAAGATAGATTTAGGTCAGGATACCATCAGTTGAAGATCCGTCAAGAGGATATATCCAAGACAGCTTTCTCAACCCGATATGGACTGTATGAGTTCACGGTCATATCTTTTGGACTGACCAATGCCCCTGCTTACTTTATGAACTTAATGAATAAAGTATTCATGGAGTATTTGGATAAGTTCGTCATTGTCTTCATTAACGACATTCTAGTATATTCTAAGAGTGAAGAAGAGCATGAAGAACACCTTCGCTTGATTCTGACTAGGCTTAGAGATCATCAACTCTATGCCAAATTCAGCAAGTGTGAGTTCTGGATGAAGGAAGTTACTTTTCTGGGACATGTCATGTCTGCAGAAGGAGTTGCCGTCAACCCCAGTAAAGTCAAGGATGTGCTCAATTGGGAGTCACCTAAGTCAGTACCTCATATCAGAAGCTTCCTTGTAATAGCAGGATATTACTGCCGGTTTATAAAAGGTTTCTCCAAGATAGCAAGACCTCTCACTCAGCTGTTGAAGAAGGAAAAGAAATTTTCGTGGAAGCCAGAATGTGAGCAGAGTTTTCAAGAATTGAAGAAGCACTTGACCACCGCTCCAGTGTTGACTTTGCCAGATGTCCAAAAGGATTTTGATATTTACTGTGATGCATCGCGACAAGGTCTCGGTTGTGTTCTAATGCAAGAAAGGAAGGTAGTAGCATATGCTTCACGTCAGTTGAGGCCTCATGAAGTAAATTACCCCGCCCATGACCTAGAATTGGCCGCAGTGGTCCATGCTTTGAAGATATGGCGTCATTACCTCATTGGTAATCGATGTGAAGTCTGCACTGATCATAAGAGCTTGAAGTACATTTTCACTCAAGCTGATCTCAATATGAGGCAAAGAAGATGGTTGGAATTGATCATAGATTACAACATTGAAATCCATTACCACCCAGGCAAAGCTAATGTTGTAGCAGATGCTTTAAGTAGAAAGGTCTAATGCAATACTCTAATGATCAAGGAAAGTCAGCCCGCGCTACATGAAGAATTTCAGAAACTTAAGCTTGAGTTAGTTGAAGAAGGTTATTTGGCTGCTTTGGAAGTGCAACCCACTCTATAAAGTCATATCAGGGAAGCCCAGATCGAAGATGCAGATATCAAGGAGATCAAGAGTAACATGAAGAAGGTTAAGTCCCTAAGATTTTCAGAAGATAAGCAAGGAACCATTTGGTTCGATAAGCATATCTGTATACCGGACAAAAAGGAACTTAAACAGTTGATACTCAAGGAAGCTCATGAATCCTTGTATTCTATTCACCTCGGAAGTGCTAAAATGTATCAAGATCTTAAGAAATTGTATTGGTGGCCTAGTATGAAGCGAGAAATTGCTGAATACATAGCACAGTGTGATGTTTGCCAGCGGGTTAAAGCTGAGCATCAGAGACCGGCTGGACTCCTGCAACCCTTGCAGATCCCTGAATGGAAATGGGAAGAAATTAGCATGGACTTCATCACCGGTCTGCCAAGAACAAGAGCTGGATATGATTCCATTTGGGTAATTCTAGATCGCCTGACAAAAGTTGCTCACTTTATCCCAGTCAAGACTACCTACTCAGGAGACAGACTTTCAGAATTGTATATGGCAAAGATAGTATGTCAGCATGGAGTACCAAAGAAGATCATGTCGGATCGAGGATCTCAATTCACCTCGAGATTTTGGCAAAAGCTACACAGCGTTTTGGGCACTAATCTGAATTTCAAAGCACAGCCTACCACCCCCAGACAGATGGACAAACAGAAAGGGTAAATAAAATCCTAGAAGATATGTTAAGAGCCTGCGCTCTAGAGAACCAGACCAGTTGGAACCAAATGCTGCCTTATGCAGAGTTTTCCTACAACAATAGTCATCAGTCAAGTTTGCAGATGTCCCCATTTGAAGCCCTTTACAAAAGAAAATGCCGGATGCCATTGTATTGGACTGAAACAGGAGATGGACAAGTACTTGGGCCTAACATCTTGAAGGAAGCCAAAGATCAAGTTCGGGCAATCAGAGAAAAGCTGAGAACAGCTCAGACTAGGCAGAAAAGCTATGCTGATAACGGTCGTCGGGATTTAGCTTTTGTGCCCGGAGATCACGTGTACTTGAAGGTTTCACCTCTCAAAGGAATGTGTCGTTTCAGAGTAAGCGGGAAGCTTGCACCAAGATACATTGGACCTTTTCCCATCTTAGCCAGCAGAGGAGAAGTTGCTTACAAATTGGAGCTCCCACCCCAGCTGTCAGATGTGCATAACACCTTCCATGTGTCTCAATTGAAGAAATATCTACGTGTGCCAGAAGAGCAGATGCCGCTAGAAGCAGTTGATTTGCAGGAAGATCTCACCTACAAGGAGTAACCCATCAAGATTCTGGAAGTATCCGAGCGTGTAACCCGAAGCAAGATCCTTCGTTTCTGCAAAGTTTAGTAGAGCAATCACGCTAAAGAGAAAGCCACCTGGGAGCGTGAAGAAGACCTGAAGGCCGAGTTCCTGCACCTATTCTCTAGTCAGCTCGAATCTTAGGGTCGAGATTCCCTTTAAGGGGTGTAGGTTTGTAGCATCCCTAATTTGCAGAGTTTTTAAAAGTTTTCAAAATAAAAATAACCAGTTGATTTTATTGAAAGCTTAAATTGAAATTTAGAAAAATCAAAAACCATTTAAATTGAGTTAATCCAACTTCAATTAAATCAAAAAGTTGGTTTATTTGAGTGTTCTAGATTTTATTTGGATTTTAAGCCTTTTCTTGCTTTTTCTAGATTTTAGAATTGGTTTTTCCTTTTGTTTCAAGCCAAAATCAATTTTGTTTGCAAAATTAAAAACTAAAGTATAGTTAAAAGTATTTTTATTAAGTTCTAAATAATTCTTAGGATTTCTTTGAATTTTCCTAGAATTTTTAGACCTTAGTAGCTATTTTCTAAAAAGGTTTTTCTTTTCTGGTATTTTCTAAAATCAAAAATCATTTGAAAATCCCTTAGGCTTTGGGCCGAATCTCGCTGGCCCACTCCACCTTTTCCCCTTCCGTGGCCCTGTGCCGGCCCACTTCCGCGCGTGCAGCGCCCCCCTCGATCGGACGCCGTCCGATCTAGATTGATGGCCAAGATTCACCGCGCCCCTCCCCGTTCTCCCTCTCTCTAATGAGGACATCACTAGCTCACATACGATTAAAGCACCTCAAGTTCGAGACACATCTCCAATTCAAGGTCCGGTGACTCAAGCACGCACACGATGTTTAGGTCAACAGGTGAGCTCGCTCTTATCACAATTTAATTTTACTATTAATGAGAATATGCTGCTACCTAATTATGGGTGTTTTCTTATGTTGATTTGTGAAGGTAATGTTGTCGAAAAAGAAGACACACTAGGTAGCGTGGCTGGGAGGGATTAGAGATGGTCTACCAGCAACTTCCACGCCAAAATGGGTTGTTGCATGTGTTTGCATGTAGCTGTGGAAAGAAAGGAAGGAAAACTCAGTCAAACATGTCAATTTTATGCATAAGGAATAAAAGGATTTGCATGTAATCCATGCAATCAAAACAGGAGATAAAAGGCAACTATTGCTGTACATGGGAACGAGGCCCAGCAAATCAACCTTTCCTTTTTTGGGGCAGCGATGAAAGGAAGCTTGCATGCATAGCTATTTCCTTCATGAGCCACATCAACAATTAAGTATATTTTGGCCTATGCACCTCTTGCTTGGGTAGACTTGATTTTATTTTTGTTTGCATGTTGCTATTAGCTACTATAAAACAATTGGGTCTCATCAATATTTCATCTTCGAGTGAAATTCTTCCACTGTTGCTCTTGCGTTTTCTCTTGGATTTGCTCGAGCCGTTCTTCGTGAACAGGCCAATTGTGTTTGACACGGTTGGTAACCAATCGAGGAGCGATGTAGCGATTGCGAGGTTGCTGGTCACGATCAGATCGTGGTTAGCCTCCCCATCATCAACGTCGCAACTCAATTTATCGGATTTCTCCTACGACGGAAGATCGGGCCAACTCGCATGCACGCATCTTAAATCGAGGCGTGTGCATATCACTCTCTCGCTGCCAGGTGGGCCCAACCTGTCAGCCACCCGTGCCCTTTCTTCCCCGCTCCTTCTTCCTTGCCGCGCCACTCGCGTTAGAGTCGTGCGCGCGTACGCGCAAATTCCACCGACGCCACCTGCACCGTCCCATCGCATCACCGCTTGCACGCGCATCGAAGGCGGCGTGCTCCGCCGCACCTATGCACCCCCGCTCTTCCCTTTTTCTCCGCTCCTTTCACAGACACCACCGCTCACCATTAATGGCCGAAGCGACCTCCTCGCCGCTCTCCACCATCCGGGCCCCCAAGGCCTATAAAGGCGAGCAATGGATGCGCCTCCTTCTCCTCTTGCTCCTTCCCCAACCCACCCTCTCCCTCTCGCTCTGAATCCGCCGGATTTCGCCTTTCGCCGCCGCCTCTAGCGCTGCCTCCGAGCACCCTCAGCCGCCACTTCCTCTACCTTTGGCTTCGCCTCGTCGCGGCGCACCTGGTGCGCATTCTCACTCCACCCAGAGGCCACCGGAGCCCCGCCGCCGCCTCCGTCGCTTCTCGTCATCACCACCGCCATCCTTTCACCACCGCAGCCGAACCGGCGCGCCTTGGGATCCTCGCATCCTCCTCTTCGCATCGGTACCACCCGACGGGCTCGCCACGGCGCAAAGCGCCGACGAGCCGCGCAGCCCATGCCGCCCCGAGCGCCACCGCCGCCGCACTGACGTGGCTCCAGCTTGCCGCCACCTCGCCTCCAGCTCAGTGCCACCCCAGCACCTTAGCCCCTATGGCAGTCCACATCGTCTGCCCACGTGGCACTCCAAACCTCCCACCCTTCCAAAAGCTCCGTGGACCCAGTCCACGTGCACCCTCTCATGGATAGTGGGCTCCACATGTCAATTTCTTTTCTTTTATTTTATTTTGGTCGAAAAATCCTATGATGACATCATGTGACATCATAATTGTCTTTTCCTTTACAAAAATAAATCAAGAAATTCGGAAAAACCCTAAATCCATCATTTCATGTGATTTCCATCTTCCGAAGGCCGTAACTTCTTCGTTCGAACTCCGATTCGAGTGATTCAAATTTCTAAATTCATATAAAATCCTCATCTTGATGTTAGTACTAATTTGGTATTTATTTGGAATTTATTTTGGGTTGTTTTATTTATTTAGCTCTTTTTGCACATGTATATTCCAACGTTTCGGAAGATTTCTCGGACCCGACGACCGAAGCACCTCAACTGTTCATCGAAGGCAAGTCATAGACCTTTGATCATGTCGCACCCATTTTATAAAACTATATCGTTTGATATAAACATGCATTACTAATTTTATATTAAATGGTTTCGGGAGTAGTTAATTACCTAATTGCCATTATGCCTCCTTGACAAATTGCAAATGACATGTATCCTTGAATGACATTAACCCTTGGACACCTTAGGAGGGTTTATTTTAGTTGGACATTGATAAATCACCAACACGGGTATCGTAATATGCTTAGCCAGGCTATAGTTGTACGTTGGGACTCGTGATCACATGCTCGTATGGATAAACATGACTAAATGAATTATGGAATGATGGCGCGGCCACTTTTATTAAAAGATGTTGTGCCAAGGTTAGGGTGGTCTTTGGCCGGGTTGAACCAAAAATATTTTATGCTCGGGCGAGTGGGCGGTGGTGAGTGTGGGTGCCGTAACGCACTTTGGGACGTGGATTAGTCTCGCCTGAGCAGCCCACTAAGGACTTAACCTTGAACAATTGATCTGGGTCATACCGTGCAACCACAAGTTCATTTATGTGCTGGACTGGGCCAAATAATTAGCAATGCTTTGCGTCGGTTTTGTTTTGATTGAGAACGGTGCAAGAGGGGGCATGAATCTGGCGGGAGTAAAACCCGTTAGAAGCGAATCCTTAGTGAGCAGAACCGAATCAAAATAGAGCTTTGTAAAAGCCTTGTGATAATGACTTAGTCGCACACCTTTGGCAGTGTGTCAGATGGACATTGCAAGTCAATTATTTCTTATGGGTAAAGCTATACAACCTCTGCAGAGTGTATAAAAACTATTCGAATAGCTCTGTCCCTGGTTATGGACATGCTAGGAGATTTCACGCAAGGGGTAGATGTTTTTGTAAAAAGGGTGGGAATTTATGGTTTGGATGGAATGGTTGGGATGATCTCTAGTTGTTTCAAAGAACTGAATTACTTATGTATTAATCTTTAAAATTGTGCTTTCAAACTACGTATTGTATTTACTATCAGTATTGCTTTCCGCAAAACAGCCATAAAGCTATCCTTGTCTAGCCTCACATGAATAATAATTGCATACGTTTCCCTATGACTTGCTGAGTACATTCAAAGTACTCACGGCTTGCGCCCTGTGTGTTTAATCCCCACAGAAGATTCCGGGAACTCAGAGTATTATGAAGAGGAGTATCTTGAAGACTTTGCGAACTAGGTCGCGTCCTCCACTCGATTGCTGTGGGCGTGTCGAATGGCCTCCATGAGATATTTTGGTTCCGCTGCAAGTTACCTTTTAGTGTTAAGCCCTGCGTGGCAACTCTGTAAAACTTGACCATAAGGTCTTTTTGCTATTATTAATATTAATTTGTCCGCTTCATCGTTAACTTGTT
The DNA here is from genome assembly GCA_036346255.1 of Ampelocalamus luodianensis. Lineage (NCBI taxonomy): Eukaryota > Viridiplantae > Streptophyta > Magnoliopsida > Poales > Poaceae > Ampelocalamus > Ampelocalamus luodianensis. The sequence goes on along the minus strand of CM070632.1, from coordinate 16,366,909 downwards.
GTATGGTTGTGATTACACTGATGTTGTAACTATGCGAGCTAGCTACTGATCTGGGACTAGTTCGGAATGCACAGAGGGTCCTGGGGTTGCATACCCAGGGTCCCAACAACTATTCTTTCTAGTCATGTGTCTTGGTACTATTTCCCTAGATAATGTCTTACTAACCCGTAGCAATGCATAGACTTCTTCTATCTCTTTAGTGTACCCTTTTCAGTTGAGAAGGAGAACATGTGGCTCATGACTCCAGCTGTTGGTTCTCCTTCCTCATATGTGCATTCGATGCTGGTTATCACTTCTTGGAGACGCAGTATGGTCCAGCTTCTACTCATTCAACTATATCTCACTGCCAAGCGGTGCGACTCAGGTTCGAGCCCCTTTTGTCTTACATTTGTTTTTGGTACCGCAAAGCATCTGGTTCCAATCAGTTGTTGGGCTTGTTGAGTTCAGGGTAGATGGGAGGTTCTGTTCTAGCACGTGTCCTTTCTAGACACTCTTCTTATCTCATGCTTTGCTAGGATGCACTCTTCTCACAACCTAGGTTGAGCTTGTCTCACAGTCACTAGTCCTTAGCACGTTTTGAGCAGCCTGTCGGCCTTTTAGTGTTGGTGTTTCGCTCTCTAGCCAGTTGTATCTTTCCCTCAGAGATCATGTGGAGTAGGAAGTTTTTGTGCTATAGTGTGGAGTCCAAGGCACTATTGGTAGACATCCTCACCAAGCCGTTAGACCCAACTTGGTTTGCCTCCTTGAGAAGAGAGATAGGGGTAATTTACCCCTATGGGTTGGTTTGAGGGGGAGTTGGCTCTTTTCTAAACTTTTCTTGTTCATTTGATCTTTCCTTCATCTATTTCTGAACCTGCTGATCTTTTTTATCTTTTTAGGCTTTTAAGTCTTTCTTGCATCTCATTGTATCATATTGCATTCATATGAAAATCACAAAAAGATGCATTGTATTGTAAGCATTACCACTTCTGTCTTTTAAATTAATGAAGCCTTGCTTATTACTCTCTTGTGTTGCAGCATTTTTATTCATGCTCATTGTCATGTCGTGTTCATTGACTATCTAGAATTGTCATGTCTTCTAATGTGTAGTTTAGTCTTTACTAGATGAGCTTTAATCCTAATATAACTTGAACTATAAACTGCAATTTGTGGATCTTTTGGTTAGTTGCACCTTTAGTGATCCTTTTATGACACTTGCCATGTCAAAATTGCTTTGTTGGCTCTTGAATCTAGGATTGAACTTTAGTTGAGCGTCTAGTTCTTTTGTGAATCTTAAAATTGCTCTTAATCTCATGCAAAATGAAAAATCAAGTAAAACAAGTTGTGTGGTCCTCTTTTGCTTAAAATTGTGCCAAACTACTCTCACGAGACTACTTGTCATGTGACATGAACTTAGAGGTAGTTTGATGATCTAGACGGTCTTATGTGGACTGCTTGGCATTCTTGATATGAACCTCAAGATTTGTCGCCTTGGTTGAAGCTTATAGAGTGTTTGTGGATGGCTCCTAGTCCAGGATCTACTCTACTAAGATAGACCTTTTACACAACATCAACATGAGCTATGAAATTGCAAAATAATTAAATGTTGTAGATGTGTAGGTGCTTGAGGTATTTTGAGAAAATTGATTCACTTTGGAACTTATAGTCGCTAGAATGATCAATTATAGCTTCTTGATCTCATATTGACATTTTGACATGGCTTGGATCATTATAGGATCTCTTTAGATGAACTAGCTAATTGTGAAGCTTTGCATAATTTGTAATCACATTTATTGCTTCATCTTGTGCTATCTGACTTAGCTTGGCTATATATGTCTTGATATAACCTTGATAGCTTTTTTATGTTTGATATGCCTTGTGCATTTTAGAAATGATAGCTTGTCATCATTGGGTAATTTCCAAAGCTTCTTGCTCTAAAATTTTGAAAAATCCAAAAATAAAACCACTCCATTGTATTTCATGCATGGTCCTTCTTATGCCTCTTCCATGCATCTTGTCATGTTATCCTTGCATGAGAGGAAGACGTGTTTCCTTGATGACTCCATTGTTAAAGGGGGAGAAAATAACAAAAATGATAAAAGGAGGAGTTATTGTCAAAGGGGGTGAAAAAGGGGAGAAAATGAAAAACTAAAAAATTTGGGTGATCTAAGTGAGAGGGAGCATCTTATATGCATTCTTGTGTTTTTAATGTTCAACTCTTGGTTTGAATTGCATTTCTTGAAACCTCACAATGATTAAAAGTCAAAATGAACAATTGTTCTTTCATATGGACCTTGAGTGAATTTTTGTGTTCTCTCTGGATTTGAAGCTTTCATAAACTCTTTTGCCTTATTTATTGTGCTTCTGCATTTCTCAAGCCATCTTTGTTATTTTTATAGCTTTTTCTTGCTTGTGGACCAAGGTACCATTCTATTATGACAATAAAAAAATTTCAGTTTCTACTTCTCATGGCTTTGTCAAGCAAATAGAAAAGGAGAACTAGAAAAGTTTCATGTTGTGGAGATCTTGTGGATATGATCCTAATCTTAGTGTGTTAACAATTGGTAATAGCGTCGAGGTGTTTGGAGAAACCCTCGTTTTCGGCAAAGTCCCGCATTGTCAGTCATAGGCGGCCCGATCGCCACCTCGGTGGTCGATCACCAGCTGCTCATCCAAGTGGTCGCGATCCGACCACCAAAAGATGTTTGCTGAATTTTAGACCGGCCAAAAATAGAGGGTGTAAACAAGAGAGGTGATTCTTCTGCACTTGGTCTCATGATTTTTGAAGCTTTGAGCTAAAAGTTCTATTTGTTTTAAATTTCCAGAGAGGATTCGAATTTCCGGGGCTAGAAATTTGTCTAAGTGTTGGGGCGGTCTGACCAGCCATTTGCTGGTGGTCAGACCGACTGGCTAGATGTCTAACCGGACATGGGCGGCGGTCTGACCGGCCAGCAGTGTTCATGCAATAGGAAGGCGGTGAACTTTGAGGGTTAGGTCATATTCATGAGTTTCATTGCATAGATGTTGCATGATGCATATTTTGGCTAACATGGGTCAAGTTGTGAAGAACTTGTGCCTATAAATGGTTGCTTAGTCTATTGTTGTGCAGCTGGTTTGGAGTCAACTATGGTCAACGACGAGGAGGACCGAGACTTGCTTAGGAGAACCAAGGTCCAAAATGGTCGTGGATGTCGGGTGAGATGGATGGACTCAAGCAAGGCGCAAGATGGACTAGAACCATAGAAGACGAAGTTTGAGCAAAGGCCCTTGTGAAGGTATGTACTCATGCCTCATCAATTATGTGAAATGATGATTGTGCGTATCGTGCAGTGTTATGTAACGGTTTGCTTATTTGTGATGGTTGTAGGACATCGGAGCTATGTCATGGTGAGGCGGACTAGATCGGGACTAGGTTAGGAGAACAAAGGTCCAGAACGATCGAGGTGGTGCTAGAGGATGACTGAGGCTAGCGGGGTGATTACAAGCCGAGAAGACAAGGAACCGGAGCGGAAGCTACCGGTGATGAACATGACGGGCAGCGGCAAGGTGGACCAAGACTAGACTGAGGGGTGCAGTTATGGTGAGACATGTTGTGCACCAAGTGACTTGGTCTCAGTTGCAAGCGAAGATGGTACGGTGGAATCCGAATGTGTGAGAGACTTGGCGAGAAGTCATTGGGGCCACATGGATGATGACGGAGCATAGGAGATGCTTCACGGCGAAGGAATCGCCAAAAGTTGGTAGAGGGGTATTTTGGAAATTTCCCTATACCAGAAAAGTGGTAAGTGGTGGTGTGCGAAACCACCCTCTTGGCCTTGGAGAAACCGTGGCGCAAGGAGAGGCAATCTAGGTCAAGGGAAGATGTAGACGGCGCTTTGAGAAGCGTGCGTGAGTAAAACCCATTTGTGTGTGGGCTTAACGGGTGCCCATTAGGGTTTGCTCTCATGTCCTAGCCTCCACTATAAAAGAGGAGGGTGCTTGTTATGCACCTCAACCCTTGCATTCTACAAACCCTAATTTGGGATTTAGGGAGAGAAGAGGAAAGTGGAGAGACTAGGGTTCTTGAGAGATGGATTGATTAAGTGCTCAAGTGTTGAGCTTTGTCCTCCGTGGTGGAATGGCTGTAAACATACAATCTCTCTAATCAATCCATGCAAGATTTGCCCTAAGATGAGTTCTATCTTGTTCTTGCTCTCTTTGATGCCTTTAAGATTTTTGGATTTTCTTAGGTTTTTATTTGGGATCTTGCTATGATCTTGCTTGCTGGGACGTGTCGGATATGATCTAAGGTCATCTTGATCATCATCCACCCACGAGCAAGCTTTTGGATCTAAGTTTGATTTTGCCCCATTTTGGTGAAAAAAGGGTGATTTTAGGGGTTTTGCTCTTGAGGGCTTTTGACTTGATTTTTCCTGTGATTGAGAGTGCTAGGACGTATGGGAGACCATCCTTAGCCATCTTGGATTGATTCCTCCCACGAAATCCTATCAATCATCGCTTTCGTATTTTACCCGATTTTGGAGCAACATTTGCTCAAACGGAAAAAGGTTAGAACTTTGGCAATGATCTTCGCGATCTTTGGTTGGAATTTGTTTATAACATCCTAGAGAAGGTATGTTTCAAGTTTCATGAAGTTTGGAGTTGTGGATTAAAAGTTGGATCAATTTGCGATTTCGAAATCATGCTAAAATCTAGTTTCTGTGCTGATTTTACTATTCATCAGTCTAACCGCACTGTTCTCGGTCTGCCGCTACTGTTCACCAGCCTGATCGCACTGTTCACCGGTCTGATCACCACTATTCATCGATCTGACCGACTAGTGGGGATTTCTGTGAGTTTTGATCCTTTTGTTGCCCGGTTCTTATTTAAATGATTATCTCTGATCTTCATAGCTCCACATAGCTATTGGAGTGAAAGAGCCTTCAACGTCTTGAGGCAAAACATTTTGAAAAGTGGTTATTTTTGTGTGGTGCCTATTCAACCCACCCCCCTTCTAGTCACCTCTTCGGTCCAACACATGTCTTTTGTGAAAGCTACCTCTACATCAACAGAGCCTAGTGGTCGAGGTGAGCGTTGTCCCTCAAGTGGTCGAAGCAAGTTCTGACCATCAAGAGGGGCAGGTAGCTCAGGGAGCATTAGCTCTCACTCAAGATGTAACACCCCAGCTCCAAATGAGCCTAGAATGTTACAAGAACTAAACTAACTAGAACAATCTATAACTTTTTTCGACAGAAATTCCTTTGTATAAACAACAAAATCGAGGTACTAACAGATAACCATGGCATTTAATATTACTTCTATAATCCAAATCATTCATGCATATAAAATAATCGTACGATTGTAATCAATTAACATCATTCTCATAACCATGAATAATCCGACAACCAACATCATAAAACATCCATAGATGGTTTCCACACAGTTATTTATTCTTGAGTGAAACTAAATAGCAATTGCATAAATGTTGTGAGGTAGTGCGTGCTTTCCAATGCCTACTCCCTCCCATGCATGACGTTCTTGCCGTAAGTACCTATAACAAGACAAAGCAAGGGTGAGCCATACGATCAAAGAAGTATCAACAAGGTTGCAACATTCATATAGGCATAACATCTAAAAACAACCTTATTCAACACCATTAAGACATTTCAAATATTTAAATGATGATAATGCTATGCACTCTTTGATCTTTATCTCGCTTCGCATTTTACTCAGAATGCGGGTATTCATCCGTCAATGAATACCCATGCTCGTGCTCTCCGCACAGGGACCAAGAGCCTATACATCACATGTATAGGGACCTTTGCCCGTCATCACAATGACGGGACCTCAGATTCATTGCCCACATTCCATGAATGTGGGGATTTCAAGCCTGTCATTGCATGACAGGGACCTCAACACTTACTCGGTCATTACATGACCAAGTCTCAATATGCTCAAAACATGCATAAGTACTACGCAACATCTTTTCATTTAACAGAATTCAATAGGTTCTCATAGCATGTAAGCAATAGCATCATGAAGGAACCTTAAACACAACTTGCAAACATCAACATAACTAGGGTCATCACATCAACATCTTCACATAGCAATAATAAACAATACACAACCAAATCATGACATGCAACCAATATTACACTTAAACCCGAATACTTGCCTCAACCGCGCGAGAACGGCGGACGCGAAGTGGGTGCTACCCTTGGGATCTCGCTGCCACCTGGACAAGTAGATAACCCCAAACTAAGAATAGCATACTGGACCAAAATCATACATCACATTACAATCGAAATCGCTAATCTTCTTATCACGTCTAGCTTTTCTAATTTCTAGCGATCGGTCACTGCGGACAGCAGACTTCAAAAATTCATAACTTTCTGCTCAGGGGTCCAAATAGGATGATCTTGGACAATCTGAAAAGGTAATTGAAATGTATAAATAAACTTAGTTGGGGAGACCCTCTGATTCGGCCATCTACCAGACCTACCAATCTATTTAATCAGAGCAAACATTTCACGTCGGGTTTCTGGACAGCGACAAAGAAACTATCATAACTTTCTCTACGTTCGTCCAAATTCAGTGATCTTTAGCTTTCCTGAAAGCTAAGAGGTTTAGCTTCGTTTTTCGTTGTGGTGAGACCTTCTGGAAACACCTCTAACAATGCGTTTAAGTCAGGTTGAGCCAATACTGTCAAAATAGATACCTTCCAGAAACATCATTCCACCAAGAAATTCATAACTTTGGCTACCGACGTCCAAACGACCTGATTCTTGTCGGAAATGAAAGATAACTACGATATCTACAACTTCCTAGGAGAAGCCCAGACCCAAAACGGCACTTATCAAAATCTTACTTAATTAACAAATTGGCTGCAGATTCTCATCAAGATCTCGGGACAACAGCACTAAAATCGACATAACTTTTAACCGTTAATCGGATTTGGCTGTTCTTGGTGGCCACGCGAACCTAACAGAAAACCCCACATATCTCCAGGAGACACTAATCCCTGAATCTGCCCTGAACTAACTCAAAACCGCGCGTCAACAGGAAGACAGATTCAACCGATCTACACAGCAACTACCATCTAGCATATAGGAGACAAAACACATAAGATCGGTCTACCAAAACTAATGGGGATCACGAAATTACCCATAAGAACAACGTGGAACGTCGCTGAAACCTTCGCGATGACCTTCCCTCATCTCCCCTTCCTATTCTCGCCTTCCTTCTCCTTTCTTCTTCTTGGCCGCAGCCACAAGAACCTTCTTCACCGGCATCGGGAGTCACACCAAGGGAGGAGGCATTACCATGGGGTGCTGGATGGGAGGAGGAGGTGCAGGAGGAGTGGAGGAGTCGGCCAAGGGGGAAGAGGGAGGAAGGGGTGGCGGCCACCATAGGGGAGGAGGGGAAAAAAGTGGGAGGTAGCTAGGGTTTTGGGAGAGAGGGCGCCTCCCCTCCCTTTTGGCCGGCCACCACATGGCCTAATGGGCCTTGGCCCAGGCCCAGGTTGCCAAGATTTAGCAAAAATCCCCTTCTCTCAATGCTGTTGTTTTTATTTTCTAGTTAGTCCTTCTCTTTCAATAATTATTCTCTCTCGAATAATCATTCGAATAATTTTGGGATATTACACAAGACTTATAACCAGACGTGGTTGTAGAATCCCAACTCCTCAACAAGACATTCGACCAGACCCGGTCGAAGAAGCCCCGGCCTCTCAAGCTCGTGGCACTTAAAGCCTTCCAGATGCTGAAGGTGTCACAAGGATTGAGGTGACCGAAGAGGATAAGAAGAAGAAAAAGAAGCCTCCCTTGGGAAGGTTTCTTTTAGATTCAAGATTGTGTCGAGAAAGCCAAGGTATGTAAAACTAAAAGCTTAAATATAGCATTTACCTTTTAGTTGTACAATTTGACATATTTTCTTCTCTCATTGTTGTTTTAGTCCTACTTCTCCAGCCCCTAGGGATGCTTCTGTTGAGAGGCCCACAATTGTCTCCCCTGCAGCTGTGGGACCAATGGTTTCTCCTACGGTCGTAAAGCTGGCAGTGGAGGTAGTCGCAGAATCGAATCCTATCCCTGTAGTGGCGATGGAGGAGGTCATTGCCACTGAGCCAGCCAAGACCACTAGGGTGTTCGTAGAGGAGGAGGTGAAGACGGTGGAAGATACAAATGCTATGGCGCTCGAGTTGATTATTGAAAATCTCAATAATCAGACAAGGAACTTGGTCCTACGATCTCTAGTAGCAACTGATCAAGCTAGAGCAGGGAGATCCGATCGCCGGATGATGGGAACGGGGTCCCGATCTTCCAACAAGTTCGATAAGTTCGATTTGGAGGCGCGACACAAATCGATTCGCTCCGAACAACACGCTCAACCCCGCAATCGCAGCACCACGCCTCCTCGGTTATCAACCGCGGCGCAACCCGCTGACTCGCCAAGAAGGCTAATCCTCGCTCGCGAATCAAGAACACAAGCAAGAACAAGGACGAACACAACGGAATTGCAGATGTATTGTTTTAGCACTCGAAAGTTGGGGTCTCACAAACCGATGAACGGCGAAACTGTTCAAGACAGAATTAATCTAAGCAAAACCCAACCCTAATGGTGGGGGTGGCGGCTGTATATAGAGGACTGAGGGGCATGCAAAACCCCTGGATGCGCCCTAATGGGCTCCAACACGATACAAAGCCAAACGGCCCAAAAGACGGTGACGCAGCACCCTGACAGATTCTGAATGCCCACTTGTTTCGACGATTCCCGTTGACTCAAAAGGAATTTTGACATGGGACCAGAGCCATTGAAAAGGTCGTCTTCTCAGCTTTCGATACATATGTGGAACATCCAAAACGGAGCCCAGATACGATCTGGGCGTCCGTTTTAGTACGGCCTGGTCCTGGACTCCGAATTGGATTCGAAGTCAGCTTGAGTTGGGCCTCCAACATGATTCGACCGCCCTTGCTGGACTTGTGCACTTCATAGCCCTTCTCCAAGTACTTCCAGGTCCTCTCCATGGTTCCTAATCATAATTAAATCATTAGGTAGCAATCGATTCTCAAATGAACAAAAAGAAGTACTTAGGAACGAGCTCACCTGTAAATTCAATTGTCGGAAGCGAGCTCTAGTGATTGGTCCTTGAATGTCAAGTGGAGGATTGTTGTGTGTATCCGAAGAAGTGATGTCCTCATCATCCTCCCCCTCTTGAAGCGGAGTTGTCCTCAACTCAGCCTCATCTTCTTCTCCCAAGTATGGCTTCAAATCTGAAATGTTAAAGGTGGGACTAACCCCAAACTCGGAAGGCAACTCAAGTTTATATGCATTATCATTTATCTTCTCAACTATTTTAAAAGGACCAGCAGCTCTAGGCATCAATTTTGACTTTCAGAACTCGTAAAATCTATCCTTTCTCAAGTGCAACCAAACAAAATCACCCGGTTCAAGTTTAACTTCCTTTCTACCTTTACTACCAATAATCCTATATTTTCATTCATCTTTTCAATGTTTGCCTTAGTAGTCTCATGCATTTTGACAATAAAATCAGCACGCCCTTAGCATCATTATGAACTCTCTCACTAGTAGGCAAAGGTAAAATATCAAGAGGGGCATGTGGATTGAATCCATATACTACCCGAAAAGGACTTACCTTGGTGGTGGAGTGTTCCGCTCGATTATATGCGAACTCAACATGCGGCAAACACTCTTCCCACAGACTTCAAATTATTCACAAAACAACTCTCAAAGATGGTAGACAATGTGCGGTTCACCACCTCGGTTTGGCCATCGGTTTGCTAGGTGACATGTTGTAGAGAACAACAACTTTGTACCCAACTTGTTCCATAGAGTACGCCAAAAGTGACTCAAAACTTGGCATCACGATCTGAAACAATAGTAGAAGGCATACCATGCAAACGAACTATCTCTTTGAAAAGAGGTCAAGAATATGAATGGCATCATCGGTTTTATGACATGGTATAAAATGAGCCATCTTAGAAAAACGATCCACAACAACAAAATGCTATCCTCCCCTCTTAGTCCTGGGCAATCCTAAAACAAAGTCCATAGAAATATCCGCCACGGAATAGAAGGAACAGAAGAGGCATATACAAACCATGTGGATTCAAGCGAGACTTAGCTTTTGACATGTAGTGCGAGCCACAAACCGCTCAACATCTCGCCTCATTTTTGGCCAAAAGAAGTGTGTGGCCGTAACGTCCTCCGTCTTCTTAGCACCAAAATGTCCCATCAAACCGCCGCCATGCGCCTCCGCAACAACAAAAGATGAACGGATCCAATCGAATGCATAGGCGGTTAGCTCTAAACAAGAACCCATCATTGATCACGAATTTATTCCATGCTTGTCCCTCTTTACAATGCAACAACACATCCTTAAAATCAGCATCTAAAACATATTGTCCTTTAATGGTTTGAAGACCAAAATGTGACAATCAAGTTGAGACAACATGGTATAGCGTTGAGACAAAGCATCAAGAATCACATTATCCTTCCTTTCTTGTGTTTAATGACATAAGGAAAAGATTCAATAAATTCAACCCACTTAGCATGTCTACGATTCAAATTGGTTTGACTACGAATATGCTTAAGTGATTCATGATCGAATGAATGACAAATTCTTTAGGCCATAAATAGTGTTGCCACGCCTCTAAAGAACGAACAAGAGCATACAATTCTTTATCATACGTGGAATAATTAAGAGCAGACCATTCAATTTTTCACTAAAGTAGGCAACAAAACGCCTTCTTGCATCAAAACACCACCAATACCAATTCCGCTAGCATCACATTCCACTCAAAAGTCTTACCAAAATCCGGAAGTTGGAGCAATGGTGAGTGTGTAAGCTTGTCCTTCAAAAGATTAAAGGACTCCTCTTGTGATGGCCCCAATGAAACACGACTCCTTCTTTGTCAACTCAATCAACGGTGTCGCAATGGTGCTGAATTCCTTGACAAAGCGGCGATAAAACCCCGCAAGGCCAAGAAAACTCCGCACTTGGGAGACCATCGTGGGCGTGGGCCAACTCCATATCGCTCCACCTTGGCTCTATCAACCTCAATTCCTGTGGAGTCACAACATAGCCAAGAAAGAGACTCGATCCGTGCAAAGGTGCACTTCTCAAGGTTACCAAACAGACGTGCATCTCTCAAAGCATTAAAACAGCACGTAAGTGATTCAAATGTTCATCCATGGACTTGCTATAAATCAAGATATCATCAAAGTAAACAACCACAAATTTGCCAATGAAAGGACGTAAAACCTCGTTCAATAATCGCATAAAAGTGTTAGGTGCATTAGTTAAACCAAAAGGCATGACTAACCACTCATACAAGCTAACTTAGTTTTAAAAGCGTGTTTCCATTCATCGCCAAGTTTCATTCTTATTTGGTGGTATCCACTACGCAAGTCAATCTTTGTGAAAATTATAGCACCACATAACTCATCAAGCATGTCGCCTAGCTCGGGAATAGGATGACGATACCTTATAGTAATGTTGTTAATGGCTCTACAATCTACACACATACGCCAAGAACCATCTTTTTGGGTACCAAAAGAACAGAACAAAGACAAGGACTAAGGCTCTCACGCACATACCCACGGTCCAAAAGGTCTTGGACTTGTCGCGAATCTCCTTAGTCTCGCGGGATTGGTCCTCAGACACTGCACGGTTTGGCAAACTCGCTCCAGGATCAAGTCAACTGTGCTCAATCCCTCGAATGGGTGGAAGTCCTGGAGGTATCTCATCAGGAAAACATCTCTAAAATCTCGTAAAAGGTTAGTGACAGGAGCAGGCAAAGTGCAAGGCATATTATCAAGAGAAAATAAAGCATCTTTGCACACAAAAGCATAGCATGTATCATTAATATCATCAATTTCAGCAAGGTCTGATTTTGTGGCAAGCATAACATAATGTTTTTCAGATTTATCATGTTCCTTTGGATCATTAGCGCTAGCACTCGCTCCCTATCGGCCTCTATAATCTCATTGGGGTCAAAGGCAGTAAAGTAACTTTCTTTCCCTTATGCATAAAAGTGTATTTGTTACTACTACCATGGTGCAAAGCATCATTATCAAATTCCCAAGGTCGACCCAATAAAAGAGAGCATGCTTGCATGGGAACCACATCACAATCAACATGATCAGCATAACCACCAATGGAAAAATGGACTCGGCATGTTTGTGTTACCTTAGCTTTTCCAGAGTCATTTAACCACTGAATATGGTATGGATGTGGATGCGGTCGCGTGGTCAAGCCAAGCTTCTTGACCAAATCAGAACTCACCAAGTTGTTGCAGCTTCCTCCATCAATGATGACACGAAGAAGAAGAAGACTTCTTCGACCTCTTCCCCGAGTTGTTTGGACCACCAATCATCGGATCATCTTTATTCAGATCTCATGACCGAGTCCCACACCCAAAATAGAGGATATATCTTTGACAATGAGTGTCTTCAAAGAATATGGTGGGGCCAAGTTGACAGGCTTTATGAATTACAAGATCCAAGATGGTGTATGCCAAATTTGCTCGGTCAGCTATTATCGTAAGTACTCGATGCCAAATATTTTCATATTTGGATTTTTTTTTTCCTTTTTTCACACTCTGTTTTCTTGTTCAGAGAGCTCTCGAACAAGTTACTGCTGTTGGTGAATACCACATGCTACTAGTATTGTGAAGAAGCAGCAGTCTGAACTCTACCAGCTAGCAGTGAGATCATAAGTCATTGTTATGAGAAGTCTTACTTTGTTATGACCACTCATTCAACACTCATGTCTACTTTAACCTTTGTCGGTCTAAAAGTGACGAAAGAACCTTAATCTTTGCACTCGACTATGTAAAAGCTGAGGAGCAAAAGTTAAGGGACGAAAAAGAAGACCTACTGAAGAACATTCAGGAGGCAAATTCTGCAGCTTTTGAATTGCAGAATAAAATAAACATTATGTTTTTCACTTAACATTGTTCATTTTAATGACTTTCTTATCTTTCTCTAACTCTTTTTCTTTTTAGAAGAAGAGGTCGATATGGGCAAGCTCAAAACCGAGGTCGATTCAAAGTCCTTGGTTATTAACGAACTCACCTGTATCAGCAAAGAAATAGACAAGAGTATAAAGGATTGGAGGAGCGGTGCACAAAGGATGCTACCTCTCATGATGACGAGATCAAGAAGCTTGATTCTTGTTTAATAGGTAAGAATTTCTTTACCCACGACCATTTTTATTTACTAGTTTTTAAGAAGTGTTTTTCTGACTGGTCGTACTCTATTTTCAGACTAAGCAGTCGAAATAAAATGACTTCCAAAAGTTTCGACTCGCAGTCAGGAGGAAATGAAGGCTACGAAGACCAACCTTCAAGACAACATTTCACTCCTTAACAATGAACTCAGTGGACATGGTGCTAAGGAGGTCACTCCTCTTGAAGACTGTAACATCCCAATTTTCTGAGTTTAAAAATCCTATAAATAGTTAGTAGGGGAAAATTCACCATTTGGATTTATTTGAATTTGATTCAAAAGCTTAATATTGAACTTTGCAATAAAAAATATTTAATGTGAATAATCCCAACATGAACAATAGCCAAAACTATTTTATTTGGGTTCTCTCTGCTCGGATATATTTTCTAGATTTTTCTAGAATTTTTCTGAGTTCGTTTGCTACTTTCTATTGCTTATTTGAATTTCTAGTATTTTCTAAAATAGAAAAGCTATTAAAATCTCAGAAATTGCTTCGGGATGAAATCCAAAACCCCAGCCCGTTCTCTCTCCTTCCGCCGCCCCGCGAGGCCCAGCTCCACGTGCAAGGCCTCGCGTGACGGCAGCGTGTGGTCTCTCTCTCTCTCTCTCTCTCTCTCTCTCTCTCTCTCTCTCTCTCTTCGCGTGGCCGCGTTGAACCTCGACCGTCCGATTTTCTTTGAACGGTGCGATGGCGTTGTGCCTTTCGGGGCATCCCGAACGGCCCATTGATCGTGAGCCGATCGATCAAAATTGGATGGCCCGATGGCGTTGTGCCTTCCTAGCTGCCCAAACGTCCCATTGATTGTGAGCCGTCCGATCAGATCTGGACGGTAACTCTCCGTCCCGATCGTGCACGTGTGTGGGCTTTCACTGCCAGGTGGGCCCGCCGTCTTCATCTCCGCGACGCGCCCGCCTCCGTCCGCCATTGCCGCCTTATAGAAGCTCGTACGACAACGGGACTTCCTAACCAAAACCTTCTAGATTTTTATACCAAACTCAATCTCTATCTTCTCTGCATCTTTTGGGATAAAAATCATATCCCGATTCCGTTTCTATCTCTGTTTTCCCCGCGAGGTCAACTCGGACTCTTTTTAGGGTTTCCGCCGCCGCACACCTCCCTAGCCTCCCGAACCCTATAAATAGGTCCCCTAGGATCGCATCGACGTCCACACCAGAACCCCTCAACCTATTGCGCAACTTGAGCCCTAGCGCCGCCGCAATCGAAGTTTTAGGTTTTTGTCACCGCCGGCGTTTTCTTCGTCTTGCGCCATCGTCGACGTCCTCTACCTCCCGGAGCCCTCGCCGTCGCCTGCACCTCGCTGGAACTTCCGTCCGACAAAACCCGAGCCACTCCACCGCATAAACCTCGTCGTCGGCCATCTCCGTCGACCTTGACCACCCGGAGTTGGTTCAACAGGTTCGCAATAACCTCAGCTACACGCCGGTACCACTCACCGCCGGCGAATCGTCGTCGTTCGCCGTTGTCATTGGTTCCCGAGCCTCCGCCACCGTTTAACCGCCGCTCACGCACACTCGGCGCCATGTCGCGACCTCGCCGACGTGTCGCGTGCGTGGCGCCCGCCGATGTCCACATGTACGCTGTGTGGCGCATCCACCGCCTCAGATCTAACCGGCTCGGTAGATCTAGTCTACCGTGAGCCTTGAGACTGACATGTGGGTCCCACATGTCAGTATTTTCTTTTATTTCTTTTATTTCCGAAATTCCTTCGCTGGTGTTGTGCTTGCACAATAATCCGATTTTTCTGTTAAGAAATAATTCAGAAAATTCCAGAAAATCTAAATTAGGGTTTCTTTTAGATTTTCAAACTTCCAAAGCTCATAACTTTTGCATCCTAACTCCGATTGAGCCCATTCAAATTTATAAATTTATCTAAATTCGAGCTCTATTTATCTGAGATTTTTATTTAATTTTTGGAGCTTATTTTTCCCCTATTATTTATTTGTTTTGTTTATTTGTGTCTCGTTTGCGAGTAGACGTCGATTCGTCGAGGAATTTTGGAGAAGAAGGAGCACCCCAAGATCAAGACCAGTACATAGACCTTTTCCAAGGCAAGTCATACCTTTGATCATCTTGAACCCAGTTTTCAAATTACTTTGTGTTAAAGTATTGCATTCTACTTTAATTATTTATTTAAATATTTTGGGTATAGTTACTATCCAAATTGTTATCACACCTTGGCCTTGTATGTCATAATTCCTTGTCACCCTAGATTGGTTATTAGTTGGTAATATTATAGCACCAACGTGGGTTGGTTAGATGCGAGTACAATTGCTTAGCCATGCTACGAGTCTCACATCATATGTAAGTTGCAATTATTAAATGTGACTAAGTGACTATGGAACTTTGTGTAAAACTATGTGCTATGTGTTATTACTTCGTGATGGCATGTGTTGCACTAAAACCAACTGGGTGGTAAAGGATTTAGACTGAGGCAAGTGGTGGAAGCTGTGTGATATGGTGGAAGCTGTGTGCATGGGTTTGATAATCTTTGTGACTTAGTTAGAACATGAAAGTCTTGTCTTGGTCAATTAAGGACTTAACTTTGTGCGCCATTGAACTGAGCCTTACTGTACGACCACATGCCTGGTATGGGACGGGCCTAACTTAGTAAGTTATGGATTCTTGGTATTGATTACTCAGGTGGTAGGTTAGGCTATGGGTGGAGGTGTGTACTACAAGGTAGTCGCATCACGGGGCGGTTCGCCGTGTCCCTGTCCAGCGGTGTGTGTTATGCCAAAGCGCTTCGTTTGGGTTGGCATAGCGGTTTGTAAGCACATCGGGAGTGTCAATGTTGAGATGAAGTTTATAAACCGTTTTGTTATGATTAGTGCTTGCTACACTAGTTGTATCGTGTGGGTAAAGTGTACAACCTCTGCAGAGCGTTAAATCAATCTATTCGAATAGCCGCGTCCGCGGTCATGGACATGCTCGGGGATTTCACACGAGGGGTAGTTTTCATAAAATATTGGGATGGGAGCTGTGCGACCTCAATCATATGGCTATGTGAAATAATCTGTTTAGCTTTGTGTCTTTGTGGAAACAATTGTTAAATTATTAGTGTCTATTTGTTTTAAATTATGCTTTCAATCTATTATTCATATTCAATTGCAAATGTTGCTTTTCTGCAAAATAACCACAGAAGTCATTTCCTTTGGAATAAGCCTGCATCTATAATTTGCATTCTGTGGTATGATTTGCGAGTACGGTTGTGTACTCACGCTTGTTGTAAAACTTGCGCCCAAACCTACAGAAGAGGAGGAGTCTACGCCTGCTTTCGAGGAGGAGTTCGCCGAAGGTTGAGGATCGTTAAGGTCTGGATCCCAGTTGGTTGCCTGTGGTGAATTGGTGGGATCTACGCCGAGTTATTTCGCTCCGGCCATTGCTTTATTCTCTCATAGCTCGCGTGGCTTAATAAGTGTAAACTCGACCATAAGGTCAAAACCCTTATTTGTTATTCAAACTAATCGTTTACTTTATTTATCGCTTGTGTGGATCGATATTTACCTATGTTAACATTGTGTGCACTAGCGTGATCCTAGACTAGTGCAGTATACACAGAGGGTTCCAGAATCGTAATTTTGGGTCCCGACAGAGACATCGTGGTTGCCCATACGAGTACCATTGGACAGCAAGTCAGAACTCGCTAGTAGTTAATAACAACTCTGAAGACCAACCAAGCCGACTCGATAAAAGAGCTGGTCGAAAGCGCAATAAGTTATGCCTTAGCAAAACTTAAGGCTTATGACCGTAATCTTAGCCTTCAACCAGCCGAAGCTGACTTCGACTGCCCTAAAGTAGAGGCAGCGTAGCTAATTGAAGAATTACAGTTGGTCGGCAAGAAGATCGCGAAGGAGATGCAAACAGATCTCCTTCATCAGAGTAGTTTGTAATAGGGAATGCAATTGTAAAAACAATTTCCTGTCTATGGATATAAACCTTTTATTTCCCTACAAATTGTCTCTTCAAGACAATAAATATAAAAGAGAATTGAATTTAAGACTAAGAATTGAAGTCATATGTATAACTTTATCCTAACCCCCGACTATTTTCTTAGTTTAATTATATAAACTAAGTAAATAGTTTAAAAAGGGTTTGCTTAAATAAGTCGTTCGACCTTTGTTACCGATCTCGATTGTGATGTACTGGTAGCAAAAGTTAGGAATAGATCGACACTAGGAAGTTCCTTCTAGTGTGCAGGACCACGTGCAAATAGGAAATACTTCAACTAGGTGATGTTATTTTCTCCGACCAGGTTTGCCAAATCGAAGACATCAACAAATTAAACACAATTGTCATGTACTAGTAGCAATAGTTAGAGACAGCACAACGCTAGAAAGTTCCTTCTAGTGGGTAGGACCATGTGCAAAGAGGAAAGACTTTAACTATGTGGTATCACTTCCTCCGACCAGGTTAATCAAATAAAGCATATTTATAGTAGTCGAACAAACTATGAAAATAGAGCTTGGTGTAAATTATTTCGACCACATTTTATTGAACCTAGTTTCTCTGTGTTGGCAGCAAAAGTTAGGAATAGATCGACACTACAAAGTTCCTACTAGTGGGTAGGACCATGTGAAAGGCTTCGACTAGGTGATGTTACCCTCCTTCGACCAGTGTAAAGAAAACCAATTGTTCAAAAAGTGATCGAAAATCAAAGCGTTGCTCAATGAAAATTTTAAGACAATAAAGATTGAAGAAAGCATAAACTTTATTGAGAATATCAAAAGTTACACATAGAATTTGCATAGCTGGTCAATATTCCATGAGTTAGAAAGGATTCGCCATCCTCCATTGCTAGCCGTACCGAACCTGGTCGCGTAACTTCGACCATTGTGTAAGGACCTTCCTACTTGGGGGAAAGTTTGTTTCGATTAGACTGGGATTGAATATTTTTCAATACCAAGTTATCTACAACAAGACTGTGAGGTTGGACCTTATGATCGTAGTATTTGCGTAGGGCTTGTTGGTAGACTGCCAAACGGATTAAAGCTTGATTCCTCTTCTCTTCGAGTAGATTGATGTCATCTCCTCGAAGTTGTTCCTGGCCAGAGTCGTCGCAATTTTCGAGTCAAACCAAATCTTTAGTTTTGGTGGAAGCATGGCTTCAACCCCAAAAACTAAGAAAAATGGTGTTTCACTTGTAGCCCAACTAGCAGTCATGCAAATTTCCCATAGTACTAAGGGTAATTCTTTTACCCAAGCCCCTGAGCACTTTATAAACTAGTCAAAAACTCCAGTTTTAATTCCCTGTATAATTTGGCCATTTGCCCTTTCGACTTCCTAATTGCTTTGTGGATGGGCGACAGAGGCATAAAGCATGGTACCTAATTCTTCGCAAAATTTTTGGAATTTTGAACTCAAAAATTGTGTGCCATTATGTATAAAAATTAGACTTGGAACACCAAATCGAGTGATCACAGTTTTTCATCACAAATTTCTTGGCTGCTTCCATTCTTATCCCTGTCATAGGTTCGATTTCAATCCATTTCGTGAACGTATCCATAGCCACAAAAAGGAACTCAAAACCCCTTGGTGCTTTTGGGAACAGTCCTAGGATATCGAGACCCTAGGTTGCAAAAGGCCAAGAAATAGGTATTGTTTGTAATGCTTGAGTCGGGTGCTCTATTTGCCTACTATAAAACTAGCATTGTATACACTTCTTAACAAGCTCTTTAGCATCATGGAGAGCTGTTGGCCAGTAGAAACCTTGTCGAAAGGCTCTTTCGACCAGCATTCTATAGGATGCATGAGTTCCACATATGCCTCTGTTTATTTTTTGAAGGGGATTTAATCATTCTTTCTGCGATATACATCGTATGAGAACCCCTTGAGTACCTCGTTTATAGAGGACTCCTTCGACCAAAGTATACATTTTGGCCTTATGGGATAAACGATCAACCTCAAGATCATCATTGGGTATTGTGCCCTTCTGAAGATACTCGTAGATGGGACTCATCCAGGTATCCTCGTATTCTAGGGAGGCTTTTTCAATAAGAGATATCTCTGGTGTTTCGACTAGGGACGGCTTCTGGAGCTGTTCTAAGAAGACTTCTTGTGGTACTTGTGATCGGAAAGAAGTCATTCGAGCTAACTGGTCAATGAGGAAATTATCCTTTCGAGGGATATATTGTACCTCGAAATCAAAAAAATATTTTTCAAGCTTCCTGTTTTCCAATAAGTACTGAGACATGGTCGAATTAGAGCATTGATACTCTTTTTCTAGCCTGATTCACGACCAGTTGAGAGTCTCCTCTCACGAGTGATCGTCGAAACCCAAGCGCTTTTACTGCTCGTATGATAGCCAATAAACCTTTTTATTCTGCCACAATGTTAGTAGTAGAAAAGTTTAATTGAATAGCATATTTTAATATTTCTCTTGTAGGAGATACCTAGACCACCCCAGCCCCCGAGCCACTTAGCATAAGTAACCCATCAAAGTACATTGTCCACTCGTCATGGGATGCATACTAGGGTCCCTGAACGAATTCAGAACTTGTCCATTTGGCGACAAAGTCTGCCAAGATCTGAGATTTAATGGCCATTCGAGACACAAAATGGAGGACGAACTCCTCAAGTTCAACTGACCAATTTGCCATGCGTTCCGATGCTTCCCTGTTCTGGAGGACATCTCCTAAGGGAAACTCATATGGCACAATTAACTTGTGCGCCTGAAAATAGTGTCTTAGTTTCCTCGAAGACAAGAGGAAGGCTTATAGAAGCTTTTTGACATGAGGGTATCACTCCTTAGCCCCATGTAAAACTTCACTAGCATAGTAAACTGGTCGATGAACGTTATAACATTCTACAACCAGTACTGTGCTCAGTGCATCTGACGTGGTAGTTAGATATATTAAGAGTGTCTCTTCTGTTTTAGGAGAAACCAGAATAGAAGCACTCGTAAGATACCTCTTGACATCCTCGAAGGCATTGTTTGCCTCCTCTGACCACTTGAAACCATCGTGTTTCCTTAGAAACTTAAAGAAAGGAAGTTATTTTTCTCCTAGTCGTGTGATGAAATGACTTAACGCCGCCATGCATCTTGTGAGTTTCTGGACTTCTTTTTTTGTGGTCGGAGGGCGCATTTGTTCAATGGCTTTTATCTTTTTAGGATTTGCTTCGATTCCTCGTGTAGAAACAAGAAATCCAAGTAACTTAACTGAAGAGACTATACACTTCTCTGGGTTGAATTTTAAATGGTGTTTTCTGAAGTTGTCGAATGTTTCCAGCAAATCAGAAATATGATTACGGTGCTTGATGCTTTTTACGACCAGATCGTCCACATAGGCTTCCAAATTTCGGCCTAGTTGAACAGAGAATGTTGTTTGCAACAAGCGTTAAAAAGAAGCGCCAACATTTTTTTAGACCAAATGGTATTTTGACATAGCAAAATATTCTGAATGGTGTAATAAATGTGGTCTTTTCTTCATTATCTAGGAACATACTTATCTGATGATAACCATAATATGCATCTAGGAAACTTAATATTTCACAACCAGCAGTAGAACCAACCAATTGATCAATACGAGGAAGAGAAAAATCATCTTTCGGACAAGATTTATTAAGATCAGTAAAGTCTACACACATACACCACTTACCATTAGACTTTCTAACCATTACAGGGCTAGCCAACCACTCTGGGTGGTTTACTTCTCTTATGAAGCCTACTTTAAGCAGCTTATCCTATTCTGATCTGACGGCATCTCACATTGATCAGGTGCGAATCTTCATAATTTTTGTTTTACAGGTTTCTTGTCAGGCTATAGAGCTAGCATGTGCTCGATCACCTCCTTGGGGATCCCGGACATGTCGGATGCTTTCCACACGAAGACATTTGTGTTTGCTCATAGAAAGGTGATGAGGGTGTCTCAATATGTAGGATCGGAAGTGACCCCGAAGTGAACGGTCTTCGAAGGCTCCCCTAGCTTACTTCTCGAGTTGGTATTTGGCCAACCATCTTGAGAGATTTGCGGTCACATCTAAGTGCCATATTTTTATCACAACGGACTATGATTTCTCCTTTGGGACCTGGCATCTTAAGACATTGATAATCGTAATGAGCAACCATTAGAAATCGTGCCAGAGTTGGTCGACCAAGTATGGCATTGTATGCCGTATCAAAATCAACCACATCAAAAGAGATTTTCTGTCCTGAAATTATTTGGTGACCCAAACATCACAGGAAGAGAAACCTGACAAATGGGTTTGGCCAAAGACCCCGGTACGATCCAATGAAATGAATATCGTACAAGCTTGATCTTTGTCCTGGGAACTTGCATCTCGTCCAAGGCACTCGACAATTGTTGATAGTGGGCTCAATCACGATCGAAAAACTATCAGGTCGAGTAGAGGGGATCGGACAATCACCTTTCTTGAAAGAGATGGTGATTTTGGACTAGTTTGGTACTTTATTGACAAGAGGAGGGTCGATGAAATTTACCTCACGTTCGACAGCTTTGAGATGTCGTTTCGACTCGTATGCCAAAGATCCTCTATAGATGTGATCAATGGTGTGTTCTGAATCTCAAAATGGTATCTCCTCATCATCATCCGACTATTTTCTACCACTCATTTGCCCCATCTCTTCAAGTGTAGGAAGTGGTCCATTGCTGGAGTAGTAATTCTCGAGTTTCCGTTGAAAAAATCGGCAGTTGCGAAGGTCATGTCCTTCTTTTTAGTGGAAAGGACACCACCTAAGTTTGTCGTTCTTCCATTCAGGGCAATTAACCTTTGCTACGGTCGGGGTATGGTTTGGAGCTCCGAGGCTCCTTGTCGCTCACGACTAAAACCGCCTTATAGCTTTTGACTTGAAGCT
Source organism: Ampelocalamus luodianensis (assembly GCA_036346255.1). Lineage (NCBI taxonomy): Eukaryota > Viridiplantae > Streptophyta > Magnoliopsida > Poales > Poaceae > Ampelocalamus > Ampelocalamus luodianensis. Next base: position 16,344,869 of record CM070632.1, on the reverse strand, counting down.
TTTGACCTTAGTCTTGCTCTTGGATTTTCTAACCTTTTTATCTTTCTTCTTGTTGCCTTCACCCGCTCCTCGAGTGTCCTTATCGTCATGATCAATCGTGTGATTCTACTCGATCGCTTCTACAGCAGTTGCATAACGATCAACCATTTCAAAGAGCTCGTGATGGTTGTGAGGACCCCAGTTTATTCGACTTGTAATGCTTAGCCTTCCATTGACCCTAGCATTACAATTCAAATAAACTAAGCCTCGAGATATGTATACTTCCCGTAAATGCATATACACCCTGCTACAAAATCAAGCATCAATTCCATACACTAGAGGTTACAAGATCAAAACTTCATAATATACAATGATTGAACTTACAAGATAAATAACAAACTACAATGAAGCAAAAGCCATAAGATGGCGATAAATAAAAGAGCCAATTAGTGTGCCTTTACCCACAAGGCAACCAACCGGACCGCCAAGCTAGTCGTCAAACCCAAGACATCTCACAAAAGGGAAGCCCTTGGGGCTCACCTTCTTCCTCTCGCAACAAAAACATTAAGCAAAGCACCGAGTACAAAGATTGTCTTTGTACCCGCAAGACCGACGTGTAAGGGTAATGAACTATAATTTAACTACATGCAAGCTTTATTTAAGTGGAGGGCTCGACTTACTTTTAGCGAAAGCAAGTTTTCTTTTGCAATAATGTAATAGTTTTGAAGGCGCTTAACGATTCAATTTTTATTTGCGAAATATAACAACGATGAAGAAGTAGTGACAAAAGACATCCTAGAGATGACCAACCCAATGGCCATCACAACAATAGTATGAACACCCGTTCATACCAACCCATCAAGTTTTAATTAAATGTTGTAGTCTAACTCTTGATAAGCTTACCCAAGCGTGTCCATCACCTAGGACGAGGCTATTCGAATAGTTTTTAACCCTGCAGGGGTGTACCACTGTACCCACACTTTAGACCGCCTTTCCACCAGCCACGGTTAGCATACTTCCTTTGGTATGCAGGCACGGCTAAGTCTAACAAGACGTTTTCCAATATTGTGTATTAACTACGAGCCGCTCGTATGGATAGAAATCCATACGCTTACATGGTAAAGCCGAAAAGACAACTACCCACTCAGGATAAAGCTCTTCCGGACAACTACCATGCTCCCACCTCCATCCTCCCGCGACCTCCTGCGACCGAGCCAATACACGCCAAAGTACTAGGTCAAGAGAGGTCCCATACCCTCTAGTGTGGTTAGCACGCCGAAATGCCCGGATAATGAGATACTCACAAGATGTTCGGTCCTTAATTGACCCGGCACCTTTCCAAATACACCAAGAATCACACCAATCTTACCATTGTGCCGCGTAAATCATTTTGTTTTTAGTTTTTAGTTTTCACAATTAAACATAGCAAAAGTGTGAATCATAAGGTTATAATAATTTTTGTGTGATCAAAGTTATCGACTAAGTCGATAACCGCCAATTCTACCTGTATCTAAGCATGGCTAAGCATCATATCGTAAATACAAATAAAAGGCCCTAAATCATTCACCGGGCTCTAATTCACCAGTGAGAATAATATTCCTAAGGTAGTGGCAGGGGTGAACAATTTTTAGGGCAACCATGCAATGGGATTAACTACCTCTAATCGACAAAATTACTTTGACACAAAAGCATGCATACATACAGGTTAAACAAAATATTAGACTTGAAAATAATGGGAATGAACTGGATATGATCAAACTGCTTGCCTTTGCTTTGTTAGCGATATACATCTTGCTGCAGAGGATCACTCTCGATATCAACGTCATCTAGCGATAAAAACTGCCAAAGTGAAAAACAGCGAATAAACACCAGAACGCCAAAAGATCCAAAAATCATTAACACAGAAGATAGATTATGAATTTAGGAACAAAAATGTTTGATTTAGAGTTGAATTGAATTGGTTATGAACTTTTAGAGTTGAAACTAGGGCAAGGTCCACTGTTGAAAGCAAGATTTCAACCGGAAACCTTCTCAGATTGGGTTGCTTCGGTCAATCTAAAAGCTATCTGCAATCAACTTTCTAAGCACATGAAATAAGATTGACAAAACTTACTGTTATTCTTAATTGCACCTTAATTTCTTTTCTAGCTCAAACATCCTTTAAAAGGAAAAATAGCCCGAGTTGAGCGGTATTAACAAATCATATTCACATACTTGCTAGTTAGGCAAAGTTTTGAGTGACCTCAAAGCTAAATACACCCAAGGCACCAAAATTCCTTTACTGCTCAAACCACCTACAAAGAACATTTTTCAAGTGAGTCTTTGCCACTCAACCGATAGTTCAAATTTTATTTTGTTAAACATAAGCTTGAGTGGCAACACTGCTAGCCAAGATTGTTTTTTTTTAGCAAAACTCTAGATATCTAGGTAAAACATCTTATACTCCTCACTAATCCTTAATTATTTATCTTATTAGCTTGAGTGGTGTATGTATGGGTGCTCTCTTTTAGGTTAGCTTTTAAAGACTTTTCAAGCCAACACAACCCTTGTACTTACAAGCATTTGAAGTGACAGCAGTCTAGTAATATCTCTAATTCAACCCAAAGGATTTCTCTGATCAACATTACAACAAAAGCAATTTGATTGCTTTACTGCTAGTTTCGAATATTCACAATCCTATTGGTTTTTCAGATTAGGTTACTATTACTAGATAATCGCCCAACCAACGAGATGACTCGTAAACATGGCTAACTACAAAGACTAACAAGGTCATAAACTTATTGGCAAAACCGATGGTTCAAGGTTCAACTCTTAAACTACTGTGTTTAGCTATTAATAAGGGGTTTGAAGATTCGAAAGATCCACTAGCTATTAAACTTACCGATCTGTTTTGAATTGACAACAACCCATAGACCAAAGCGATTTCAAAATGAGGCCTTTTCGACCCTACCTCCTATTAGGAGAAGGTTGTTTCTCTGTTAGTTTTGTTAAAAACTCACTTCACAGATTCAGATTTGGTTGCCACTGGAAGATTAAGACAACATTCTAACCATTAGAGTTGGTCAGTTAGCAACTCACCGACGATTCTAGCACTGTAGAAAAACTTCTGCGTTATCCAAAGAATTTCAAAGCTTTGCCACCTAACATCTCACTAGATCAACCATTCACTATCAATAAAATTTGAGTGATCAATTAACACGCCCAAAACCTGATAGTTTAAGAGAGTTGACATAACAAATGAGTTCTCTTTCTGAGTACAGAGAGGAGCTTCAGGGGTGAAACTACAGGACAGACAGCCATTGAACACCTGAAAAACCAAAACCCAGGTGAATTGAGCTCATTCAAGAACAGATTCCTAAGCGCAGATCTTCATCTTCAAAGCCAAATAGACCATTACACCGATTAACTATGAATGCTAACTACTCTATGTGGCCTTCACGGATATATGCTCACTCATTCATACCGACTAGCATTAACAGAGCTAGAGAGATAAGAAGACACGCGACACGAGAGGAGGAGCCAAAGGTGGCCCGACCAGGGTTCATCGCCGGCAGGAGGTCCAACGGTGGCGGCCGTACACGGGCAAAATGGAACCGCGAGGCTACGGTGACCCCGAAGGCAATGGCGGTGCGGCTTGAGGCGGTCGACGGTCGGCGGTGGCCGGGCAGCTGCAGTCGGACGGAGCTGAAGAGGCCGGAGGCGAGCCGACAGAGCAGGCGGGCAGTGGGCTCGTGCACGCTCCATGGCGCCGGGGAAGGAGCCGGGACGAGGGCGGTGGAGCCGGGAGGTAGCAGAGGCAGCAGAGGGGGCCGGCGGCGCTCGGGCGTCGGGGTGTGGCGGCGCGGGCTGGAGCCGAGGAAGACAGGGCCAGGGCCGTGGTGGACGGGCCGGCGCAGATCCGGGGCGATGAGCTCTAGGCGCGCGGCTGGTTGTCCGCCGCAGCAGAGGGAGGAGCCGAAGGCGCAGCTGCACCAGCGGCGGCCGGAGGAGAGAGCTCGGTGGGAAGGTGTCTGGGAGGCAGCCGGATCTGGGGGAGAAGCCGGCATGGGGGCGGTGGGAGGCCGCGCCGCCGCGGTGGGGAGGCGGCGACTCTAAGGGCGGCGGCGACATGCTCTGGAGTTGGGGTGAAGGGGCCAGCCCTTGGCTCTTAGTAGAGAAGAGAATGAGGAAGGGGAGAAATGCCCAGGGTATGAGGCCAAGGGCTGCGGCTGAAACAAAAAGGGCGTTGCTCTCGGTGGCTTGACCCCTTTGAAGGCAGTGGGCGGAGGAGACGATGGTGGACGATGCACTCGGTGGTGGATGACTTAAGCGGTGGTGACCGAGCGCGATGCGTGGCGAGCATGCATGACGATCGGTCGACGGGCAGACGCGTGGAGGGGTCGGCCGGCGAGAAAAGCAGTTGCGTGGGTGAAGCCGGCGCGACTATGGGCGCGTCAAAAATCCGGGCGTGGCGGTGGTTTGTCGGGCGAGTTGCATGCGCAGGCTTGGGCGGATACGTAGAGAAGATGGCCTGCCGGTGGGGCAATGCACACGGCGGTGGCAGAGTGGCTGTGTCGCTCGGCCGGTATGGACAGCGGATTTGAGGGCGATCGAGCGACGCAGCGGCGGCCGCAAGCGTGGCGAGGAGGTTCGAGGTCGTCGTCGGAGAGAGGGAGAGCGGCATGGGTGGCGAGGGGAACGGCGGCTCGACGTGGCACACATGCGTGCGACGTCACTTGGTGCGAACTGGCTCGGCCAAACCCGAGTGGCGAAGTGGTCCGGTCGGAGGAACAATTCGTGGGTTAGGATTTGGATTTAGGGTTAGCGAAATAAATTCGGAGATTTTAGGTTCTGAACAGGTCTTTGACCTAGGATTTATTTTTAGTAATATTTTACAGGGCAATGTTTAAGTTAATGATGATTTAATTGTATCTGATTCTTTTACTTTACAATTTTATGTTTCTAGGGTCTTCTATTTAGGGTTTTCATTTCATAACAGTTGTGTTGGCAAAAAGGAATGCAGATCAAATAACACACAAATTGCAGACAAACTGAACGACAACAGATAATCACACAAAAAGTTTTAAAAACCTCGTATTTTTGCATTTTGGAAATTTTGGGATGTTACAAATCTACCCCCCTTAAATAGAATCTCGTCCCGAGATTCCGGTAGTTCGGAAGTCGGAACGAAAGGCGGTGGCAACCCAGGTGGGTCTGATCACGGGGTCACTTTTCGGATTTCGACGCGAGCCGAACTCAACTTCGAATCCGGAGAGGTTCTTCAGAAGTTTTAGGTCCTAAGTGGGAAAGCTTTGTTGAAGAATTTCTAATGTCCTTCTGATAAGTGTTTCCTAAGTGGTTCTTTTCAACTTTAAACGAAATGCACCATCTGTTGTCTTGATTTCTTCGAGATAGTCTGCCGAAGAGCATGACGCAGATTCCGACGTTGTCGCCACATTTTCCTTTCCATTGCTTTGTTTAACCTTTCCTTTCTTGATTCGAAGATAATTTGACATCATACTTCACATCGTCTTCTGGTAATACGAACGACTCTGCTCCACTCAGTCGACCGAAAAGGGCATCGATCGATAGAACAGAAAGACTGGTTAGATGGTATTCTAGTATCAACACCAGGATTCAGTGCAGAAAAGAGAAGGCAAGCAAGGTTTAAGGTGGTCTCGCTTAATCTCACCTCTCTAGTTTTATTTGCTTGGCTGGGATAGGAAATGCACAGGATGAATGCACGAGAGGATGCATGTGTGCAAATTAGTCCTAAGGCAAATTTTAAATTTTAAATTTTGGGTTAGTGAGAGTGCAAATGCTCACATGTATGCCTACATGCTTCTTGTTCTATGCAACTTGATTAACATGACATGCTTGACTTAATTTAGAAACTATATGCATGATCAAAGTATGAGAATCAAGATGTCTAACAAGTATTTTGAGGTATCTGCTACCCCCCTTAAGTATTTTGGTGCATATAAGATAAGTTGAGGAAAGAATGGATATAAGGTGAGGAAATGGCAATGGGTATGCAATTTAATTCTAGCATGTACTAATCATTCCAAAATCACCATAATGAGATCAATTGAACCACCGATAGTTTTCCGACATAATTGCGATGCATGCCGCTGGTAGGCGATGCGCAACTACTTGGAACAAATAGAGCAAATGGTTACAAAATCTAGCGTCTACAAGCTAAGTAATATAATTAGGGCGTATATATTCTAAGAGTAAACCCTAATTTAATCCTAATATCGCAATAAGGCATCATCGTCTAGGGGAAATAGACATTACCCTAACCCGATTGCAAACACATAACAGGCAAGAAATGAACTCCAAATATTTGTATGAAAGCATAAGACCAGCGCAAAACCACAAAGCAAAAGATTTACTTCCCGATACGACTAACTCATTTTGAACGAACGAGCAATCGCTTAGGATGATAACATTTTAGAACACAACTCAAGTTCTAACGCATCTAAAAGGCATGGCAAAAACCATATAAGGGTAGATTGGGCACTAGCCTTCTAATATCACATCTTACCCTTTTAATCCCATGAGTTTTAGTTGATTTAATATCTCTTTTTTAACCCTAACGACGGACTATGCTGCTTGCAGTCTGAAACTTGTGCTTGCTGTCCAGATTTTGTATCCTAGCTCCAAGATGAGTGCTTCAACTCCGAGTGCTTCAAGTCTTCGCCAAATAACAATCCACACTTTATATTTTCAAACCTCATTATTCCCCAAACCGAATTTAACCGATAACCAACTAACTTTGAAAGGAGAAGAGAGGGGAACAACTTTTCTGAAAATTCAACAAGAATAAGGCAAGATGAGCAAGCTAAGATAGGTAAGGAGTAAAATCTGAAAAGTTACTTAAATTTTCATAACCCATTTGACATTTTGAAAATAAGTTTTTTTTTTAAAATATCCTAATGACGACCAAGCTAGGGGTTTCTACGGTCAGCACAGCTCTGATACCAACTTTGTGAGGACCCCAGTTTATTCGACTTGTAATGCTTAGCCTTCCATTGACCCTAGCATTACAATTCAAATAAACCAAGCCTCAGGATATGTATACTTCTCAGAAATGCAAAGATACACACCTGTTACAAAATCAAGCATCAATTCCATACACAAGAGGTTACAAGATCAAAACTTCATAATATACAACAGATTGAACTTACAAGATAAATAACAAACTACACAGCGGAAGCAAAAGCCATAAGATGGCGATAAATAAAAGAGCCAATTAGTGTGCCTTTACCCACAAGGCAACCAACCGGACCGCCAAGCTAGTCGTCAAATCCGCAGCACATCTCACAAAAGGGAAGCCCTTGGGGCTCACCTTCTTCCTCTGCAACAAAAACATTAAGCAAAGCACCTGAGTACAAAGATTGTCTTTGTACCCGCAAGACTGACGTGTAAGGGTAACAGAACTATAATTTAACTACATGCAAGCTTTATTTAAGTGGAGGGGGCTCTGGACTTACTTTTAGCAGAAAGCAAGTTTTCTTTTGCAATAATGTAATAGTTTTGAAGGCAGTTTTAACGATTCAATTTTTATTTGCAGAAATAACAGCGATACAGTAAGTAGTGACAAAAAGACATCCTAGAGATGACCAACCCAATGGCCATCACAACAATAGTATGAACGCCCGTTCATACCAACCCATCAAGTTTTAATTAAAAGGTTGTAGTCTAACTCTTGATAAGCTTACCCAAGCGTGTCCATCACCTAGGACGAGGCTATTCGAATAGTTTTTAACCCTGCAGGGGTGTACCATGTACCCACACTTTAGACCGCCTTTCCACCAGCCACGGTTAGCATACTTCCTTTGGTATGCAGGCACGGCTAAGTCTAACAAGACGTTTTCCAATATTGTGTATTAACTACGAGCCGCTCGTATGGATAGAAATCCATACGCTTACATGGTAAAGCCGAAAAGACAACTACCCACTCAGGATAAAGCTTTTGGACAACTACCATGCTCCCACCTCCATCCCTCCCGCGACCTCCTGCGACCGGAGCCAATACACGCCAAAGTACTAGGTCAAGAGAGGTCCCATACCCTCTAGTGTGGTTAGCACTTGAAATGCCGGATAACAGATACTCACAAGATGTTCGGTCCTTAATTGACCGGGCACCTTTCCAGTCACACCCAAGAATCACACCAATCTTACCATTGTGCCCGCGTCGAAATCATTTTGTTTTTAGTTTTTAGTTTTCACAATTAAACATAGCAAAAGTGCTGAATCGTAAGGTTATAATAATTTTTGTGTGATCAAAGTTATCGACTAAGTCGATAACCGCCCAATTCTACCGGTATCTAAGCATGGCTAAGCATCATATCGTAAATACAAATAAAAGGCCCTAAATCATTCACTGGGCTCTAATTCACCAGTGAGAATAATATTCCTAAGGTAGTGGCAGGGGTGAACAATTTCAGGGCAACAATGCAATGGGATTAACTACCTCTAATCGACAAAATTACTTTGACACAAAAGCATGCATACATACAGTTAAACAAAATATTAGACTTGAAAATAATGGGAATGAATGGATATGATCAAACCGCTTGCCTTTGCTTTGTTAGCTTATATACATCTTGCCGCAGAGGATCACTCGATATCAACGCCATCTAGCGATAAAAGCGCCAAAGTGAAAAACAAATAATAAACACGAACGCCAAAAGATCCAAAATCATTAACACAGAAGATAGATTATGAATTTAGGAACAAAAATGTTTGATTTAGAGTTGAATTGAATTGGTTATGAACTTTTAGAGTTGAAACTAGGGCAAGGTCCACTGTTGAAAGCAAGATTTCAACCGGAAACCTTCTCAGATTGGTTTGCTTCGGTCAATCTAAAAGCTATCTGCAATCAACTTTCTAAGCACATGAAATAAGATTGACAAAACTTACTGTTATTCTTAATTGCACCTTAATTTCTTTTCTAGCTCAAACATCCTTTAAAAGGAAAAATAGCCTGAGTTGAGCGGGTATTAACAAATCATATTCACATACTTGCTAGTTAGGCAAAGTTTTGAGTGACCTCAAAGCTAAATATGACCCAAGGCACCAAAATTCCTTTACTGCTCAAACCACCTACAAAGAACATTTTTTCAAGTGAGTCTTTGCCACCAACTTCTGATAGTTCAAATTTTATTTTGTTAAACATAAGCTTGAGTGGCAACACTGCTAGCCAAGATTGTTTTTTTTTTAGCAAAACTCTAGATATCTAGGTAAAACATCTTATACTCCTCACTAATCCTTAATTATTTATCTTATTAGCTTGAGTGGTGTATGTAAGGGTGCTCTCTTTTAGGTTAGCTTTAAAGACTTTTCAAGCCAACACAACCCTTGTACTTACAAGCATTTGAAGTGACAAGCAGTCTAGTAATATCTCTAATTCAACCCAAAGGATTTCTCTCGATCAACATTACAACAAAAGCAATTTGATTGCTTTATCGCTAGTTCTCGAATATTCACAATCCTATTGGTTTTTCAGATTAGGTTACTATTACTAGATAATCGCCCAACCAACGAGATGACTCGAAACATGGCTAACTACAGCACTAACAAGGTCATAAACTTATTGGCAAACCGATGGTTGTTCAACTCTTAAACTACAGTGTTTAGCTATTAATAAGGGGTTTGAAGATTCAAAGATCCACTAGCTATTAAACTTACCGATTGTTTTGAATTGACAACACCCATAGACCAAAGCAGATTTCAAAATGAGGCCTTTTCCGACCCTACCTCCTATTAGGGAGAAGGTCAGTTTCTCTGTTAGTTTTGTTAAAAACTCACTTCCGATGATTTCAGATTTGGTTGCCCATGGAAGATTAAGACAACATTCTAACCATTAGAGTTGGTCAGTTAGCAACTCACCGACGATTCTAGCTCAGAGAAAACTTCTCTGCGTTATCCAAAGAATTTCAAAGCTTTGCCACCTAACATCTCACTAGATCAACCATTCACTATCAATAAAATTTGAGTGATCAATTAACATGCCCAAAACCTGATAGTTTAAGAGAGTTGACATAACAAATGAGTTCTCTTTTTTAGTACAGAGAGGAGCTTCAGGGGTGAAACTACAGGACAGACAGCCATTGAACACCTGAAAAACCAAAACCCAGGTGAATTGAGCTCATTCAAGAACAGATTCCTAAGCGCAGATCTTCATCTTCAGGCCAAATAGACCATTACACTGATTAACTATGAATGCTAACTACTCTATGTGGCCTTCACATATATATGCTCACTCATTCATACTGACTAGCATTAACAGAGAGCTAGAGAGATAAGAAGACTCGCCTGACACAGAGAGGAGGAGCCAAAGGTGGCCCGGCCAGGGTTCATCGCCGGCAGGAGGTCCAACGGTGGCGGCCGTACACGGGCAAAATGGAACCGCGAGGCTACGGTGACCCCGAAGGCAATGGCGGTGCGGCTTGAGGCGGTCGACGGTCGGCGGTGGCCGGCACCGCATGGACGGAGTCAAGAGGCCGAGGCGAGCCGAGCAGGCGAGCAACGGCCGCTCAGTGCACGCTCCATGGCGCCGGGAAGGAGCGGGACGAGGCGGTGGAGCCGGAGGTAGCAGAGGCGCAGAGGGGCGCGCGGCGCTCGGCGCCGTGGTGGCGGCTGGCTGAGCCGAGGAAGACAGGCGTGGCCGTGATGGACGGGCCGCGCAGATCCGGCGATGAGTTCTAGGCGCGCTGGCGTCATGCCGGCGCACAGAGGAGGAGTTGAAGGCGGCAGCGCACCGAGCGGCCGGAGGAGGAGCTTCGGTGAAGGGTGCTTTGGGAGGCGGCCGGATCGGGGAGAAGCCGGCATGGGGAGGCAAGATGGGAGGCGCGCCGCCGGTGGGAGGCGGGCGAGCTCTAAGCGGCGCGCGCGACATGCTCGAGTTGGGGTGAAGGCCACCCTTGGCTCTTAGTAGAGAAGAGAATGAGGAAGGGAGAAATGCCAGGTATGAGGCCAAGGGTGCTGTTTGAAACAAAAGGGCGTTGTTCTCGGTGGCTTGACCCTTTGAAGGATGGGCGGAGGAGACGATGGTGGACGATGCACTCGGTGGTGGATGACTTAGCGGTGGTGACCGAGCGCGATGCGTGGCGAGCATGCATGACGATCGGTCGACCAGGCGACGCGTGGAGGTCGGCCGCGAAAAGCGATTGCGCGGTGAAGCCAGAAGGCGAATTATGGGCGGTCAAAAATCCGGGCGTGGCGGTGGTTTGTCTGGCGAGTTGCATGCGCGCAGCTTGGGCGGATACGAGAAGATGGCTCGCCGGTGAGGCGATACACGGCGGTGGCAGAGCGGTGGTCGCTCGGCCGGTATGGACAGATGGATTTGAGGGCGATCTTGGCGACAGGCGGCGGCACCGCAACGTGGCGAGGAGGTTCGTGAGGTCGCCGTCGGAGAGAGAGGAGAGCGCATGGGTGGCGAGGGAACGGCGGCTCGACGTGGCACACATCGCGCGACGCCGCAGTGCTGGAATCGCTCGGCCTGCACCGAGTGGCGAAGTGGTCCGGTCGGAGGAACAATTCGTGGGTTAGGATTTGATTTAGGTTAGCGAAATAAATTCGAGATTTTGGTTCGAACATGTCTTTGACCTAGGATTTATTTTTAGTAATATTTTACAGGCAATGTTTAAGTTAATGATGATTTAATTGTATCTGATTCTTTTACTTTGCAATTTTATGTTTCTAGGGTCTTCTATTTAGGGTTTTCATTTCATAACAGTTGTGCTGGCAAAAAGGAATGCAGATCAAATAACGCACAAATTGCAGACAAACTGAACGACAACAGATAATCACACAAAAAGTTTTAAAAACCTCGTATTTTTGCATTTTGGAAATTTTGGGATGTTACAATGGTAGCCGGAGGATTTTGAGTGATATCCTCTCTGATCCTTCAATTGTGGACCCCCTACTTGAATACTCTAATGACAGAAAAGTCAGAAACTTTAGGAATTGAATTGCGAAACTGATTTAAATGCCTGATACATTGGCGCAAGGTCTCGTGAGGATCCTGTCGTATTCTATGCAAGTCATCCTCCTTTCTTGGACGGTTGTAAGTGCCCTTGAAGTTGGCTAATAATAGGTCACAGAGGTGCTGCCACACATAGATCGTCTTTTTTGGCTTATTTAACAGCCACGACCGAGCAGATCCTTCGAGCAAAGTAGGAAGGTAGTTGGTCATGGCATTCTCTCCTCCTCCTGCTACTCGAACAATGGTGGTATAGATTTGAAGGAGCTCGATGGAATTTTGTGACTCATCAAACTTCTCCATGTTCACTGGTCAGAATCGGGACGGCCAGCGAACTGCTCAAAGGTCAGGTGAAAACGCCCGACATTTGGTAAAAATATCATAACTCCTTCTTTGACGGAAAGAAGGGTTGACATCACCACGCGATCGTACTCAACGATACCTAGTGGTAAGTGTAGGGGTGCAAACGGAGCGGATAGTTCCCGACCGACCGACTGACCAAATTAATTCGGATACAATTCGGAGCGTTTTTTTCAGATATCCGAGGTTTTTTGTCGGATCCAGAATCGGTTTTTTTCCCCGGATTTGAAAAGAAGATATCCGATGGATTCGGAGCTATCCGAGAAAAAAAATGGAACTATCCGGATAACTATCCGAATTGCTATCCAGCTAACGCTAGCCTACCACGCACAGCCCGCCCAGTCCACATGCCGCAGCTCCCAGTCGGCCAGTCCCAATCCCATCCCCTCCCGTGCATCCCCAGTGGCCACCCTAACCATAACCCTCACCGCCGCTGCCGCCGCTCCCCTCTCACCTCAATCCTCATCTCTGCCTCCCCACCCGCCCTCCCCTCTGCCTCTTGAAGGGATACGGGTAGGCTACACTACCGACAATTCAAAAATCTACCATATAAACTAGGATGCCACGCAAGCAATAGATCATAGATTGTTACCACTAGATGCGTAGTATAGCAGAAGAAGAGTTGGAGCAGCCTGATCCAATGTAGAACACGTCGATGAAGTGGTCATAGTCGATCGTCCAACGTTCTCGATGTCGATCGTCTCCTCTAGCAAACTCTAACGTTCCTTGTGAAGATCGCGGATCGTCCTTTAGCGCAACAGCAACCGTAGTAGCGCCTCTACGGTATCACACGTCCAGGGAAGGAACACCGTACACCGGTGTGATAGCACCAACTCACACGGTAGGGCTCTCCGAGAAGATGGTGGCTAGGGTTTCGGTAGAACAACTCACGTATGTCTCGTCTGTTACCAAACAGCCCCATGCATCTCCTTATATAGTGTCCATAACAGATCTTATCTGAACACGTTTATTCCAACCCGTTAAGTGTGTGACCCGTTAGGTTCATGCGTAATCGGTTGTAACTCGGAAACATCTTTTCGATCACAAGTTGTTAGTGGTTCCTAGCAGGACATAACGATTCCCGAATACACACAAATTATATCAGACGAACCTTAATGCAATATGATCAACGACCAGGTCTTCATCACTTACAAGCTCGCATCTCTATACGACTAGTTCATATTTAATCATGACCAGTTCGTAACTCATTACGACCAGATTTCGACTAGTTAGTGATTATGTTCGACCAGACTACGACTAGCTCGTATCACCATACGACTAGTTTGTATCTTGTCGAATTGAACGACCTGTTTGTACATTCTCTCTTTGCCTCACGATATCTGGTTGAACTCTAGGTGAGATGTTATATCATCCATGAACTATTCAATTCTTTCTCAATCAAGTATCAGATAACTTTATGTAGTCGACTCTTCGACCACTAGTGGCATAGCAATGCACTTTTTTATTCGACCACATCGAGGGGACCAGAGATATCTCTTCTGTTATGTTAGGAGGGGCAAATCCTATATCCGACCAATCACATCCCTCCGTATGTTTCATAGCATACCCAAGAGCTACTTTTATAACTACTCAATTACGGAGTAGCGTTTGGCAACCCCTAAGTGTTCTATTACACATGTAGGAAACCATGCTGATCTCAGGTCAAAGAATTATACATCATCATTGCTTGATATCAACTGATAACACATAAAATCATAACAATCTCAACAGTGTCTCAAGGTGGGTCAATCCAACACCATGTTCTCTAACATGTGTTCACATTATTGATTCGATATTCCTATATCCATAATCGATGAAATATGGTCATCAATCAATACTTGTGTTGATCGATAAGTCACTAGTGTTCGACCAGTGATACATTTGGAATGACATCATATAAGTTAAAGAGTTTCACCAACAAGTCACATACTTGTTAATATTTATAACTAATGATCCATTCAAGGAACTGAATAACATTTATTCAATAACTCATAAACATAGACGTGATATAATCATCTCTATAATTACCTCTAGAACATATCACCAACACCTCTCTCCTCACCGCCGCCACCGCCACCTCCCTCGCCTCTCCCTAGCTCCCTCAATCCCTCCTCATCTCTGCCTCCCCCCACCCCAGTGGTGGAACCACCCCCGGGGCAAGCCGGGGCGGCTGCCCCAAGCCCCCCCCCCGCAGGCTCTTTCGCACAGCTCTTAACCACCCCTGCCGTCTTCTCCTGCTCCTCCGCCCCGTCCACCACAACCGCCTCCCCCCTCGTCAGCAAGCGCCCACGCTAGGACCACAAGGCGCCGTCGTTCTGGGAGGCGCTGCAACCGTCACGGCCCGTGGCATGGGACCTCTCGCCATCGCAGGAGGCGTAGGGCCACCACCTCAACCTGCTCTCCGCGCTCTCTCTCCGGTGTCGCGAGGCGACCAGAGGAGTCGTCCTGGTGACTGCCGCAGCTTTTCTACGTGATTCCATCATTGCATGCGCGTGCTGACGCGTGGGTGTAGTTTCGTGTGGTTATTTCTTTTCTTTTTTTTGAAAAGGGAGAGATCCCAGCTTTTATAAAGCATATATCAGTTTACAGAAATGGAACCAACATCTGGGTATGCCAGATTTTCGCAACAAGCCCATCTGAACCCTTACAAAGATAACAGACCACAACCAACTCCAAAAGAACCAACCAACAATCTGAGAACAATAACAGTCAAAGCAAGCGCCAGCTCCTTATTGGTAAACAAAGGAATTACAAGTTCCTAGAGGCAATACTGCCCGAATTACAAAATTCTTTAGCCCACTCTTCAATGTTCCTCATGAAGCTGTCCAGCTTAGAGCGTTCAACCCCGGTAAGAAGGATTCGCCATCGCTGCAAATAAGATAGAAATTTGTATATCACATCCATAGGTTGCCGAAGGTAAACCCCCTCAAAAGCCACCCTGTTTCTAACACTCCAGAGAGTCCAAGCGGAAGCTGCAAAACTAAACAAAATAACATTGTAATCAGTAGCCCCCCTCCTATCTAACCAATTTAACTGAAAATCATCGACAGAAACTGGAATACAATTCCAATTAAGAGCTTCTTTGATACCAATCCAAAAAAAATTAGCAATGACACAATTGAACAAAATGTGGTCAATACTCTCAGTACAACCACACAATTTGCAATTCAGATCCCCTTTCCACCCCCGTTTGTTAATTTGATCCAGAGTCTGAACTTTATTAAGATAACACTTCCACACAAAAATTTTAACCTTCAAAGGAATTTTGCATTTCCAAAGTTTTTGCAGTTTCCTAGAAACAACACCCCCAAAAAGAACCAGGTGTTCTTGCTGTTGTGTGGCTTGCCGTAATTTCTCATTTCCATTAATCTGTGCTTCTTTGTTTGCATTGTGTGTTTGTGTTTGCGTGATTTTCGGTTCGAAAAGAGCCAAGAATGCGATCAGAGGTAACAATTGTAGATAGAAGTCCTTAGATTTTACTCCATTCGTCGGGTTTGTGCTTTGTCCTTGTTACAGTGTGTGCCACTGGCATGGTTATGTGATGTGACGACTGATGACGGTGCTTGGTTTAGTATTGTCATTGGCAGTTGGCACTATGGCAACTGATGGAACACAATGCTGGTGTGTTATTCTTGTATGCCTCGCTTGTTTTTCCATCAGAAATTTATCTACAAGATCACATTGTTGGTCATGGACTTGGAAACACAATTGGTTCTCTTGATGCATTGCAATAGCATAGAAAGGCTGCTGGTGAGACAGGCGGCTTCTGTGGCAGCTGTCAAACAATGATGAAACATCCCATTGCGCACCATTTCATGGCAGATTACACTTTCCTGCAAACCAATGATAACGTCGGGCTTTCCTTTCCTTTCCTTTCCTTTCCAATCCACATGCTATTTAGTCGAAGCCAACTAAAGAAGTGGCCAAGCTCTTAAGCTCTTCCGCACAGCACCAGTACAAGATAACCCTAAATCCTCAATTCCCCATTCCTCCCCTTCCGCTCTTGAGCTTCCGGCTCCTCGGATCCTCCTGTCGGGCCGTCGGGCTGGAGCCACCGTCCACCGAGCCGAGGTCCAAGACTAGCAGCTCGCACCGTCGGCTGTCGGCTATCACAGACTCGCATTGCCAGCAGGTAGCAGGTGAGTGCCTGAGCGGTGATTGAGAGTTGAGCCCTTGAGCATGGTTTTGAATTTTGATTCAATTTCAGTAAATTATGATGTCTTGTAGGAATTTTGATCTATGTTTGTCTGGTTGTATCAGTTAGATCATAATAATTTGAATGTATTTGATATCATTAATTATATTGACTATTGAATCTTGATATTTTTTATACTACGAGTTCGCCTCGGGTCTTTTCAATTCTTGGTTCCGCCATGCCCCACCTCCCTCGCCGCACGCCTCGGGGTTCGGCAGCGGCTCGGCCTTGGCTTGGCCTCGGTGGCGGTGGGCTCGGGATGTCGGCCGCGAAGGCGGCACTGGCCCTGTAGGAGCGGGAGATGCCGCCCTGCCCGCCGGGGCTGCGCCAGTACGAGACCATGGTCGTGCTCCGCCCCGACATGTCCGAGGAGGAGCGCCTCGCCCCCATACAGCGCTACGAGGAGGTAAGTCATTTGTACTTAGTCAGCTGCGCCAACTATAAGCAGTAGTACACACTTCGATCACCTCTCTACTGCATCTCACATGTATTCTTAGGAAGATATGCAGTTGCCAATGTGGTATCGTGTCTATTGAATCGTTGTTAATCTTGAAGGATTGGATACAAGGTAAATTGGCGATGATGAGTGTATGATTCACCGGTTCTTCGAAAAGTGTCATCTTTTTGCTTGCCCGCACCCATCAATATTGCTGCCTATGAGCTACTTAAATGATCTTTCAATCGCTGAAGAAGAAGCAAAGGTTATGTACTCCATCATCTGATGAACAGCTGGAAATTGATAATATTTTTAGCAGCTAACCATAGATCGAATATCACATTAAAGGTCCAAAAGGCACTGACAACAATAGTGGTGATGTAGTGCATTAGTTACTACGTTACATATGCTATCAAAATGATATTCAATTGCCATATGCTTAGGCCTTTGGATATAGGCTATCAAAAAGCATTCAGGTTTACCTTGGGATTCTGTTTTGCTCTCCTATAATATAATCTTTGTAAATGATCAAGCTAGCCCCCTGTTCATCTCCATCACCCTTGTTAAATTCCATGCTATGACTCTGGTTCATTGGTCATAAGACATTCACTATACCCTACCTTCTGTGTATCAACTCTGCTTACTGCTGTGCCCGTGTGTTGCAGCTGCTTGTTGTCGGTGGCGCCATGTATGTGGAAGTCTTCAACCGAGGAGTCATCCCACTAGCCTACAGCATCAGGAAGAGGAACAGCAGGACTGGGCTACCATCTACCTACTATGACGGCATATACCTCCTTGTAACATACTTCACAAAGCCTGAATCCCTGTATGCCCGGCAGCTGAGGCTCAATGCCGACGACGATGTTATCCGCTCAACCAGCTTCAAGGTCAGCAAACGGAAAGCTTCCTAGATGGGTCAGCCCAACCGCAGCCGGTTGTGTGAGATTGGTTTCCTCTGGATTGAAAGCTTCAGGTTTTGGCTGTGTTTATATCATAAAAGAATGCTACTGCGTTGGGAGTAGATGTATTTGTTATGAATAGCGCTTGTATTCATATGAGGCCAATGGGCCAGTATATATACACAAGGTACAGGTGGTCAATATGCAAAGAACCCCTCATAACAATGGGGAATAACAACTATACATATATCTCTAACACCCCCCCTCAAACTCATGGTGGATCAACAACACTGAGTTTGGAGAGGTAGAAGCTGTGCTGTGCTCGAGTCTGGGCCTTCGTGAAGAAATCCGCTATCTGAAGCTCCGAAGGCACATACTGAAGAGTAATCACCTGATCATGCACACAAGTCCTCGTGAAAGAAGCATCAACACCAATATGCTTGGTGAGCTCATGCTTCACAGGATCACGAGCAATACTGATAGCACCTGTACTGACTGACAAGAGAGGGGTTGGTGTAGTGACGAAACACCAAAATCCTCAAGTAACCACCGAGCAAGTAATCTCCGCCACAAGAGAGCCATAGCTCGCAACTCACCCGCACTCGAACGGACACTGCATGCATTTCTTCGTCTTCCAGGCAATAAGAGAACCACCAAGAAAAACACAGTAAGCAGAGATAGACCGGCGATCAGAGGGATCGCTGGCCCAAGTAGCATCCGAATAAGCCTGAAGCTGTAACGAGCTGGAACGTGGAAAGAAGAGACGGCGAGAGATAGTCCTGCCAAGGTATCGCAGAACTCAAGAAGGTGGTGTAGTGGACTGAGTGGGAGCTGAAACAAACCGACTCGAATATGAACCGAATAAGTAATATCCGGACGAGTAACAAGCAAGGTAGACAAGACTCCCAACAAGATGACGATAGCGTAGTCGGATCGTAAAGAGGCTCGCCATCGAGAGTCGGAGGTGAACATTGAGCTCCATGGGAGTCTCAAGATACTGATCGTGAGAGAGGCGCGATCAAGAAGATCTCGAATATATTTCTCTTGGGACATAAAGAAACCATCCGAGTGGAAGTATCGGCGATGAGGACAGCGGCAGCCGAGCGCCGCTGCCGTACTCACCGAGTGTAGGCGGTCGCGATCCTTGTAGAAGTCCGAGCCTCCGGTAGCGAGATAGCCTCATCATCAGCAAGGCGAGCGGTCTCAGCAGCAGCCTTGTCGGCTGTTGGGGGCAACGCAACAGGCGTCGGCTCCGTCGGAGGTGTAGGGCAAGACGGACAGGTGACATCGCCAGAGAGAACGCCCCAGAGACGAAGACCACGCATGTGGATGCGCATGTGAGACACAAAATCAGTGTAATTAACACCATCGAAGATCACCGGGCAGCGAGGGAGGGAAATAGTGCCCATTGGTAGGCGGCGCTGGGCGGCGCGGCGACCAAAGTCAACGAAGTCTAACAGGCGGCGCTGGACGGCGCGGCGGTTAGAACGACGTAATGGAATTTTTTTTTTCTTGCTTTTCTTTTTCTTTTGGGCCGGCTTAAAAACCGGACGCCGCCCGTGAGCGCTAGGTTAGCACGCGAGTGGAGGAGGGCGGCAACAGCGAGTGGAGGCGGCGGCGGCGCGAGTGGAGGCGGCGGTGGCGCAAGTGAAGGCGGCGGCGGCGCGCGAGGCGGCGGTGGCGGCCTCAACTCGCGAGCCTCACAGCGACGGCGGCCGACAACGGCGCAAGTGGAGGCGACGGTGGCGGCGGCGGCGACGCAAGTGGAGGTGACGGCGGGTGGAAGTGGAGCTTCGGTGGCGCGTCCTCCGAGCGACAACGGCGTTAGGTAGAGCAATCGCGCCGGCGCGCGCGCGGCGCGCGGCGCGTGGAGACGAGGCGCCCCGAGCGACAACCGCGCCGGGCGACACGCGTCGGGTGGAGCGGAGCGGCGTCGGGTGGCGCGTGGCGCCGGCGACGACGGCGTCGGGTGGAGCGGAGCGGCGCCGGGCGGCGCGTGGAGACGAGGCGCCCCCGAGACAACGGCGTCGCGGCGACGGCGTCGGAGTGGAGCGGAGCGCGCTGGGCGGCGAGGCCGAGCGACGACGGCGCCCTCGAGCAACGACGGCGCCGGCGACGACGTCGGAGCAGCAACGTGGCGGCGCGGGTGGAGCCGAGGCGGAGGCGGCGTGGAAGCCGCAAATCCGATCGGGAGACGGCAAAGATGACGTCAAGGCGGCGACAAGCGAAGCGACGGAACCCTAGGTAGGCTCTGATACCATGTTATGAATAGCGCTTGTATTCATATGAGGCCAATGGGCCAGTATATATACACAAGGTACAGGTGGTCAATATGCAAAGAACCCCTCATAACAATGGGGAATAACAACTATACATATATCTCTAACAGTATTGCCTTCTTGCTGTTGTTGAGAGGAAATGGTGCCGTTTTCTTGCATTTATATTCTAGAAATGCATGTCTTTTTTTTTTTGTTACATGGGAACGTTAATCGTACATTACATCATGCTACTGTCCACTGAACGAACAATTTGTGGAGTTGTGCAGTTTGTGCTAGTTATACTGACGACTTGAGGAATTTCCATGGTCAAGCAGGAAGAACAGGAACCCATCGTGCCTGGGCCTGGACCACAGCTTACGTTACTGGAGAACCAATTGAGTGCAAATATCAGATTTATCTTCTTTCAAAACTTGCCTATCGCAGTTTGTGAAAGGGTTTATAGATATTGCTCATGTAACTAGTTAACTACCCTTCATTATCGTGTGATGTATTTAAATCTACTTGTTAAACTACTAATATAGTTGCATTTTGGACATGTAGTATGATTGATTGATCTTTATTTGTGCGACATATATGGTTTCTATTTTCACACAACATCCGAAGAACTATTCGAGACCGAGATAATTCGTATTCAGTTCGGCATGTATTCGCTCTGTATTCATAACCGGGACTATCCGTATTCGTATTCAGCACTATCTGTGTCCGATTCCAAATCCAAGAAAAATATGGAAAAGGATATGGGATGAGCGATATCCGTCCGTATCCGCTCCATTTGCACCCCTAGGTAAGTGGACCTGACCAATCATAGATCTTAACCCTACGAGGGTAATACTCCTCGTACACCATCTACTAGTCCAGTGTAACATCCCAATTTTCAGGTTTTAAAAAAAAAACAATTTGGTTTTGTTGAACTTCTACAGTTTAACTTGAAATTTTAAAAATTAAAAATAATTTAAATGGCTAAATCAAACTAGAACTAATTAAAAAACTTTAAAAAATTGGTTTATTATGAGTTTAGTGGAGTTCCCTGGTTTTTAAATTCTCCTTCCTCTGTTTGTTCCGATTTTCCCTTGGCCCGCCTCTTTTTCTCTCCCCACGCGTCGACCACCTCTTTGGTTTCGACCACCCTTTGGTTTCGACCACTCTTTGGTTCCGACCACCCTTTGGTTTCGATCACTCTTTGGTTCCGACCACCCTTTGGTTTCGACCACTCTTTAGTTTTGACCACCCTTCGGTTTCGACCACCCCTTTGGTTTCGACCAGCCGCTCGGTTTCGACCAGCCCTGCCTGTCAACCACTGCTCACCTTCTCTTTCCTCCCTCTTTTTCCGCAGCGACGTGCGCATTAAATGTCATCGTCTTCGCAGCGACGTGCGCATTAAATGTCGTCGTCTCCGCCGAGCCCCGTCGCGCTGCCACGAATTTCGCTACTCCATCTTGTCACCGGTTCCCCCTTCCTCTATAAATAGAGCACCAGGGAGCCTTTGCCCTCCTTTTTGTTTCCCCCTCAACACTCTCTCTCTCTCTCTCTCTCTCTCTCTCTCTCTCTCTCTCTCTCGTCCTCGTTTTGCCGAACTCCAGGTTTCGCCATCGCCTCCAGCGGTGCTATCAAAGCCCCTCTATCGGCGTTGTCTTCACCTCCGACTCCACAAGACCGCGTGGTACCCGAGGCTCCCCTTGTCCTCGCTGGGAGTTCATCAGAGCGCATGCGCCTTCTTTGGCCGCCGACCTTCTTCGGCCTCTCTCTCGGTCTTGGTGACTTCTCCATGCCCTGTTATCTTTAATCCTTCTTATGACCACGTTGAGTTGTCGTATCCTTCTTACGACCACGTTGAGTTATCGTATCCTTCTTACGACCACGTTGAGTAGTCGTATCCTCCTTGTATCCTCTTTCGACCAAGTAGTCTAACCTCCTTTCGACCTCGTGATTTCAAAACTTCCGAGTGCTCATTCGAGCTTCGAT
The DNA here is from genome assembly GCA_036346255.1 of Ampelocalamus luodianensis. Taxonomy (NCBI): domain Eukaryota; kingdom Viridiplantae; phylum Streptophyta; class Magnoliopsida; order Poales; family Poaceae; genus Ampelocalamus; species Ampelocalamus luodianensis. The sequence continues at coordinate 16,322,788 of CM070632.1, read as the reverse complement.
TCGAGGGATTCAAATTTATGAATTCATCAAAATCCGAATCTAGCTCTCTTTTCTAAAATTATTTAATTTGGAGCTCATTTGGGTTTTATTTTGACTTTTATCTGAAGTTTTTTCGTTCTCACATGTAGATTTCGACGACTCCAGGGAACTCGAGTATCTCGATGAAGTAGATCCTCAAGCTTTTGAGCAAAGCAAGTTACACCTTTGATCATATCGAATCTCGTATTTTAAATTATTTAAATTCTATTTTAAATTATTACTGCATGCTTATTTAAATTCCTGTCTTAAGCTTTATAATTATTTCCAATCCCTTGTATAGCCAAACTTTGCTACTAAATTAGTCATTCCCTTGTCACCTTAGTTAAAAATCTAGTCGATACGCTAGTATGACTATAGCATGTTGGAAAATTATGCTTAACCAAAGCTTAGACCAAAATCTTGATTCGGGGGATTTACAGCCAAAAGATCAAATGTTGTCTAAAACTGGTATCCCTGACATTGGTTTGTCATAGAAGTTTGCAAAAAAATTTGAAAAGAAAAACAAAATAAAAATTGATTTGGACTTAGGAGAAATGGATGTTTGTATGGGTGCATGTTATTCACGGTATCGATTAATTTCTATGATCGAGGCCCAGGGTTTTACTGGAAAGTCGCCCAAGTCAATCAAGAACCAGTCTTCGAGTTGTATCTTGCTAAGCCTCATCGTATTATCACATGTCCTGAGTGGGCAGGACCTGGCTTACTAATTTGCAATGTTTCACCGTGGTCGTGTCATCCGATTGCGTGGGTGTCTTTACGACCTACTTTTATGTATTCCCACCTAACGCAAGAGGGGGCCTGAATCCAGCGGGTTTCTATCCAAAGGAGGCGAAACCTTGGTGAGGCGGGATTGCGGTGGGATGGCGCTTTGTAAAGACCTTGTCATGCTGTACAAACTAAGGTAGTGAGCGGTAGTATCAACAGATACCAAACAAACTAGAGAAGTTGTGTCGTGTGGGTAAAGCTGTACGACCTCTGTAGAGTGTTAAGAACTATTCGAATAGCCGTGTCCACGGTATGGACACGCTAGCAAAGACACTCCAAGTTAGATTTTGGTTTTTATTTTCAGAAGACTTCATCAAATGGTTTTGAATTTCTTTCCAATCAGGAAATTGGATCGGTAGCCTTGTGATAGGAGAGTATCCTTCATCATTCTTGTGTGAATGTTATCTGACTATAAAACTTGAGACTTAAAAATGAATTTTAGCTATGGAATAGACTGCTTTGGAACTTAGTACAAGCACTTGAAAAGAAACATTGCTTTATGCAAAATCAGGTCTATAAGCCTTCTATTGCTATATCCCTGCATGCATTATAATCTGTTACTAGGTGTAACTTGCGAGCACGGTTGTTGTGCTCACCTTGCTTAATATTTGTTGAGCAGGAGAGGAGCTCTACGAGGACTGAGATCTTGGACAACTAGGCTGCGTCTCCAGATGATTGCCTGTGGCGAATCGTGTGGTCTACTTTGTTGTTTTTGCTTTCGCTGTAATCTGCTTGTTGGCTTTATACCCCTTTTGTAGCAACTCAAATTATTTTGTTTGAATAGCGTTATATAGTTATGCTATCCACTATTGTTCGTCTATGTACACTAGCTGTTCCTATCCACTATTGTTCGTCTGTGTACACTAGCTGTTCCTATCCACTATTGTTCGTCTGTGTACACTAGTTGTTCCTATCCACTATTGTTCGTCTGTGTACACTAGCTGTTCCTGGACTAGTGTATGAAACACAACGAATATGAGATCCTTCGCTCCTGGGTTCGACATGCAGATTTCTCGAAAGAAGTGGTGAACGACCACTTCCTCTAGGAGTTTTTTATCACTAGTTGTTCGAGGGACTCTTCTCCGACTAGGGTCATGGTTAGGAGATTGGCTAGACATGTTGTCTTGTCCTTCTCCACGAGGAGAGCCATCTGAACAACTGTCATTCCATGGAGTTGTCCCGGTAGGACCACCAGGACGGTGTTGTCGAGTCCGCTCGAGCCTGACCATCATGTCCCAAAGTCTTTGTGCGATCTCTTGAGCAAAGATGTCGTAGCTTGGCACTCGTCCAAGATCTTGAGGCGGGTTTTCGATCGGTCATTGATTCGTTGAAATTTCTTGAGCTTCCTTTGACTGATATTGGATGCGCCTAGGTAAGGACCTCTAGGTAGCAATTCTTTTTCTCCCAATAGTTTCAGGATCATCAACGTCTGAGTCAGCCAGAGCATACCTCAGTGGAGAGTGATCATCTCTAGGATTTCGATCACGCTCATAAAGGTGGAGATCTTGTTCATCACCGAAGGCATTCTCGCCATCACCACGAGAGCCCGAAGTGAGTGTGCGATGAGAAGCATCCCCAAGCCTACCTCTTGGAGAGAGATTGGGATATAAGGGGTGGATAAACACCTCCTGGGCGCTATTATCTCCACTTACGTCTGAGTCCTCCTGACTCGAGGAGTAGTCGTAAGACAATGCCTTACGACTTAGAGCAATCCCCTAAAGAAAGGGGGATTCCGGGTTATAACTGTCTCCAACTGAAGGAGAACCTTGCGGGGGGGTGTTCGAATTCGCAGGTAAAGTGGGCTCAACAATGCACCTCATGGAGGTAACCAAAGGATGACGGTTGTCACAGCCCCAACAATTAAAATGGATTAATATGTATTTCATTAGCATGCATTATTGATTTCAAATCATTTCCATAATATATTGTACTTGGAAAATCTAATTTGAGGTGAACATACACATCAAAATTCACATTTCACTTCAAATCAGTAATAAAAAGTTGTGATCATCATCTGGAATCAATTTATTTAAATACTACATTAATTCTCATGAATCAATATAATTTTTCCAAAATTTTTGGAACTAGGTTGAACCTATTGAAAATTCAAACCAACTTAAAAGGCATACATTAAGTTTGAATTTGAATATTACAAAATATATTATGAACAGTAGGGTTTCATAATTTTTATGGGAACTATATACTCCCAGGAACCCCCACAAATTATTTCATAATTTTTGGAATTTTATTTCTAATTCTTAAGCCTCGGTCAAAGTAGGGCTTTCAAATTTAAACTCACCAAACTCAAACCTAAACCCACCATCGTTCCTCCGACCGAGCCCAAAGCCAAGCGATCGAGCCCAATCAACTAAACGCACTCACGTGAGCCGTCCGATGGAAAACGAACGCACTGGATGGTGTACCCTTCGCCCCGCGCCACTTAACCTCTTTAAACCTCAACCTTCCGATCGAGAACTAACGCCGTTGTTGGACCACGCCTCACTCCTACGCGCGAACGGAGAGCCGACCAGCTGGGCCCCGCTTGTCGCCTTCGTCTTCCTCCTATCACCTCCGACCCGAGCTCCAACGCCACGCGCTCAACTTCCTGTTTCGCCGCTGAGGCGATTCTCACCCGTGGATCCACCGCCTCTTAGCCAATCCCCGAGCTCTTCACTTAACGCCGCTGCCGTCTTCGCCTCGAATAAAACCACCCCACGCCCGCATTCTCCCCACTTCTCCTCGGCTGACAGAGGAGAGGAGGCCACTCGAGCTCTTTCCCGGGTAAGCCCTCCGCATGATTCCTCTGCGCTCGCCTTCCTTGCCTCTCCATTTTTGCTAATGCAAGTCGCTCATTGCTTGTAGCACTTGGACCACCATCGTGCCATCCGGGAGCTCTAGAGCGCGCTCGAAAGACATCTTCGTGCTCACCTTGTCTCGAGGAGGTATTAAACTAAACCTTGCGCGTCACTAGATGTCTTTCGGTATGATTAGGTTTTCCTCAACTAATTTTGGAAATGTCACGACAAAGAACTTTAGGATTTGGAGATCTCTTCACTTTCGCCTAAAGGGAACCTTTCACCTTCCACGTTGATTTGGTAAGTCCTTTTGCGACTCCTCACTCAAGTAGCATCCTAGTGTGGTCTATAATCTATTCCGATCATCCTCTCTTGGTTGTGTTGCTCGTAACCTCCGTCCCCATGAAACCGAGTTGGCCGCCTTTGTCTTCTCCGGCCCGCACACAGCCTCCACCAACCTCCGACTTCCCAAGCTTCCCACAGCCTGTGTGACCTCCCGAACCTTTAGGTAGCATAAGCAATCGCCGAGTTGTACCGAGGAGCTCGGCTTAGCTGCATGCACATTTGCCGATAACCCGCCGCCGCTGTCTCCGACTAGCCGCCGCAAAGACCACCTCACTGCGTGACCACCTCCCCAGCCGCGCTAGGCTATTGCCAAGCTAACGCGACCACTAGCAGCTCGCCGTGGCGCGTGAGCGCCGCGAGCCGGCAAGCGGGCGGCAACGCGATTGCCGTGTCGTGACGCGACAGTATCAGAGCCGGGTGTTTATCACCTAATCGCCAATCATTAGTCTTAAATGTTTGTCTTAGCCGCTCGGTGTGTCACTTACGCGTGGCCCGTACGTAAAACCCGTAGGATTAAATGGAGTGCGGGAGTCATCGACATGTGGGCTCGAGCCATGAGCCCCGTGCCTCGCTCTTGTCCCGCAAAGGACCTCCTCGGGTCGTTTTTGCAAAAGTGTCACCCAGTGACCTCCCTATTTTAATCTGGACCGCTCGCACCTCCTTAGGTTTATCTCGACCGCTAGGACCTCCCGAATCTCTTATCACTGCTCAGACCTCCTAGAGTCTATCTCGGCCGTTAGGACCTCCCTAAGGTACATCCGACCATCCAAGACCTCTCAAGGTTCATCTCAGCCATCTAGGACCTCCTAGGTCCTATTCCAACCGCAGACCACCTAGAGTCCATCTCACCATCCAGACCTCCTCGAGTTGATCTCACCGCCCAGACCTCTTTACTCAAACCTACCGCAAGGACCTCCCCGTGGTTGTTTGACAATAACAACCTCGGGACCTCCTTGTGGCTCTCTTCCCAGACCACCCTAAAGACCACTTCGTGACCATTTTACGAAGACCACCCTCCGCACCTCCTCGCTTCTTTTCCTATACACGTAAAATTGTCTAAAGTTGATAAATTCATAACTCCTCAATTTAACTCCAAATTGAGTGGAACCACTTGTTAATTTTCATTTTCAATGTACTTTATTTTAAAATAGGTTTTAAACTGGTCTGGGTAACAGAGAATATACTTTTGGAAGATTCTATATTAATCGCATTAATTGGACAATAGAAAAGGACTGATAACTTCAAAATGCATAAGTAATTTTGAAACTCCAAAACAGTGAAACCTACTTTAGTAATTTTCACTTTCAGTATACTTATTTCTAAAAATGGTTTCCCTCTTATCTTTATCACAGAAACTATATTTAGGAGAAATGATCATTAAACTCTATTATTGTTACACTATAAAAGGTTGATAACTTTGAAAATACATAACTAAATCATAAAAACTCCAAAAAGGACAAACTCAACTGTTTTTAACTTATAATAATATTGCCTATTTATCTATGTAATCCATGTACTCGCCACTGTTATACAAAATTTCACTTCATAATTAAATTACATAGTGACGACTTATTGAAATCTGAAATTCAAACCATTATAACTTTCATATACTAAATCAAAATGAAATAAGTCTTTCACCAAAAATCATTTAAAATCATGATCTAACTACTGTATAAAAATCATGCATTTTTGAGCTTTTTGGTTTTTGAGTTGTTTTCTCGGTATTTATTTGATGTTATAATTATATAGATCCCGAGCATATCGATATCGACACTTACGCTACTGAGAGTGAGCAGCTACTGTACCAGCAAGGCAAGCATCATTTGAACTTTCTTTTGCATCATATTTGATCCCAGTTTTGGTTAAGATAGTGCAATGATAATTGCTTGCATGCTATTTTGATTATGTCAATATTTTTGTGATGTGTAGTTTAGTTATGTCCTATGCTTGAGGTTAATCTTGAATTATGCCAACTCCTATATGCTTAAGATAGGATGTGTGAATTATGGGTTGTAGAATTGCTTAGCCATGCAAGTCTAGATACGGTAGTTCGATCGTCGGGAATAACCCGGCGGTTTTGGGATAAACACAACTCTCATTTTATGATTTATACTTCAGATCTTGTAGCTGTTTTATGAGTTATTTTTGTCATTTTTAAATGAGCTTTTGGTCTGGACAAGTGTTGGTTAGTGATGGTGCTTTGTGCACGAGCATTGGGTAAGTGGAAGGACTTGTCTCGACAATTGAGGACCGAACTTTGTAACGTCGTTAATTCAAGCACACTCGTCGCCACACGCGGTTGGGAGCCGTATGGTTAAGTAGGGGGAGGGTTTTATTGTGTTAAGTCCTTGGTGGTGTAAGGGGCATAGCGACCGTGAAATCCTATGTTCTTTAGGAGCCGATGTAATCCTTTATAGTGTGCAAGGGAGCGCCAATTCTTTTGTTTTGATTACATCGGTATTTCGATATAACTTGTGAGCCCCTAGCAAGTGCTATCGACGCTTGTACTAGGCAAGGAACCATCTCACAAGGGGACTTAGCTCAATAGGGCTTTTTGCTGAAAATGACTATATCTTGATTTATCCTACCGGCATACCATAGGAAGTATGCTATTTTCGGAGGCATCCGGAGGCTTACGGGCTAATCAAGTCGTGTGGGTAAAGTAGTACACCCCCGCAGGTATCAATCTATTCGAATAGCCGTGTCCACTGTTATGGACAACCGCTTGAGTTCGGGAGTTACTATTGTTAGACTTTTAATTAAAATTGTGGTTGAACTTGGTATTCGTCATGAACGGGTTGTTCATGTGTGTAGTACATCAAAGTGGGCTGCCACTTTGGTCTTTGTATGATTCAACTGTTTATTACTGAAATGCTTTACTATATGCTTTACTTCTACTTCAAATCTGATTTTAAATGGGCACATGAAAAACTAGTATGTGTAGGATGTTAATTGTTGCGTCTCTTTCGCGAAACTAAACCAATATGAGCCATCCTTTGAATGACCCTTATGCATAACTATTTTTATTTGTGTAAGACTTGAGAGTACACTTGTACTCAGCCAGATGTTTGCTGACCTATTCAGGTGAGGAAGATTATGAGTATGACGATCTCGTTAGTGTTGACTTGGGTAACACTAACGAGTAGTGTGCTATCATTTAACCCCCAGTCGGTTGCCGATGGGTGACGGGCATACCACTACTGGTCTTTTGCTTTATTTATTTACTTCCGCTGCTACTTGATACTTTACTTTGAATTTGGCCGGTCGGCCGTATGTAATAAGTTGTAGACTTTGACTATTATGCAGTATGTCTTTTTATCTCTTGTTGTATGCGTTGTATGGATGTAATCAACGTTGGATGAGGGTATGAGTATATTGGTCGTTGATCTTGGGAGCCAATATATGTCATACTCGTTGTTGATGAATTACCATTTAACTCACTAAGTGTAGTGCTTCGAATCGAGGGAGAATCGACAATCATGTAGCGCTCGCAAGGGAGCAGCGCGCATGATCGTTGAGGCTCTAGTATTCGCTAAGCCTCTCACTTGGATAGAGTTAAATTGAATTATTTATCGAGACCCTAATTATGTCCCTAAGACCTTGTCTAATCTCGGTCTTATGGAGATAATTACCGGGGTCCCCACAGCGTTGGTATCAGAGCCATACTGACTGTAGGTTAGAGGTAGCACTGGCGTTAAGTTAGTAAGTCCCTCGGTCAAATTATTTTTCAAATTATCAAAGTATTTTCAAAAAGTTTAAGTTAAGAATATCTTTTATTCCTTATCCATCTTAGTATCTTTTCTCTCCTGATCCTGTTTTGGTTTATGAAACTAACTTACCTTGCCTTCTTGCCTTTAGATGAACCCTCGCATCTTGTCCGGAAACTTGTCAAGGAGTGGATGGATACCCGGCGCTGCTACGAGACATGATGTGGAGGGCGAACTTCACATATCAGCCCACTTATTCCATCTACCGCCGTGATCGAGGACCTGGAATGGAGGAATTTATGGCAGTAATAGATATTGTTGCTAGACAAGTCACGGGGAGCATACCTTACCGCTTCCAGGCGCGTGGTACTTCTGAGGCCATGGCGTTACAAGAAGTGGCCTTGGTGGCCATGAGTCGTCTCCGCTATGACCTGACGGAGTTAGCCCAGCCCCCGTATGATCACTTTCCGATGCGCGCACGCGCTAGGGACGTGAGCTCGCTTGTTAGATCCGCTTTGGGAGGACCCCAAGTCGTGCGCTTGGCGAGATTGGTTCACGTAATGGACCAAATGCATCGCCGCATAGTGCATGAGTTATGGGAGACGATCGTCGCCTCATTATAGCTCAGAGCATTTGCGCTTATGCATGACATGAGGCTCATTCGTCCGGATGTCTTTGCAGATGGCGCTAATGAGGTTTCACCGCACATTTCGCCACGACTATCGCCTTCCCAAGTAGGAGGCCATATCATCGCATAGGATCCCCTTACGCCTCACCAACCCGAGACCTGAAGACACAGATCCTCGGATACCACCGCCGATGACTTTCAGGTGAACTTTGACCGAATAATATCTAGGTCATTAGGGCGAGGAGCTCTATGTTTGAGCTTGTATCCTTAGGTTTACGTAATAGGGTAGTAGATGTCGAATCGCTATATTTTATTTGCAAACACTCCTATTTCGTTGGAATCTTGGCTCATGCGCGCTATGTACGGGTTGTATCGATTTGGTTTTATGTTGATTAATGTTTGGTGTTCCATTTGATGTTACAATTTTCATGCTCTTTGATATTGATTGTGCATGTATAGCCAAGTAATGGCTTTTATCTTATTTACTAACCATCCTTGTCCAATACAGATGACAGACCGACTACGCGATCGGGGCCTCGCGCGCAGAGGCTCCCATCTAGGCACCACGCCTAGCACCCTTGAGCGATTCCTACGATCGGGGACGGTCGTCCCAAAGAGCCATCCGAGCATGGCGAGCTCTCTCACCGTCGTCCCAGCCAGGCGGACCGCCGAGGAGGTGCTCCTCCGCCGCCATCCATGGTCGAAGTTTATGATGATGATTGAGCGCAACCGATGGACCGCACCGATGCTTGAGGCGATCGACGTAACACCGCCCCAGCTCCGCTCCGCAGAGGAGCTGCCCGCACCGAAGGCCCGGAGGTCTCACTCGAAGTTTCAGCGGACCAACCCTCCGACATTTGCGCGGCAAGGACCCGATGGAAGCAGAGGACCGCCGCACAACATAGAGAAGAAGCCGAACATTGCGCAGTTGTACCGGAGTTGAGAGAGTCTTGTTTGCCGCCTATCGGTTGGCGGTGCGGCGAGCGCGTGGTGGGATAGTTATTCCGCCATGCAGCTCACGTCACGCCCCGACTTGGGACGAATCGTGGACGCGCCCGAGAGGCCCATATACGGAGGGAGTGGTGCTTATCAAACAAGCAGCAGCCTTGCCTTGAGGCAGGGCGGAGGACGCCATCGAGTACTGCATGATTTCAACTACGCCAGTATGCTTCGGACGACGTCTCGACAGACGCCGTCGCGAATGAGTTTTTCCATGGGTTGTCCGAGGAGTTGCGGCTTGTTTTAGCTGCGCATGATTTCGTGGAGTTTCAAAGATCTCGTCAACAAGGCGATAGTGGTGGAGCATGAGAGCATGACGGTGGATGAGTCGAGGAAGAGGAGGAAGGCTTTACAGACGGCAGTGGCGAGTGGCAGCTTTCCCAGGCCACGCCCAAGACTACCTCAGGCACCTCGTGCCCTAGCTTCAGCACCATCGAGGTCTCCTGTGGCACCTCCACGACCTTCTCCACCGGCAGCTCAAGAAAGACAATGGGGCCGAGACCACAGATCAAGGGCATACAAGCCCGGCGTCATTTGTTTCATCAGGCCGTCTGGGGCCACTATGTTGCAGTTGCCTCGCCAAGCGGCGAGGATGCCCTGACGTACTCGCTCCAAAGACCACCAGCCCCGGCCCAATGAGGCCACCGCCACCACCACAGAGAGCAGCACCTACTCCACCCCAAAGATGCACGTGGTCGCGTCAACCACGCCTCAACAGAGGAGGCGACCGACGCACTGACGCCGTGCTAGGTACACTACTTGTTAATTCATGTCTGCATCGCTTTATTTGATTCGAGCATCTCATTCATTTATTAAAACGAGTATGCGGAAATTAACCAATTCAAGATACATACACTACACCCACCTTATCATATTCATCCCGTGGTCGGTTTTCTACGCCGATCAAGTCCGCAGGACGAAAATTGAAATACAAAACGTTAACTTTTCAAAGAAACTTAATAGTGATAAGTTCGGTGGGCATCGATGTTATCTTAGGGATGGATTGGTTATCTAAGAATTAGGGAAGATTGATTGTGCCCAGCCGGTCTATTTCAAAGTGACTAGCGAGGACGGCATCCGTGTCGTCTTTGCACCTTTAGTGGGTAGTTCTCACCTATATGCTTTAGAGGCGAGTACCTCTCTCGCGCTAGAGGAGGTACCAATAGTGAGTGAGTATCCCGATGTGTTCCTGAAGAACTTCTGCATGCCCCGACCGAGAGGTAGAGTTTGTCATTGAGCTTGCACCCTGCATCGCGCCCATCTCAAAAGGCCAGATCGGATGCCGCCCAATGAGCTAGTAGAATTGAAAGAACAACTTAAGGAGTTGCAAGACAAGGGTTTCATCAGCCTAGCTCCTCGCCTTGGGGATGCCCGCTCTCTTTGTCAAGAAAAAGACAAGAGTCTACGGATGTGTGTTGACTACCGTCCGTTGAATGAGGTCACCATCAAGAACAAGTATCCGCTCCCGCGGATCGATGACCTATTTGACTAGCTTAGTGGAGCTCAGGTGTTCTCCAAAATTAACTTGAGGTTAGGCTACCATCAGCCTTCTCTACTCGTTACGGTTTGTACGAGTACACGGTCATGTCCTTTGGTTTGACAAATGCCCCAGCTTATTTCATGAATCTCATGAATTCGGTGTTCATGGAATACTTGGATCGGTTTGTAGTGGTTTTCATTGATGATATCCTTATCTACTCTAAGTCTGATCTTGAGCACGAGCAACATTTGAGACTTGTGTTAGAAAAGCTTCGCCACCATCAGCTGTATGCCAAATTCAGCAAATGTGAGTTTTGGCTCCGAGAGGTTAGTTTCTTGGGTCATATCCTATCTAAAGGCGGTGTCGCTGTTGATCCTAGTAAGGTACGAGATGTCCTTGAGTGGAAGCAACCCAAGAGCATCACTGACATTCGCAATTTTCTTGGACTTATGGATACTACCGTAGATTCATCAAGAATTTCTCAAAAATTGCAAAGCCTATGACCCAACTTCTAAAGAAAGAAAAGAAATTTGAATGGATGCAGAATGCGAGCAAAGCTTCCAAACCTCGAAGAATGCCCGATGAAGCTCCGTGCTTGTTTTGCCAGACATTCACAAGAGCTTTGATATCTACTGTGATGCATCTCGCCACGGGCTTGGTTGTGTGCTTATGCAAGACAGCCGAGTGGTGGCTCACGATCGAGGCAATTGAGGCCCCATGAGGCCAATTATCCCACACACGACCTAGAGCTCGCGTCAGTAGTTCATGCCTTGAAGATTTGGCGACATTACCTCATCGGAATCGCTATAGATCTACACCACCATAAGAGCCTTAAATATATTTTCACCCAAGCCGACTGAACTTGAGACAAAGAAGATGGCTTGAGTTGATTAAAGATTATGATATGGGACTCCATTATCATCCAGTGAAGGCTAATGTCGTGGCCGACGATTGAGCGAAAATCTCAATGCAACCGCTTGTCAGAACTCCTTTTCTCATGGTTTGTGTGTGCATTGCAAAGTCCGCACTGGAGATAGTTGAAGAAGGTTCGCTTGCAGCCCTCGGTGTGACTTGCACACTTGAGGACCAGATTAGGAAGCCCGTAAAACCGACGCTAAGTGGCTCAAATTTTAGAACTAATGAAACAAGGCAAGGCAAAATGTTTTAAGCAAGATGCACAAGGTACTCTATGGTTTGGAAACCGTATGGTGGTACCATTTGATCGCCACTTGAGAGAATTGATTCTCAAGGAGGCTCATAACTCAAAATTCTCTATCCACCCCGGAGTATGAAAATGTATCAAGATTTGAAAAAGAAACGTGGTGGAGCCGAATGAAGCGCACGTTGTACAAGATGTGGCCGAGTGTGATCTATGTCAAAGAGTTAAGGTCGAGCATTTGAAGCCGGTGGTACTCTAGATCCCCGCCCATTCCCAGCTGGAAATGGGAAGAAGTTGGCATGGACTTCATCACCGCCTTCCTAGAACAAAAATTGGATTTGATTCTATATGGGTGATTGTGGATCGTTTAACCAAGGTTGCCCATTTTATTCTGTCAAGACCACTTACACCGGCCAAACTAGCGTAACTTTATATTTCCGAATTGTTTGTCTCCATGGTGTACCAAGGTGATTGTTTGACAGAGGTCCCCAATTCAACTCTCATTTCTGGAACTGCTTGCATCAAGCAATGGGGACCAACCTATCCTTTAGCTCCGCTTATAACCCGCAAACGGATGGACAAACTGAAAGGGTAAACCAAGTTTTGGAAGACCTTCTCCGGCTTGCGTGTTATCCTACTGGCGATAGTTGGGAAAAATGTTTACCGCTTGCCGAAGTTCTCATACAACAAACTTTCAATCCAAAGATTCGGATGTCACCATTCAAGCATTGTATGGGAGAGCTTGTAGGACACCCTTGAACTGGTCCGAAGCGGGAAAGGCCATTCTATGGCCCAACCTTGGTGGAAGATGTCAAGAACAAGTTCGTGTCATTCGCGAACGACTTAGGACGGCCAATCACGCCGTAAGTCTTATGCCGATCGCCGCCGCCGCGAGTTGAGTTTCAAGTGGACGATCATGTATATCTTAAAGTCTCTCCTATGAAAGGAGTTCGTCGCTTCCAAATCAAAGGTAAATTAGCACCTCGCTATATTGGACCTTTCCGTATTCTAGCTAAGTTGGGATCGGTGGCCTACCGGTTGAGTTGCCACCGCCACTTTCGAGACGCATAACGCCTTCCATGTCTCCCAACTCAAGAAATGTCTTCGAGTCCCAACTAAGCAACCGAGTTGGATAAACTCAACTTGCAACCCGATCTATCTTATCGAGAGAGCCCGATTCGTATCCTTAAGGAAACAGAGCGTAAGACTAGGAATCGTAACATCAAGTTCGCCAAGGTTCAATGGAGCAACCACACGGAAGACGAAGCAACTTGGGAACGTGAAGACCGGATGCGAGCGGCGTATCCAGACCTCTTCTTTACATGAAGTGCCTTAGTATCAAGAAAGGAAAGGTAAAACATAGCAATGTAAACAAAATTATTCTTATGGCATAATTATAACATGTCAACACTATCTTTGAAGGAAATCAAGACAACGTAAATTATAACTTCTAATGAAAACTTTCTGATCCACCCAGATCTCGGGTCGAGATCTTTTGTAAGTGGGGAGGTTTGTCACAGCCCCAACAATTAAAATGGATTAATATGTATTTCATTAGCATGCATTATTGATTTCAAATCATTTCCATAATATATTGTACTTGGAAAATCTAATTTGAGGTGAACATACACATCAAAATTCACATTTCACTTCAAATCAGTAATAAAAAGTTGTGATCATCATCTGGAATCAATTTATTTAAATACTACATTAATTCTCATGAATCAATATAATTTTTCCAAAATTTTTGGAACTAGGTTGAACCTATTGAAAATTCAAACCAACTTAAAAGGCATACATTAAGTTTGAATTTGAATATTACAAAATATATTATGAACAGTAGGGTTTCATAATTTTTATGGGAACTATATACTCCCAGGAACCCCCACAAATTATTTCATAATTTTTGGAATTTTATTTCTAATTCTTAAGCCTCAGTCAAAGTAGGGCTTTCAAATTTAAACTCACCAAACTCAAACCTAAACACCACTCATCGTTCCTCCGATCGAGCCCAAAGCCAGCGATCGAGCCCAATCAACTAAACGCACTCACGTGAGTCGTCCGATGGAAAACGAACGCACTGGATGGCGCACCCTTCGCCCCGCGCCACTTAACCTCTTTAAACCTCAACCTTCCGATCGAGAACTAACGGCGGCGTTGGACCACGCCTCACTCCTACGCGCGAACGGAGAGCCGACCGACTGGGCCCCGCTTGTCGCCTTCGTCTTCCTCCTATCACCTCCGACCCGAGCTCCAACGCCACGCGCTCAACTTCCCTGTTTCGCCGTTGAGGCGATTCTCACCCCGTGGATCCACCGCCTCTTAGCCAATCCCCGAGCTCTTCACTTAACGCCGCGCTGCCGTCTTCGCCTCGGAATAAAACCACCCCACGCCCGGCATTCTCCCCACTTCTCCTCGGCTGACAGAGGAGAGGAGGCCAGCTCGAGCTCTTTCCCTGTAAGCCCTCCGCATGATTCCTCTGCGCTCGCCTTCCTTGCCCTCTCCATTTTTGCTAATGCAAGCTACGCTCGTTGCTTGTAGCACTTGGACCACCATCGTGCCATCCGGGAGCTCTAGAGCGCCCGAAAGACATCTTCGTGCTCACCTTGTCTCGAGGAGGTATTAAACTAAACCTTGCGCGTCACTAGATGTCTTTCTGTATGATTAGGTTTTCCTCAACTAATTTTGGAAATGTCACGACAAAGAACTTTAGGATTTGGAGATCTCTTCACTTTCGCCTAAAGGAACCTTTCACCTCCCACGTTGATTTGGTAAGTCCTTTGCCGACTCCTCACCAAGTAGCATCCTAGTGTGGTCTATAATCTATTCCGATCATCCTCTCTTGGTTGTGTTGCTCGTAACCTCCCGTCCCCGTGAAACCGAGTTGGCCGCCTTTGTCTTCTCCGGCCCAGACACAGCTCCAGCCAACCTCCGACTTCCCAAGCTTCCCACGGCTCCTGTGACCTCCCGAACCTTTAGGTAGCATAAGCAATCGCTGTGTTGTACCGAGAGCTCGGTTTAGCCGCATGCACATTTGCCGATAACCCGCCGCCGCTGTCTCCGACTAGCCGCGGCAAAGACCACCCAGCTCGTGACCACCTCCCAGCCGCGCCAGGCTATTGCTGCTTAACGCGACCATCGGCAGCTCGCCGTGGCGCGTAGCGCCGCGAGCAGCCGGGCAAGCGGCGCAACGCGATTGCCGTGCCGTGACGCGACAGTGCATCAGAGCCGGTGTTTATCACCTAACCGCCAATCATTAGTCTTAAATGTTTGTCTTAGCCGCCCGGTGTGTCACTTACGCGTGGCCTCGTGTACGTAAAACCCGTGAGGATTAAATGGAGCGCGGAGTCCTCGACGTGGGCTCGAGCCATGAGCCCTGCCTCGCTCTTGTCCCGCAGGACCTCCTCGGGTCGTCTTTGCGAAGTGTCACCACAGACCTCCCTATTTTAACTGGACCGCTCGCACCTCCTTAGGTTTATCCCGACCGCTAGGACCTCCGAATCTCTTATCACCTCAGACCTCCTAGAGTCTATCTCGGCCTAGGACCTCCCTAAGGTACATCCGACCATCCAAGACCTCTCAAGGTTCATCTCAGCCATCTAGGACCTCCTAGGTCCTATTCCAACCGCAGACCACCTAGAGTCCATCTCACCGCCCAGACCTCCTCGAGTTGATCTCAACTGCCCAGGACCTCTTTACTCAAACCTACCGCAAGGACCTCCCGTGGTTGTTTGACAATAACAACCTCGTGACCTCCTTGTGGCTCTCTTCCCAGACCACCCTAAAGACCACTTCGTGACCATTTTACGAAGACCACCCTCTAGACCTCCTCGCTTCTTTTCCCTGTACGTAAAATTGTCTAAAGTTGATAAATTCATAACTCCTCAATTTAACTCCAAATTGAGTGGAACCACTCTCTAATTTTCATTTTCAATGTAATTTATTTTAAAATAGGTTTTAAACTGGTCTGGGTAACAGAGAATATACTTTTGGAAGATTCTATATTAAACTGCATTAATTGGACAATAGGAAAAGGGATGATAACTTCAAAATGCATAAGTAATTTTTGAAACTCCAAAACAAAGTGAAACCTACTTTGGTAATTTTCACTTTCAGTATACTTATTTCTAAAAATGGTTTCCTCTTATCTTTATCACAGAAACTATATTTAGGAGAAATGATCATTAAACTCTATTATTGTTACACTATAAAAGGTTGATAACTTTGAAAATACATAACTAAATCATAAAACTCCAAAAGGACAAACTCAACTGTTTTTAACTTATAATAATATTGCCTATTTATCTATGTAATCCATGTACTCGCCACTGTTCTACAAAATTTCACTTCATAATTAAATTACATAGTGATCGCTTATTGAAATCAAATTCAAACCATTATAACTTTCATATACTAAATCAAAATGAAATAAGTCTTTCACCAAAAATCATTTAAAATCATGATCTAACTACTGTATAAAAATCATGCATTTTGAGCATTTTGGTTTTTGAGTTGTTTTCTGGATTTATTTGATGTTATAATTATATAGATCCCGAGCATATCGATATCGACACTTACGCTACGAGAGTGAGCAGCTACTGTACCAGCAAGGCAAGCATCATTTGAACTTTCTTTTGCATCATATTTGATCCCGCTTTGGTTAAGATAGTGCAATGATAATTGCTTGCATGCTATTTTGATTATGTCAATATTTTTGTGATGTGTAGTTTAGTTATGTCCTATGCTTGAGGTTAATCTTGAATTATGCCAACTCCTATATGCTTAAGATAGGATGTGTGAATTATGGGTTGTAGAATTGCTTAGCCATGCAAGTCTAGATACTGATGAGTTCGATCGTCGAATAACCCTGCGGTTTTGGGATAAACACAACTCTCATTTTATGATTTATACTTCAGATCTTGTAGCTGTTTTATGAGTTAATTTTTGTCATTTTTAAATGAGCTTTTGGTCTGGACAAGTGTTGGTTAGTGATGGTGCTTTGTGAACGAGCATTGGGTAAGTGGAAGGACTTGTCCGACAATTGAGGACCGAACTTTGTAACGTCGTTAATTCAAGTACACTCGTCGCCACACGCGGGTTGGGAGCCGTATGGTTAAGTAGGGGAGGGTTTTATTGTGTTAAGTCCTTGGTGGTGTAAGGGCATAGCGACCGTGAAATCTTATGTTCTTTAGGAGCCGATGTAATCCTTTATAGTGTGCAAGGAGCGCCAATTCTTTTGTTTTGATTACATCGGTATTTCGATATAACTTGTGAGCCCCTAGCAAGTGCTATCGACGCTTGTACTAGGCAAGGAACCATCTCACAAGGGGGACTTAGCTCAATAGGGCTTTCTTCTTTGAAAATGACTATATCTTGATTTACCCACCGACATACCATAGGAAGTATGCTATTTTCGGAGGCATCCGGAGGCTTACGGGCTAATCAAGTCGTGTGGGTAAAGTAGTACACCCTGCAGGTATCAATCTATTCGAATAGCCGTGTCCACGGTTATGGACAACCGCTTGAGTTCGGGAGTTACTATTGTTAGACTTTTAATTAAAATTGTGGTTGAACTTGGTATTCGCCATGAACGGGTTGTTCATGTGTAGTACATCAAAGTGGGCTGCCACTTTGGTCTTTGTATGATTCAACTGTTTATTATTGAAATGCTTTACTCTATGCTTTACTTCTACTTCAAATCTGATTTTAAATGGGCACGTGAAAACTAGTATGTGTAGGATGTTAATTGTTGCGTCTCTTTCGCGAAACTAAACCAATATGAGCCATCCTTTGAATGACCCTTATGCATAACTATTTTTATTTGTGTAAGACTTGCAGTACACTTGTACTCACCGATGTTTGCTTTGGCCTTTCGGGTGAGGAAGATTATGAGTATGACGATCTCGTTAGTGTTGACTTGGGTAACACTAACGAGTAGTGTGCTATCATTTAACCCCGATCGGTTGTCGATGGGTGACGCATACCACTACCGGTCTTTTGCTTTATTTATTTACTTCATTGCTACTTGATACTTTACTTTGAATTTGGCGGTCGGCCGTGTGTAATAAGTTGTAGACTTTGACTATTATGCAAGATGTCTTTTATCTCTTGTTGTATGCGTTGTATGGATGTAATCAACGTTGGATGAGGGTATGAGTATATTGGTCGTTGATCTTGGGAGCCAATATATGTCATACTCGTTGTTGATGAATTCCCATTTAACTCACTAAGTGTAGTGTCAATCGAGGAGAATCGACAATCATGTAGCGCCGCAAGGGAGCAAATGCATGATCGTTGAGGCTCTAGTATTCGCTAAGCCTCTCACTTGGATAGAGTTAAATTGAATTATTTATCGAGACCAGAATTATGTCCCTAAGACCTTGTCTAATCTCGGTCTTATGGAGATAATTACCGGGGTCCCCACAACGGTTGTGAGGTGTTGATTGAGTCCCAAAATTATGGATTCCAAGACTTACTGTGCTAGATTGGACAACCTCAAATGGGCTTGAACATTTAGAGGGGAAACCCTTTTCGTGCTCTATACTCGTCGTGGTTCGATCGTGATCCTGGTCAGATGGATCCTTGCCCTTTGACAAATCTGGTTCCTCATCTGGATGTAATGTTATGGGGGAGAGAGCTCCCTCACCAACCTTGTTCGTGGCATGGTCTCTTAGGTCTAGTGAAAGATCCCTGAAAATGGCATTGTCATCAGTCGAAATGATGTTTTGCTCTTACTCGTAGCAGGCATCCATGTTAAGTTCTGCGTAGTCTGTCAAATCGAACCAATTCTCCTTATTCCACTCTCCGTCATGAAAGCATCAGAGTTAAAAAATAAAGATAATATGTCGAAGAGGAAAGGAGAAATCGGAAGATCCCCAAAGACGACTCCAACTGTTGATGGTTTAGTATCGATCTTATGAATAAATACTGGGGACTCTCCTTCAGTTAAACCACATAGAAAATGTCAGAGCCCAGGGTATACAACCCCAGGACCCTCTGTGCATTCTGAACTAGTCCCAGATCAGTAGCTAGCTCGCACAGTTACAACATCGATGTAATCACGACCATACAACAAAATAATGATGAAGCGGACAAATTAATATTACTTAGTAGCAAAGGGACCTTATGGTCAAGTCTTACAGAGTACGCCACACAGGGCTTAGCAACAAAATACAACTTACAGCGGAAACTAAAATATCTCGTGAAGGCCATTCGACATGCCCACAGGCAATCAAGTGGAGGACGCGACTTAGTTCGCAAAGTCTTCAGGATACTCCTCTTCATAATACTCTGAATTATCTGGTTCTTCTGTGAGAATTAATCACACAGGGCGCAAGCCGTGAGTACTTTGAATGTACTCAGCGAGTCATAGGGAAAAGTATGCAATTATTATTCATGCGAGGCTAGACAAGGACAGCTCTATGTTTACTTTTGCAGAAAGCCACATTTAATAGTAAGTATAGTAAGTAGATTAAAAGCATAATTAAAAGGTTAATACATAAATAATTCAGTTCTTTGAAACAACAAGAGATCAACCCAACCTTTCCTTCCAAACCATCAATTCCACCATTTTAAAGAAAACATCTACCCCTTACGTGAAATCTCCGGGCATGTCCATAACCGGGGACACGGCTATTCGAATAGTTTTTATACACTCTGCAGAGGTTGTACACTTTTCCCACAAGACACGAATTCTCTAGTTTGTCCGGCATATAACTATGCCACCGCTCACTACCTTGGGTAAGCGGTATAGAACATGTGGTAAGGCCTTTACAAAGTTATGTCTTGACTCGGTTCTGCTCGCTAAGGATTCGCTTCTAACAGGTCTTACTCCCGCCAGATTCATGCCCCCTCTTGCATCGTTCTCAACCAAAACAGAACTGACCAAAGACATTGCTAATTAGTTGGTCAGGTCTATCCCAGTCTAGACATGTGGTTGCACGGTATGACCCAGATCAATGGTTCAAGGTTAAGTCCTTAGTTGGCTGCTCAGGAGAGACTAATCCACGTCCCAATGTGTGTTACGACACCCACACTCACCACCACCCACTCGCCCGAGCATAAAACATTTTCGGTTCAACCCGGCCAAAGACCACCCTAGCCTTGGCACCACATCTTTTAACAACAGTGTCTGCGCCACGATTCCATAATTCATTTAGTCATGTTTATTCATACGAGCATGTGATCATAAGTCCCGACGTACAACTATAGCATAGCTAAGTATAATACGATACTCGTGTTGGTAATTTATCAATGTCCAACTAATATAAACCCTCCTAAGGTGTCCAAGGATTCATGTCATTCAAGGGTACATGTCGTTTGCAATTTATCAAGGAGGTATACATCAATTAGGCAATTATCTACTCCCGAAACAATTTAATATAAAACTACCAATGCATGTTTATATCAAACAATATAGTTTTATAAAATGGGTTCAACATGATCAAAGGTCTATGACTTGCCTTCGTTGAAGAGTTGAGGTGCTTCGGTCGTCGGGTCCGAGAAATCTTCCGAAAAGCCGGTTTCTACACGTGCGAAAAGAGCAAAATAAATAAAAACAACTCCAAATAAATTCCAAATAAATACCAAACTAGTACTAACAGCAAGAGGAGGATTTTATATGAATTTAGAAATTTTAATCACTCAAATCGGAGTTCGAATGGAAAAGTTATGGCCTTCCGAAGTTGGAAAACACATGAAATGATAGATTTGGGGATTTTCTGTTTTTCTGGAATTATTTTTGTAAATAAAAAGGTAAATATGACATCAGCTGACATCAGCAGAGGGAATTCGGCCGAAAGAAAAATAAAAGAAAAAGAAACTGACATGTGGGGCCCACTGTCAACGAGAGGGTGCACGTGGACTAGGTCCACCGAGCTTTGGAAAAGAGGGGGGAAGGAGTGCCGCGTGGGCTTCCACGTGGATGACCACGCAGGCCAGAGGGGTGACGGGGCGCTGAGGTGGAGGCGAGGTGGCGGCCACCTGGACGGCCACGTCGGCACCCGAGCCGGCGCGCGGCGGGGTTTTGGCCGGCGGCGAGGGTACCAGCGCAAAGAGGGCGACATGGTGAGCTCGTTGCTCACCTTGCCGATGGCGAGGCTCGACAGGGCTACCGGCAACGGGGAAGAAAGCGGCGGCGGGGACAGGGCTACGGCGGCGATGGTGCTCCGGGGACGGGGAGGCGCGCACGAGAGAGGTGACACGCTGGTGATGCCGGAGGCGCGGTCCACGACGCCGGAGGAGGCTTGGCGGCGGCGCAAAAGGTAGGGAGGCGGAGCTCGGCCGGCGGCGAGATTTCGCGAAATGGGGGCGAAGGAGGGTGAGAGAGGAGGAGGGAGAAGGGGGAAACGGAAGAGGAGAGGGAGGCGCGGCCGAGGCTCTCCTTTAAAGGGCTCGGGGAGGCCCGGAGACGGAGGGGGAGGGAATGGTGTCGGGCGGCCACTAATGGCGACGCGCGCGGCGAAAGCGAGCGAGGGAAGGGGGAAAGCGGGCGCACGGCGCGGGGAGATGGAACGAGCGCGAGGCAGGCGCTAGGACCAGGCGAGGGAGGCAGCGGGGACCGGCGGGATTTGGGGCGGGGTGCTGCGCACGGCCGCGCGAGGAAGAGGGGGGATCCAGAGGAGGACGACGAGCGAGGACCGTCCGATTTCAATCGGACGACTGGAGGTGGAGGAGGGCGTGGCTGAGGGGATGCCATCCGATTTCGATCGGACGGTGCCCGAGGGGAGGGCGCGGCACGCACGCGGTAAGTGGGCCGAGGAAGGAGGCCGAGAGAGGGAATTCGGCCCAAAACCGAAAAAGGATTTTCAAATGGATTTCCGATTAAAGAAATCCCGAAAAAAACAAAAGGAATTTTAGAAATTAGCTAATAATGTCTAAAAATTCAAGGAAAATTCACAGAAGTCCCTTGAATTATTTAGAACTTAATAAAAATATTTTTAGCTATACTTTAGTTTTTAATTTTGCAAGCAAAATAGATTTTTTTTCTTCAAACAAAAAGGAAAAACCAAATTAAAATCCCGAAAATGCAATAAAGGCTTAAAATCCAGGAAACTCCAATAAACTAACCTTTTGGTTTAGTTGAAGTTGGATTAACTCAGTTTAAATGGTTTTTGATTTCTAAATTTCAATTTATGCTTTTGCAACTTAATAAAATCAACTGGTTATTTTTATTTTGAAAATTTTCAAAAACTAAGAAAATTAGGGATGTTACAGAGAAAAAAAACACTAGGATTTTATACAAGTTCGGGCCTTCTCTTGAGAAAATAATAACTTTACTCCTATGTTGTTGTATTGACTATGCTTTACAACAGGGAAGAAGTCATTAGAACTATAGCTTAATGCCTTCTGTCTGCTGATCTTGTCTTGTGTTTGTTGTTGTTATCCCTCATCGTTGTTCCCTCTTTCTCTATCCACCGACTTTACTCTTACATAGTGTGTGAAGGGGTGACAGTTGTCTCGTATCAAGAGACGTCTCACCGTTTGACGAAATACGCACGTTCAATGACGGTTAATGTGAGAGACTAATCCTTCAATGTCGCCTTGCAGTTATGTTAGAGACAGAGACTTAATGCGTGCAATTATTTCGAAGAATAACAACACATATTAACTACTATGTGTATTAAACACAGCACATAAGTGGTCATAGTAGACTTTGTTGACCATAGGGTGGTCGTAGTAAAGCTTACAACCATAAAGTGATCGTAGTAAGGCTTACGATTATGAGGTGGTCGTAGAAAATCTTACGACCACTAGGTAGTCGTAGAAGTACTTACGACTATATAGGGTGGTCGTAAAATGGTTTACGGCCACTCGATTAAGCTTCTCTCTTATTAATGATAAGAGATATTCTTACGAATAATATAAAAATATTACTATCTATAATAATAATTACAGATAAATAATTCAATTAATAAAGAATTATTAAGCCCTCGTCACCCCTCCTCTTTCTTCCTCTCTTTCATTTTCCTCTTCTTTCCATGCTCCCCCTGCCTGTTACCTGACGCCACCGCCACCCCTTGCTCATACGGCAGGATGCAGATCCTCTAACGTTACGAAGGGAAGTCACGGTGTGACTTCGCCCTCTCATCCACCATTCACGAGCATCTAACGCTCCTTGTTTCCTGAGCCCACCATCTAACGCAAACACAATAAAGATTTAGAACGCGAGCTCACGAGAAAATTTCCTTCCACGAAGTTCTGTATTTATTTAGTAATTTTTAGAGATGACGCCATTCTTCATTCGCATGCATCCATCCAAGTAATCCAATCATCGTATCATCAATCGTTCTTCTTGCCTAAAGTCAATCGTTTCAATCCAGGCTCCCAATCTGCGTTCTCTTTTTTTTTTTTGTCTTCAGCGAGTGAAGACGGTGGAAGATGGGAAGGAGTTGGAGGGGAGTGGTGAGGATTCAGGAAACAAGGAGCCTCAGATGCTCGTGAACAGTGGATGCGAGGGCGAACATCATGCCGTGACTTCCGTTCGTAACGTGATCGGTGTCCTCATACGGCGGCACCTCTCCACTCTTTCTCTCGACAATGTGGCGGTGTGCTCCACGGGCACAATGCACAAACCAACACCGCTAAAACACACTAGATTTCACTAAGCCAATAAAAACAAGAGCAAGAATCGATTTTCATCCGCTTCTTGTTCCTAAGACGTCCGATTGTCCCTTTTGTTTATTCCCACAATCTCACTCCCACCCGACACCATCTTGAGGGGAGGGAATGGTGGCCCCGATGCACAGATTGGTGGTGATGTGGCACGGCGACCACATCAACCACGCCAAGCCCATGTGGCCCGCCACCAAGCTGGTCCCCTCACCGACGCCGGCCTCGGGCCTCACAGACCACCACCCAGGCCGTTGCGCCCTCCAACCCCCTCCATGTACATATTGACGATGTGTTCATATTTAGAGTCTAATATTGCAATTCTTAGTCAAAACTCAAAATCATATTAGTTTGGGTTTTCTTAGTCAAAACTCAAAATCATATTAGTTTGGGTTTACATCAGTTGTATCTGTAGTTTACTTTTTTTGACTTAGAGGGACAGTGATTTATCATGCACCATTCATGTTTTAATGGGATTGACACATGAAACTATTATACCTATCAATGCATCTCATTTCAGGTAACAGACGAACCTCACTCAAAACGAGCATAACAGTTTTTATTTAGCTTTTCTACTCCTACTTTGCAACAAACTCCATTAAATTCATCTGCATGACCTTATCCTCAAGCTAGCCACTATGCAACGGTCAAATGTGTGTGCCACAAGATTTCCTTAAAAATGAAATAAAAAGATATTAAAGGCAAGCCAGCCATTATTTGTAACAATTCAAAATGAAAATTTCTCACCCACCACATTTTTTAAAACACAAAAATTTGCAATACAAAATGAGTTACATTCCAAAGATACTGATGCCAGAGGTTATGGGGCGGAATTTAGACCATATGACCTTCATAGCCACAACACAGCAAGTGTTTTAATATTTAGATGGCTAATTACCGCTAGGGGTCCGTTTGGATAGTAGAAATTTCACAGGGAACGGTTCAATTTCTACAGAAATTGTAAACTTTTTCTGTGTTCCAAACAGAACCTAAAATTGACTAGTTTCGTGTTCCGAGGTCTAAAATATGAACAACGGAACTGCAAAGTGCGTAAATTCATTTTGGTAGCCCAAAATTTGCAACGAGGTGATGAAACAAAGCGAGGATTCAACTTGGAAGATCGAAGAGACGAAAGTGAAGAGGAAATTGTGCTAGTACTAGACCACGTCAACCAGGGCTGAAAGTAGGTTGTCTTTATTTGGGTCGGAGGGAATCTCTTTAATCGCGTGGCCGGGCTTAGGTGATTATCGGCTGTGGTCAGCAGCTGACAGACAGCTCCAAACCGAATCCCAGAATACAACAAGGGAAAAGCCATCACAGTGACACACGCAGGTCGCAGGCTGCGGCAGAGAAGACGTTGCTTCTGCAGGTCGCCCAAATCTTTTGCCTAGCTCGCCCTGCACCTTTTGCAGACAATTACTATTCGCTGCCAAACGATTTGTGCAGATTACTATGACGTGGAGTACAGGTTAGATTCGAGGGAGAGAGATTAAAAAAAATAGAAATTGTGAGTCCAGATGATTAAGGGTAAGTTTGGTTCGTTGAATCATTTCGAACCGTCTAGTACGGAAAAATAAACTCGTTCAGGTGTTTGGTTGGTTGAATAGAACTAAACCGTTCAGGATAAGATGATTCAAGAAATGAGAATATTCCATGTTTATACTGTATCATCTCATTCGGGAAAAAATCCCGAACCACACCGTTCACTCGAATTCCAAGACGCGTACGGGAAAAAATGCATGATTTACGAGTTTTAAATGACTATATTTTCTAAACCGAGTATCCGATTTGCGATCCGATTGAACCGTTGTGTTCCTTGTCATTTAATCAACAAAACAAGATCACTCTTGACATATTTTACTACAAAATATTATTCATGTATTATCCTATCGCACCAACCAAACACCATCTTGAACCATCCAAGATCATCCTATCCCACCAACCAAACAAAATCATATATCATCATATCCCATCAACCAAACACCATACTTGAATCATCTCATCCAAGACGATCTCATCCTACCTGTACCATCCCATCCCATTCAACCTCATCCCACCAACCAAACTCACCCTAACAAATCAAATGATGGCGAGATGTAAAGGTGAGGTAAATAAATTTTTGGATTCTAGATGATATTTACTAATCAATGATAGCAAGCCAAAGACTTGAATTTCCCGTCCACTCTAAGAAAGAGTTTTATTGAAAGTGTTTGGAAACATCATGAAAGTAATAGATCGTTTTTTGTTTCAACTTTGCGATGTCAAAAGAGAAATACTAGAAAATAAATATGTAAAATGATAAACTTTTTAAAGCGTAACAGCCAAACCGACTTACAAATTTATTTATGCCAACTATCAAGGAATTCCTAAAGTTTTGGGCGGAATGGGAATAGCTAGTCTTTATATTTCTCATGGTATAATGATGGATCAAGAAGCTCTTATTGTTGGATCGAAACGATGACTAGAGGGGGTGAATAGGAACACTACTTTTTTCCAACCCTAATGGTGTTCAATTTCTTCTTCACCTTAGTAGCTATGAAAGCTATAAAGATAATAAAAAATACAAGCACAACGGAAGTCTTGCACGTGGATGAATGATGGTCAAGATAACTTTAGATAAGTTCCCACAAAGCTAGATCACAACAAAAAAATCCAAAAAAACTAAAGGAATACACAAAATCCCAAAAGACATCAAAGAGAGCAACAATAAGAGAGAATCCATCTTGGAGGAAATCTTGCTTCGATTGATTCAAGATATTATTGGTTTACAGTCATTCCACCATAGAAGATAAAGCTCAACCCTTGAGCACTCAATCAATCTATCTCTCATAGAGGCTAGCCTCTCCACTTTCCTCGTCTAGTCCTAAATCACAAATTAGGGTTTTCCTAGACTTGATGGATAAGAGTGCAAATCCTACACACCTCCTTTTTATAGAGGAGACTAGGTTTAGAGAAAAAACATTATCGGGCGCCCGTTAAGCCCACACACAGACGTGTCTACACCCACACAGCGGATGACGAACTAGGCTTCCCGATTCCATCTCTTTGTGATCTTCATCTTGTTTTGATCTAAACCGCATCTCCTTACATCGTCTTGCACCGCGGTTTCTTCAAATGTCACCAATCTAGTATTTTGGCGAAGAAAAGATGTGCTCATTACGGAAACCTCTGTGATTAACTAATGATACGTTCGTTTCGCCTAAATCTTAAAGTGGTCAAATTGGGAAAGGGGGGATCTTAGCATCATGCTTATCTTAGGAGTTAAATAATGGTAAAGGTGAAGAGCGTGTGAGCATCGATTCCTTAGATATTTCAGAGATACCACTGCAATACTATACTATGGCACCATAAAACACTCTTGTGATTAAATTAGTCGTATGTTTTATGTGATTTGTTTATGGAATTTTTCTTCTCTTTTGAAATGTCCGAACCAGAAATAGGTGAGAAAGTTTACATCCCAGAGACCCTGTTTGGAACACAATATTTTATATATAAACATTTCATTTCCTACCGGAGTCCGATTATAAACATTTCATTTTCTAGGGAGTCCATAGAAATCCGCCTGTTCCAAACGGGGCCGAGAGCTCAGCAGCGGAATCTCGTCACTCTAATATTTGTAGCATTTTATTCCCCAGCACCGTCACCGCATAAAGGCACCTTCCAATTATGGTAACATCCTCCAATTAACTAGTGTAATGCCTTTTAGAAACTTAGCCCAAAAGACATCAGAGTAGGGAAAGGGAGAGAGACCATGAGCAGGCAAAGCATCATGCCAGGAGGCAGGGTAATTATTTGTTAGGGGTTTAGGATCACATGAACCCCACCAAGCCAGCAACCAAATCTTTTGGGGAATTGCAAACCCATCAAAGCCACAGGATAAAGCAAGATCATGAGATGCATCTCAGCATCCTGTGTGAGAAAAAAAAAATTGGCCTAGGGAGGCCCTTCGACATCAGCCTCCTATCCGGGTTGATTGGCAGGGGATCAATGGCAGGGAGATCTCACGGTGAGACTCCTCAGCAAATTTCCTTTCCCTTTCCCTGTGCTATGGGTAGCCCCTTGAAGAGGCATCATCAAATAAAATATTTGAAGTAGCTAGTCATTTGTTATTTTAGGAGCACTACATGGTTTATAGTTATACAGCATAAAAAAGGATCTAGTTAAGATCTTCCTTTAGGAACAAGTTAAAACTCTGTTTGGCACACGGGGATTTCATATAATTCATGTAAGAATTATACTATGTCATGCTGCATTGATGTAAGACTGGTGCGTTCCAAAGTCCAAACAGATGAGAGAATGCATACTAAATGATCAGAACTGACTGTACAACAATTATCCATTCTGTAACTCGACAGGCAACAAGAAGTAAACAAAAGCAACTAGGATCCTTGTCCCTATCACACACGTCACACGTGACAATCTAACGTGACTAGTATTTTGACAAGAAAGAAACAAACCGGTAGCAACAAATCACACTCGAATTAGAAATAGCAGGTGGAAGCATATATATAATAATATCTAATCCACTTACAGCCTTGGGAATTACCATTCAATTTACTCCATCAGCAGAACCAAAGGACCAAAAACAACCGAACCTTTCCCAATGCCAATGTCATGCCAATGCCAAGGCTACGACGAGGGTTGTTGCATGATTTGGCCAGTCAGTCAGCCCGCGGCTAAGCTTAGCTAGACTGGGACAGGAGCCTGCTGCCTTTTGAACGTCAATGCGCTCGGCCGGCCAGCTTTTTCACGAACCCAGAGCGACAAAAGCAAGCAGCATCCGCATCCCCTCCCTCCTCCTCATTAACCCATCCCATCACGCACAGTACCAGTACGAATTTTTTTATTATTTAATTTTATTTTAAAGTTAACACATCGCGAACTTTATTTCCAATTCTGACCCCTTTGGTCACGCCACAACCTGTGGCGTGACAAAACAACACTGTCACGCCAGCCCACCCGTGGTGTGACAAAATAACACTGTCACGTCAGCCCATTTCTAGTCAAAATCTTGTCACGCCACTGGTGGTAACGTGACAATGTTGTTTGGTCACGCCACCACCAGTGGCGTGACAAAAAGTGCGATTTTGAGAACTTATCACTGTGACGTGACAGTGTTGTTTTATCACACCACGAGTGGTGGCGTGACCAAAGAGGTCAGAATTAGAAAATAAAGTTTGCGAAGGGTTAACTTTAAAATAAAATTAAATAAAGGATTAAATAAAAAAAAGTTCTACCAGTACCCGCCGATGTACTGGGGTCTTTGGTTGATTTTTTTAAAAAATTAGCACATGCTACCACTATAATGGAAAAAATAGCTATTTTGGTATAAAATTTACAAACTTGGTTCCCCACCAAGCCCGGAAGGGTTGGAAGCCAACGCGTAGCCCTTCCCACATTGGGGGACGCGCGGAAAGGTGGTGGGTAGCGCGGCAGGTCGGGCAGGCGCGGGAACAAAAGGCGCAGCGCGGAAGGTGGCGGGCCTGAGAGCCTTCCGCGCCACCCGAGCACAGGAACCAAGGACGCCGCACTTCCCGCTCTCCCAGAACGCAGCATGCGTCGGCCCCTAGCACGCGCCCGCCCTGCCACGCTGATGATCGCCCTCGCCTGGCCCCCTACGCAGCGTGCCCACCAGCCCGTCACTTGGCCCCCACGCAGTGCACCCGGCCGTCATGGCGCCAGCAAGCGGCCGCCCACCCGTGTCGCCCGGGCCCCCGCAGCGCCCCTAGATGGCATTAAAACAGACTGAGCCACGAACTCATTTGTATTTTTTTCAGCATGTGCCATGAACGAGAGACCGAGAGAGAGGTAGAGAAGGGAGCAATAGAGGTCGTGCAAGTAGTTAAATTTTGGGTAGTTTTCAATCTGAATTTGAAGGCTGTGGATACAGCTAGTTCTGGAGAGGAGCATGATGGAGAAACTGCTATAGGAGGTGTATTAGGTGGTGTTGTGACCACCGACATTGCGTATGTCTCGTCTAGATTGGACGACATCGCAACTACATCCCTAG
Source organism: Ampelocalamus luodianensis (assembly GCA_036346255.1). Lineage (NCBI taxonomy): Eukaryota > Viridiplantae > Streptophyta > Magnoliopsida > Poales > Poaceae > Ampelocalamus > Ampelocalamus luodianensis. The sequence continues at coordinate 16,293,251 of CM070632.1, read as the reverse complement.
TTCTGCCATAGATAGAGGAGGCGGAGTAGGTGTTCAATGAAGACATTATGCTCTTAGAGCAGCGCTTACCTAACAAGAGTGATGCCCAGCAGGCCATTGCCAGATACGCCGTCAACATTAGCCGGACGTATCGGGTGCATAGGTCCAACCCTGACACCGGCATCGTCAAGTGTGTGGATGGATCTTGTCCTGGCAAGGTTTGTGTGCAGCGATTCAGGGGCGCTGCCACGGACTTCCGCATAACGATGCTCAAGGATCGCATATGTGAGCTTGCGGAGCCACTGGCAAGCATGTGAGGAATTCTGAGGATGCCGAGGCAGGGGCATCGGCAGGAGGCTCTGCTAGAGTTAGGGTGGTCCTACAATTCTTTGTAGTATCGGCACCTAAAATTTCATCTCCATCGCTATCTATCTCGTGATCATCATCATTACCTGCAAGGTTAGCTGCAAGAGCATATTCATCCTCAACATCACTGGCACTTACATAACAACCGTCGTCGGTCGCAATGTACGCTCGCTGACTTGGGCAATCTCTCATGAAGTGGTCCATCCCTTTACAACGGTGGCACACAATTCCCGTCGTATGACCCGTGGAAGCAACTGATGAAGAGCTCTGCGTTGGTGCCTGCACACTAGTAGATTTACTTGTCTCGGGTACGCGTGACGGTGGTGGCGGTGCTGCTGAACGTGCCCTACTCACGGAGGAGCCAGCAGACCGAGAAGCAGGAGGTGGAGCTGTGTTGGCGTGCCCCGGCGTCGATGTAGACGTACTTCCAAAGTTGCTCCTGGTCCTTTGTTGTCTTCCCTGCAATTCCTTTTCTGCCAAACAAGCAAGCTGGAACAACCTATTGATATCATTATACTCTTTGTAATCAACTATATCATGAATTTCACGCCTTAAGCCACCATAAAAACGAGCCATTTTATCCTCCTCATCCTCAACAACATTACAACGCAACATGCATATTTGTAGTTCTTGATAATATTCCTCGACAGATTTATTACTTTTGTCTAAGCGTTGCAATTTTTTACGCATATCACGTTTAAAAGCGGAGGAACAAATCTAGCACGCATAGCTTCCTTCAATCTATCCCATGTATTAGGTGCTAAGCCAGAATTAACTACTTGATTCCATCAAATGATAGCAAAATCTTTAAATTCACTAGTGGCTTGCCTCACTCTATGCACTTCAGGAACTAGATGGGCATTAAATTTTTGTTCAACTGTCATATCCCAATCTAAATAAATTTCAGCATCATAAACACCCGCAAAAGATGGTATGGTAAATTTAACTTTAGCAAATGAGTCATCATTAACACGAGTATTGTGGTGCTGAAAAGGATTACCTCCCATACTGTGACGGTTGTGATGTAGACGGTGTCGTTGACGTGCATCTTGGGCAGCAAGAGCAGCATCAGCGTCGCGGTATTGCCTCTCATTATCATGATCTTGGGCGGCATCGTGATCATACTCGCGTCCATTGTTCGGTGGCCGATTCACCATTCTTTCAAGACGTGTAGTAAGCGCTGCAATATTATCGTTAATGGAGCGCTGCAATGTAGCCGTAGTAGCTTGAAGTTTCCTGTCGATGTCCTCAATAATGGTTGTGAGTTGTTCATCCAAAAGCATCATGTGCTCTCCCTTTAGCACACACTCTTTCTCAGTAGACGAGCCACCTGCCATGGTTAGTAGAAAACAAAAGACAACACAAAGGTATTATCCCTATCAACTACTAGGTGATGGAAGGTGGAATCACACACTCTCAAGCGTCTTACCACACTCTTACAAGTGTTCTTACCAGAGCATGTAGGAGGTGGTACAACCGGTGGCTGGTTCGTGATACCGTGTCGAACGTGGGTACGATTGCAAGAGGAACCTGTTCTGATCAAGAGTAGGTGGAGCTCGAAAGGCACAATATGTAGCAAAAAATCAGCAATAATCAAATCAGTTAATGCAAGTTGAAAGATTGTTCAAAGTACTCGTCAAGTTGTTGATCCTAGCCAAATCCAAGCTAGCGAATCACCGCCCTATGCAGAGAAGTGTATGTACGCACACGCAATGATCCATGTGACTTGATGTAAGCAATGGAAATCCTCACAACAAGTACTAGGAGATACGTTAGCCAACTACTCAAGCTTCTTTCTAAGGGCACAAGATCGTTCACGCGATGTAGAGCACAAAAACAGAGAAAATGTGCAACGTAGACGGCCCTCTAGATTAAGCAGATACAACAGCTAGTCTCAAACGATAAACAAGCAAAGTTTTATGTGGCTTATATATACTCGTTTGAAAGGTTTCAACGAGATCTACAACTGTCTCAATTGGACGAACCCCAAATTCCGAAGGCAAGACCAAAAGAATCGCAAAAAATAGGAAATCGAAAACTTGCGACGCGATTTCGGGGCTAAAGATGGCCGATTTTGGGGTCTTGAGGGCAACAGGCGCTTTGCTTGTCAGATTTTCAGATGCGCGTCGTCGATAGCTTCGAAACGAGCACAAGAACGTCGAATTCCGACTTCGTATGCAAAAGTTTGATGCACTTTCCAAATTTCGGAACATAGGACTCTCTTTTGCTGTTTTTCTTCTCTTTTTTTTCTGTTTTTCTTCTCTCTTTTTTTCTCTCTTTTTGTGTTGATTCTGAAACCAACTCTAGGGTTTGTGGTTAGAATCTTTTTCTCCTTTTCTCTCTCAAACCAAAATCAAACTCTCTTTTTTTTCACAAACCGAAACAAGTCTTTTTCTTTGGCCAAACCGAATCAGGTCAGATTGTTGTTCTTTTGTGGCGGCAGGAGTTGGGATTGCCGCAATAGAAAGATGGCAGCAACGACGGTAGGATTCGCTGGTGAACCACGACAGGGAGTGCGCTTGATGCGACACGATGAACAACAGGGAGGGGAGGGGATGCGGTGGTAGGCGTTCATTTGCCGCGGCAAGCGAGAGGCGGTAGGGTAAAACGGTGGCCGCGGTAGGGAAACAGCGGTGGTAGGGATGAGCAACGGCGGCCAAAACCTAAAGATGAAGCTTGGTCGCTGTTGCAGGGTGTAGAAGCGGCGCGACAATATGTGGAGGCGTGGTGCGGCAGGGGCGGTTTATGGAACGGCAGGGGATGGGGTGGGCGTGGCACAGCTTGGTGGTGGCGAAACTTGCTGCGGCAAAGGGTGATGGTGGTGCAACAGGGAACAATTAATCACTAGATGCAAAATAGACGAAGATGAAGCTACGCAAAGGAACACGAGATGCAACTAGACATCGACGAACTAGACTCTAACTAGACTAGAATTCAGCAAATGACACGATGATGTAACCAAAATTTCAGCAAGCAAAAAGCTGAAATAAAAAATTGCAATGCACAAGGGGTGATGGGACAGCGGAAGACACGACGAACACAATATTTTTGTGGGGCTAATTTTCTGGATTTTAGGACGATGAACAGTAACTAAACTAACAGGGGAAAAACTGAGATTACCTAACGGGCAACTGAAGCTCTGATACCAATTGATGTGAGTGTGGCCCGATCTTCCGATAGGTACTGATACGTCGATTGTGGAGAACACGACGTTGATGATCCAAAGGCTCCGACCCGAACAGATCGATCCCCTTGCAATCACTACACCACTGCTCCGTTGGTTATCAACCGTGCCGAACGCGGTTGACCTCGCCAAGAAGGCTATCTCCTGCAAGCGAATCGAGAACACAAGTAAGATAGTAGAAGATGCAATCTGTATTGCGGATAATAATTGAAGCACACAAGTTGGGGTTCCTCAAACCGATGAACGCGAAATCGCAGCGAATATTATCTAAGAAAACCCAAGCAAAACTAAAGGCGACGGCTCCTATATGAGGAGGCGCCAAGAGGTGGGAACTCTAGGTGAGGTATCGTTCACGTGTGAATATCGCACGTTCACGTGTGAATAGTACCTACGTGAGCTCCATAGCATGTAAGCGTAACACCATGGCAGCCTCGGGGGAGGCGTGGCTCGGTCGCTGGGATGGCGGTAGTCATCCAAGAGATGGGTCAAGTTGTCGCCAATATATTCTTAGTTTGTGGGCCAATTAAATTGGTGACGCATGCTCCATAGCATGTAAACGTAACACCATGGCATGTAGACGGGCGACGCCGGCAGAAAATAAAAATAAGTAGACGTGGCTCGGTCCAATCAACTAGCTAAACATCTAGGGAATTTGGCATTTACTGAAAATTGCCAACAGACGTTTTCTTTCACGGTAGTCGAAAGTCCCATCGAAGAGAATGTGGTGAAGAGAGAAGTAGAAATGCCGTGCAGCGAGTCGTAATTATCTTCAACTTCTAAAGCAATGGTTACACTCGCTCGATTGCTTCAACTCGAAAATTTTGAGGAGTTACCCCGTTTGGCATAGCTCCGCCTACTCCAACTAAGAAGCTGAGAGCAGGAGCCATGCCAAACAGGGCCTTAGAGTTGATGTCCTGGTCAAGAAGTTTGCTTGGGATATGTACTATACTGCATCGGTGCATGGAGCTTGGCTGTTTGTGTTGCGAAATTTGGAAGCACAAATTTTAGAGGCAGTATAATTCTAGCATGAGTCCTGTAAAATTCTCAGGTTCTGGTCGAGACGGACTGTCCTCTGGGCTTATCTAAACGGTTAATAGTTTTATAGCTTGATGCCACACTGGTCAAGCACGTGAATGGTTTTCCAAGTTAAGATTGCCATTGAATGGGTAGCTACTGGTTGGTCAGACAAACTGACCAAGCAAGACAAACTACTGAAAACTCTGATCACCGTGCATCAATAGGATTCAGTGATTTACCGATTAAGGCGCAGTTTGAAACACCGCAATTTTATAAGATTTTCACGGAAAACAATTCAATTTCTATAGCACACGGGAATATTTTCACTTTCTAAACGGGTCTAATTTCTTACGGAACTGAAATTAAAAATTGAATTGTTAAATTGTTTAATGTGAAATTTCTGTAAATTTTTATTTGTTTTGCCCTTACCAACCGGACTTCTCGTGCTATCAGAGCTAAAACAATCCAGTCTGACCTGACTCGGAACAATGAAAAGAATTTTATTCAACACCAAACAGTCATTGCACAGAGATAAGAGCGGCATGAACAGAACCAAACAGTGATCAGGCAGAGAGAGAACGAGACTTGCATTTTTTTTCTTTTATATTCATTCAGGAACAGCATAAGATCCTAGAAGCCTACCCCACCTCAGACTCGGAATAGCACATCCACAGCTCCCTCAACAAGATCACAAGAACAATGCTACTCACTGTACTTAGTACTACTAATCCTGAATCATTCATTGACAGCATCTCATCATCAGATCCCAGAAGCACACATTTTTAAGAATCTAATCTTTCTTGGACGTCCCATTAACAACACCATTCCTTCCTTTCTAGGCAGCATAGCATAGCCAGCTTGACTGATGAGGGATAAGTCATTAGGGTTGGTTGGTTAATTAGACAGAAGGCTACAAAAAGAAAGAAGCTTAATTGACACTAGTCTTCAAGTCGACTGCGGCGAGCCGGAGCCGCCGCTCACCGTCGCCGGTTGGAAGACGGGGCGATCGGCGGCAGCCGCGGCGGAGATGGAGGAACCGTTGATGTTGAAGTCAGCGTGGACGGGCGGAGCTGACGCGGCGGCGGGTGCTGGTGGAGGGGTGGGGTGGGTGGAACTGGAAGTGTGAAGTGCGGCGCCGGTGGAGGCGTTGCGGCGGGCGCTGTGGCCGCCGAGGAAGTTGTGCTTGTTGTTGTGCATCCAGACCTTGAAGACGCCCTTGCCGACGCCGATCTCGCGGCAGCACTCGTCCACCACCGCCTCGTCGCGCTTCTGCAGCCGCCACCCCAGCCGCTCCGACAGCGCCTGCATCCGCTGCTTCTGCTCCGGGCTGAACTTCGTTCGGAACCGCTTCCGCGCCGCCGACGCCGCCGACGCCGCGCCCGGCAGCGGGGCGGGGGGCCTCGACGCCACCACCGCCGGGGCGGAGCCCGGCGCGCCGGCGCTCAGCGAGAGGAGCATGTGCGTCGCCGACGAGATCATGTACCCGGGCGGTGCCACTGCCAGGGCCGGCATCGTCGAGGCGGGGCGGTCATCGTAGTAGTCCGAGCCCTCGTCGGAGTCCTCCGAGTCGTCCTCCCCGGCAGCCCGCAGCCTGTCCTCCGGCGTCTCCTCGCCGCGCTGCGGGTGGCCGCCATGCATGAGGTGCGGCGCTGAAACTGCCGCAGCCACCGTGGGCGGCGGCGGCGGCGGCGGCGGCAGCGCGAGGCGAGGCGGGGAGGGCGGCGTCTCCGGGAGCCGACGATGGAAGTTGCGGTGGCAGCCGCACGCGGCGCACTTGAGCGAGGTGGGGTCGGAGGGGTTGGCCGCCGGCGACGGCATGAACTCACCGCAGCCGTCCACGGCGTGCCCGCCCAGGCTGGCCGCGTGGTTCTTGAGGCACTCCCGGTACACCGACTCGCCGCTCGCCGCCGGCCACAGCTTCTTGGCCTCCCCCGCCGCCGCCGCGCCGCCGTTCGGGAACAGCACCGGCCTGTACTTCACATCCACCACCGCCTCCATTGCCTTCCTCCTCTCAGGCCAGCGAGCTCAATGTCACCGTCCTTGCTCCACGCCCACACCAAGAATATTATTAGCTTCGCTTAAGCCGCACCGGTTTCGTCCATGTGGAAGTGAAAGGGAGGAAAGGAAAACTACAGGTAAGGAGGTGAAGAGAAGGCGAAGAGATAAGAATAAAAAGGGCAAGGCAAGCAGTGAGAGCGAGCGAGATAAATAAACACACGCGGATAATTAGCGTTGCGACTGCGATATCAGCAATGACAAGGCGATATCAGTAGTGATGTAAGGTGCGGCCGAGGGGAGGGTACAGGTGTGCAGTGGCGCAGGCCACGTTTTGAGCTGTGATGTGAGGCATCGCTGAGGGCGTAGGGGTAGCTAATGCTAATAGGGTCAGAGGCTGGTGAGGCTTGGGAAAGTCAATACTGAGAGGGTCGAGTGATATAAATGGAGAGCGCAAGATGGATGCTCGTTACTAGTGAGATGCAGGGTAGTTGGATTTTTTTTTCGTGAATGGTATTATTGCGAGGCGTATTAGTAAAGCGATTTATCTCGGGCTATTTGTAAATACGGCAGTTCGGCCGCATGATCATAGTCTGGACAAGCATCACGACACCACGTGTTGTATCTGTACGGTCATCGCCCGAACATGTCCTTATCCGCACGGCCATAGTCTGGACGAGTCTCACGCTGCTACGTGTTTGTGTCCGCACGGCCACCATCCGGATGTGACGGGGAATCCATATGACTCGGCTGGTGCGCGTGGGTGAGGGAAACCGGATGGTGATCGTGTGGACGAGGAAAAACGGGTGGTGTCCGTGTGGACAAGGGAATCTGAGTAGTGAAGCATCAAGCATCACAACCGTTGGATGCTGCTGTTGAAATGCCGTTCATTTCGGAATTCTAACGGAATCAGAATTGGCCTATAATTCCAAAAAAGAATGTGTTTGGTGGGAAAAGAAAGTCGAAACATGGAAATGAAATCCAAAGATAATTCCAATTTCTATTTTGATGCGTGCAACTGGAAAATGAACTTGACAAAACTGTGGCGACGGTTGTGCGAGGGACGCCGATGGTGGCGGTGGCCGTGTGAGGACGTCGACATCAACGGCAATTGTAACGCTTGGCGCCAACGTTGGTGTTCAGATTTCTAAGACGACGTCTCCTCTTGCACAAAAAGTAGTCCTCTGCTCAGTCGATCTTCACCGGCGACCCTCCCATACTGCAGCTTCAAAGAGTCGCATGAAGAGACCTGTACACGCCAAGATTAACTGAAATCCTCGAATCCAAGTTCCAAGCACGTTACTACGACCTAACAAGCGTGTACAACAACATGATCCATGATCCTACCAACCGACGGCCTACCTCCATCCCGTACGGCAACGAACGCCCTCTCCTGGAGAACACTGTCTGGCAACTGCTGCAACATCCCATGGATCACGTACGCCCACCTATTTTCGCTGCGAACTCGACCACCGTTGTGCGCGGGGCAGTACGCAGAAACGAAAACCGCACTCGATTTTGGCAATGATTTTACTCCTGAACCGCGCTCCGGTACGCAAAACGTTAATCCCGGCGGGCCGTGCGCCCACCGCGACCAGCTCAAGCATGCCGCGCTTACCGCTGGCGAGCGCGAAGTACCGGTACCTACACGGCTGGCTAGCTACATGGATCTTTTAAGCTAATCTAGCATATTTTGGTAACGTATTTACAGATGTGATCATATGAAAAAGATATTAGCAAAAATGGCACACCGTACGCCAACACCTGAGATCACAATATGTGATGTTGACGCACGAAGCGCACACCTGAGATCACAATATGTGGCGTGCGCCAACACCAGCCCCATCGACGCGTGCCCGCCAACCATGCGACCTTAGCCGCCAACCCCGCTCGGCCCCGCCACCTCAGCTGCTGGCACACGGTGGCCATACGCCAGTGGTCACCATGTGCCAACCAATTAGCTAGGCTAATTAGTTGTTAGGTTAGTTAGATAATTAGTTAGGTTAGGCTCATTAGTGGTTATGTTAGTTAGGTAATTAGTTAGGTTAGTTAGGGTCTGAAATTTGGATGAATTTTAATATATAGCAAATGAGTCCAATAAATTATAAAATTTTTGTGGAGCCTTCTGACACTGTGCACTTGCTTGTGTAAAATTTTTATAATTTTATTTGTTCAGAATTTTTATCGCTATTTCATATAAGTGTCATGTTCGTACTAATCAATAAATGTAGAAAATAAGCTTCAAAAATTATGAATATTATTTTGAAGGCTCCTCACGCAGTGGACTTAATTGTGTAATGTTTCGGCAATTTTATATGTGTTCTGGTATTGTCTCGAAAAATTAAGAGTTAGGTCACGGAAATTTTGATTTTACGTTTCAGAAATTAGGGTTTCATGATTTCATGTGATTTGGAATGTATAAAAAAAGATGCATTGCAACTTCATTGGAGATGTCGATATACAATATGGCGCTAGAGTACACACGTAATAACCAAAATACGCTTACAAATATAATAAAATAAAATCACATAACACGCGATACTATATGGCTCACTCGTCTGAGCCACTACTCTCTGCCTGTTGTGGCTGCGTCCGCGTGCGCGGCCTTGTTTTGCGCCGAGCATGACCTGTGGAATACATCCACCGGTCCGGAGAACGCGTGTCGGTTCAGAGGGGCACGGAGACCATTGAGGCGGAGGTGGGTCAGTAGGCTGACTCTGAAGCAGAGTCTAGTAGACGTACATGTCGTCGTGATGAGCCATGTCGACCTGGGGGACACCTCCAAAGAATTCATCCACGACAGAGGATATAAACCACTTTGGGGTACGATGCCTGCAACTCCGGTTGCGCGGATGAGCTCTGACCTTGGACATACAAGGTTCCCGCATAGTTGGAGGAGCTCAGGCCTTGAACGTATGGTGGAGCAGCGAACCCGGAGGAGCTCTGCCCTTGAGCGTAGGGTGGGGGCAGCGAACCCGGAGGAACTCTGCCCTGCGTACGCTAGAAACCCTAGCTGCCATTGTCTATACCCTAGCACCGTGTACTGCTCCCTGGCAGGAGCTGGGAGGCCCGTATCCTTGTCATCACTCGACGTGAAATGATCGACGGAACGATGTTACTATAAATAAACACTCCAGATGTAAACTAAGAACCTTGTACCTCCCGGATGTGTAGTATAGATGACCGAGGAGGAGCGTCAGTCTGTGTACCGAGTCTGGACGACAGAAGTGATTCATCCCGACAGACCTACGGCGAGGAGAACGACATGATGTTAGCGGAAAGTAAAGCATAACAAAAAAAACTGAACGTAGATTTGTAAATAGTGACTTACCTCCACGCCAACCTGGCTCGCGGATGACCCGACGAAACGCTATGATGCCTACCAGACTCGCTAGGTCGTGGTGACCTAGTAGGTGGGCACGACCCCACTTTGTGCCCGATGCGTAGGACGTCGTCCGTCGAACGATCACAACTCAAATTCTTTATTATGTTCTTCATTTCCGCCGAGATGTGCTTCAAAAAATTTTATATCCCGTTGGGGTTCTATTTGGGCTGCAGAGGCCATCCTCCGATGCGCTATGGACGCGATACGCCTGCTCGAACTGTAGTGACATACGTAACAGGTTCATTAACGAATAGTACAAATATCATCAGCAACCAGACGAGAGGTTGTAAGTGTCTTACGGTGTCATCACGCCGCGAAGCGCTGTGACGATCGTACGTACGGCGGAGGCTCTGGTGGTGCGTGTGTGATGTCACCAGGTCCGGGCGCTCCGGTGGAGGAATGGTAAGTCTTACGCGTGTTCGTGGCACGTACCACTCTAAGTACGCACCGTATGTCTCAATGTTGTACGGACGCGGCTCATTCCAGACATCCATGTACCCCTGTTCATCCATGCCGTAGTGTTTGTCTCGGGGTTGTCTTTAAAAACTCTAACTCATTTACAGATAATATCTTAAATAATTTATCTATAGAATCATTTATTTTTATCATAATTTTTCCCCTTACACACTCATTATTTGCTTTGGTTTGCATGTAAGTTTATTTTTTATGTAAGAGATAACACATTCTCTATTCATATCTTCTCTCTTCAAATTAGAATTTTAAGTAACATAACACCTAAACGGTTGTGATGACCACTTCCTAAGATTGTGTGTTTTTGGCCATGAGCACGTGAGAAAGGGGAGGAGGTGTGCCGCGCTGTCGCGGACATTCTCGCTTGGGTCGTGGCGACCGTGGAGGGGAAGCGGATGACGGCTGTGGGGGGAGGCCGTGTGCAGGTATACCGCTGCGTCCCGCGAGGCGGGCGACATGGTATGTAATGAACCACGTGGCGATCGCCAGGGCTCTTCATTCCGGTGGGGTTCTTCCTGCCCCGGAACGCGTATTGCATCGCCGTGGTCATCTGTCAGGTAAAATCGAGCGAGAGCTTTTCTACCAGAGGGCAATGCATGTTTACAACAGGTGAATTTCTTGCGAAAGGCTGTGCAGTTTGAAGTAGGATGCTTGCCTTCCAAACACGCTCCCCTTGCGGTGTGACTTGTTCTCTCTTCAGCGTTGGGCGATCAGTGGTGTTCGACGAATTCGCCCCAGTCTGTATGGCACGTTTTGCTGGGGTGAAGTCGTGAAGTTACCGCGAGTTTTATTTACCGAGGCAGCGACAGTAGCTCCGTTCGTATTGGGCTACACTATGCGCGCAATTTCCAGGGGCCTTTTGGGCCCATCGGGCCAGTGTTATGCCGAACGTATGGGCGCAACCATAATCGGCCCATGCACTGTCCCAGCATAATATAGCTCCGTCCGAGTCTACCCGGCCCACTTTTCTCGACATGGTTCAACCCTGGTCGCCGCTTGTTTCGTTCCTGGGTTGAGTGGGCCGAGATCGAGATTTTTCCCGTTTCTTTTGAAGACTTGGTCCAGTTTTGTACCTCCGTACATTAGTACGGTCAGCGTCCAGGGTTAGTGATGTCCAAATGGGCAGCAGAGCCTAACACTAGCCTAACACGAGTATTATCGGCCACGACTCGATTAGGCACGGTACAATCGGTCTAGCTAGGTAATCAGGTTGTACCGATCTATAGGTTTAGTCGTCGGTCCAAACACAACACGCCAAGCGTACGGGCCACGCCGAACCAGCTCAGGCACAGTTAGCTTGTTGGGCAGTTCCAACTCATTTAGTTCATATGACATGGAGAATTGGAAAAATGTAAAAAAAAATCCATATATGTATACTTATAAAATTAACTAAATAAATTTATGTATACTTATAAAATTAACTATATAATTTTTTTAAAAAATATATATATATATATATTAAAAATAAATGAGCCTACAAACCGGATCATAGTGGCGATCAAGACACGGCTGGTTAGACCGTATTCGAGAACAGACCCGTGCGTTCACGACCTATCTGGCCTAGTCTGCCCGAGGGGAGGGGAGGGGGAGACGCCGTGTTGTGCGGCCGCCCTCATGCTTTGTGGTTCCCTTCCCCATGCGCCTAGGGCGCTGAGCCGCTGCTTTTCCCTGCTTGGCCTCTCCTCGTTAAAATCTGGTCGGGTTCAATCCCCCCACCACTAGAGTTAGCATCTCTGTCGACGTCGGAGGTGAGGACCGTTCTTGCTCCTCGTTGTCCATTGTCTCTGTGCTCCAGCGAGCGACCTCCCCTGGTTGCCTTGGCTTCGTCTTCCTCCTCTTCGCTTGGTTGCCCCGTCTCGTCCAAAGCCAGGCTAGCGAGATCTCAGATCTCCCCTCCTTGGATCTCCTCCTTCTCTTGCGGCGGCCCTCCCTCCTCCGAGGCTTCCTCTCCCCGGGGGGCGTCGACAAGACCGGGAACCATATAGCCAGGTAGCTTGGTGGTGGTGCAGACTGGTGTTCGGCGACACGCTTTTGGCGTCACTGCAACTCTCGACCCGAGCTTTACATTTTTTTTTTTGCTTAAGCGTGTGTGCTAGAGTGTTGTTTTCTTGTGCCTGCTGTGTTGGTCCATTGTAATGGTCCTGTAATCC